>JANAVB010031219.1:3181055-3597914 GCA_029216955.1 Iris pallida
CGGATCGGCTGATCCTCTTTCTTGATCATCATCCACGGGTGGTGGGGCTCCCTCTCGCTCTACGGAGAGCCTGAGGCCGCCCACCATTATTTGTTCTTGATGCGCGTCTTCGTCGTCGTCTTCGTGGTCATCGAAGGAAGGAGGAGGGGAGCTGAGGCGGGTGGCGTTGGAGTCTCCGACGACGTCGGTGCTGGTCAAGGCGTGCTGGAGCTGCAGGAGATGGGGGCCGAAGAGAGCGAGCTTCGCGTGCTGGTTGTAGTAGAGGAAGATGGCGATGGAGAGGAGGAAGAAGAGGGAGAAGAGCTTGAAGAGGGGTTGGGAAGAGGTCTTGTGGAAGTTCTTGAGCAACCCCATTCTCCAACAAGAAAGAAAGAAGAAGAAGTTTTTTTTATTTTCTCTTTTGTTGTTGTTGTTGGCGAGGGTCTATAGATTAAGACTGTTGGAAACATATAGATGTTAGTTTTTTCTTCATATCATATGGACAACTCAGGAACGAGAATGTTGGAAACATATAGTAGGTTTGTTTCTTTTATCATTATCATATTTAGTCAACTTCAGAAATGAGAATTAATAATAAAACAATTAATTAATGTTCTTGTTGTTGTTGTTGTTTTTGTATTTTTTCTTGTTAATGGTGTCAGCTGTGAGCAGAATAAAACAGTGATGTTCTTTGATCATATCATCAATTGTGGTTCATGAGTGCATATATATGTGATCACACTACTGTAGCTCAACAAATATTTGTTAGTTAAGTAAATCAAGACAGTTTTCAGAAGTGAAGAGAAAACGTTAGTAAAAAGGATTTATTTATTTTTTGGCACGCACGATTCTTATATATATCTGTTGTTGTTTTTTATGATCCTCTTCAAGCATGGGATGAAGTACTAGTATAGGCAGTGGTATATACGCTTTGGCGTATTTATTTTAAAAACAAATTTCTCTTTTATGTGAGTATAACAGTTGTGTGTACTCGAAACTAGGGGTGGGCACAGGTCGGACCGGGCCCAAATTTTGTGGACCCGGACTGAACCGGTTAATTGGCGGGACGGGACGGAACGGGTCCAAAAAATATTGGAATCGGAACGGGCTCGACTCGTTCGAAACGGGCCGACCCGAGGGTCTAAACGGGTCCAAAAAAATTAAAAAAATTCTAGAATAGTAAACATTTACATATGTTCTATTATTTATAAGAACAAAACAAGTCTTATGTCTTTCCAAATTTCTAGAATTTGTTTACTAAACAATAACTTATTCTATTATCTATAAACTATAATAGAAAAAAATTTCCAAAATTGATAAATAAAAAAATAATACATACCTCTAGAAACGAATCGGTCCGAGGTCCTGTTTATTTTGAAAATAGGACCCGTCCCACCTCGTTAGTGCCACACAACCCGTCCCGTCCCGTTTAAATTCCAAATTTTAGGAACCGACTTGTTTGGACATTTTACGGTTCGGACCAGATCGAAACCGCGGGTCTTAAAATCGTATGCCCACCCCTACTCGAAACGATTCAAGAATGGTTCATCAGTGTATCTACTCTTATACGTCGACAACATGTTAATTGCTTCTATGGGTATATATGGCAAAATAAGGGCACTTAAAGCTTCATAATCAGTGCGTAATTTGACATGAAAATTTTTGGTGGAGCAAAGACAATCCTTGAAATGGAAATCACTATAATATGAAGGATCGATGGTAAGTTGTGGCTATCATAAAGGAAGTATGTTGAGAGGCTACTGGAGAAATTCAGCATGAATGATTCAAGACAGATTAGTACCCTTATCAACAGTCATTTTAGTTCCTTCAAAGAGTGGCCAAAAAACAGAAGAGAAAAGGAAAAGACATTTTTAGTACGAATAATGCTATTTGTACCTCCAAATCGTCCCTCCTTACGTGGCAGCTGACGTGGCAAATTTTAATTTTAAAATTAACATTAAAATTAGTGTTAACATTAAAATTAATATTATCATTAACATTAACAATAATATTAATATTAACATTAACACTAACATTAACATTAATTAATATTAATATTAACATTAACATTAACATTAATATTAACATTAATTAATATTAATATTAACATTAAATTAATATTAAATTAACATTAATATTAACATGAATTAATATTAACATTAAATTAATACGGACAAAATTGGGTAATTAACTTTTTGGGTTAAAATTTGTTATATCATCGGTCATGTCAGATGACACATAATATTATTTAATATGTCACGTCAGCTGTCACATAAAGAGGAATGTATTGGAGGAATATTTTGAAAGTACGAATAGCATTACTCTTTTAGTACCATATGCTACTGTAGTGGGTTCACTTATATGCTTAAAGTTGGTATGTGTGCAGACTGAGCCTAGATGGACTTGTGAGGATGAAAATTTCAACCATCTTATAAGCCAAGACGGGCTATAGCAACCTTGAAAACTAGCTTTGTTAATAGGCCATCATAGCTCCTAAACTTACGTGAGAAAAAAAAAATCTCCACTATTAGCAGTACACCCCCTGCACCCACTGCTTAGCCTCACAGAGCTTGTGACGTATCTCCACTATTAGCAGTACACCCCCTATTTTTTTCTAGTATTTCACTCCACATATATAACTAATTGGCTTTCAACTTGAAGAAAAGCATAAGAGTGTTTTTCTTTGCTTTGTGATCAACGGAACAAAGTGATCATAGGCTAATCATACTTCCATCGCCACACTTTCCAAAAAATATATAATTGTTGTAGATGTTCTTTAAATTCTTCTTGAAGAATTGTAGTAGTTTCCTACATCAAATTATATAAAGTTTTTCCTCTGCATAATTTTCATCAGAAAATGTACACTATGGGATGCGCTCGGCCAAATCTATCATATATGGCACATGTAAGTTTAAGAAGGCTTCATTGGAAAGCCGCAATCTTCGCTTTTGCAAATAAAATTGCTGATTGTTTAGATGGGCAGTAGTATTGACAAACAGTCTAGCACTACCAAACCTGAGCATCCCTCTATGCCTGTGGCTGCATTTATCATCGCAAAGCACCACAAATCTGCTACACACAAAATATGTCAAAACTACCGCACAAATCTTTTGCAACAGCACCATGGCATGGCCAAAGCTAACCTGGCTTCTCTTTTGTTTCGCATCGCAGGACACCACATAGCCACTGCCACTCTGAAGAAGTAGTAGTGATCAAGCAAAGAACATGTCAAAGAGTCTCCATCAAAATACAAAAGAATAGAACATCACTATCTTAAGTTATCACTTGTTGAACTCTGTCATCACTATTCCTCGCTTCTAAATATTTGAGGAAGACATACTAAGCTGTCCAGGTAGCCGCCTCTTGGGCAGAAAACAGTTGCTGCATAGATAGCAGTATCCTTCAGTTAGTTGCCAAATACCTGCAGTGAGAAAGAGCCATCACAGAAGTCATAATTGTAACATGCTCAAAACTAGGTATCGACTCATAAAACCAATCCATAACTGATATAAGAGAGAAGCCAATTAGCAGAGCACCATACACTAGTTACATTTGCTACAAGGTCAGTTATACAGTTTAAGCAGCAAATTTTGGCTTTTCTGAAACCCGGACACAGTATAGGTATGGACACCATTTCCCCATGTCAGTGCAACATAGTTTATATCCTATGGCTACCACCCATCAAGCGCCAATTGCTTTGTCTTCCTCCTTGCTCACCTGTGGAGCTTATCCTTCCATGTTGGGAAGCAGTAACACCTCTTGTCCAACTTTTGATTGTTCGGAGCCGAGGCATGTGCTTTTTATAACCAGTGCAGATTCAACTCTAAAGGTTTGCATGTGCACTAAAAGTTCAGTTACAAATCTTTACATCATAGGTGACTACTTATTGTACTAATTGAAAATGTCTGCATCATGTATCTGTATCGTGTCCGTACATGTATTCATGTATGTATTTCATGCAACATAGGATATGAAGGAAGAAACAAATAGGGCACAGGAAGAACAATACAAAAAACTATACCATGTGCAATGTTCCATAAGCGTACACAAATTAAAATTTACTATCACCAATCCCATCGAGTTAGCTACATCTAACATGCTAAACTATATATCCTAAAACTAATCTAAATGAATTAATCGTTTGTTTTTATTTCATAATCATGCATCAAATGCTTTCTTTCATTCACAATTGAAAGCCATTAATATATGCAATAACTTCATGAACCGGAATGAAACACGATATCTTATATTTTTGATCTTTTGAGGTGTACAGATCATTGTGAACAGTGTAGAATGTAGATCAACCAGTAGAACCATGTGACTTGATAAGTGGGTGTACAGCACTGGCTGCATTCACACATATAACTGCATCCACCAACCACTACCAGGGGAATAAAATGTTTTATATCTAATGAAGGAGATAATAATAGAAAATGTTCAGTGAGCCTGTTGGTTAAGGTACTTTGGTGAGGGGAGAATTAACTCCTGGGTTCAAATAAGTCCAGTGTGCTTTTTTGCTCTTTATTTTAATTCAAGCTCATAGTTTCCATCTTAGTCTTTTTCTCTTCATTTATTCAAGAAAAAGATAACTATGTTTATTGTTGATAATTTTGTGCAACCCCCCCCCCCCCCCCCCCCCCCCCCGCGGGGTAATGCCCCGTCTCGCTCAGCTCAATCGGAGGAATCAAAACGCCAACGGCGTTCGGACTTAGCCATGCAACGGCCTGCTCGAAATTCCGCTCGGCCGAGGCGACTCCTCGCTTAGGTGGGTGGCTTCGGTGGACTCGCCTCAGCTTGACCTTCACTCTAATAAAACGAAAGTTTTCAAATGCACAAGTAGGCATGATAATAAAAGAGACGAATCCACATAGCTAAGGGAATAATCCCAACTTGGGTCAGACTGAGTTAGAACATGGAAAGGTCCCACGATCGGCTTAGAAGTATCGCACGACGTGCTTTCAAATGACACTCAGTCCTTCGTCCCGTGGCTTGGGAGAAGGAAAGTTGGTCTAAGTTGCCACACAGTTATGAAATTAGCCTAAGTCATAGGCGTTGCACGTATAAATATTTGATAAAGCATGCGCGGTCCCATCGTCTAAGGCTTGGCATAGCCTTTGCTCGTCCCACGGGTTAAAGTTATATCGCACGGCTTATGACATAAGTCTAGGAACCCAAAGAACTTGGTTGTTCAAGTCGAACGCGTACACGGCACGTTCCCACGATGCAAGACTTGACATAACCTTTGCTCGTCAAGTTGTTGCACGATTAAATTAGGCAAAGTTATGCTGGGCTATCGAAATCATAGCAAGCACTGTCTCATATTTTTTGTGGTTGTCAAAGTCACATAGTCCCACGATCTCAAGGCTCGTTATATAAAGTATGACTTGGGCAGTAGTGTCGCATAGAACACAAGTTGGTTTAAGGCACGAGCCACGGTCTGTTCAAGAATAAGTATGCCACGATCTATGGGACACAAAGGAACATGTTTGTTCAGGTCTATCTGGAAGGCTATGCAATAGCCGCTCCCCGTGTTTCAAAAAATGTAAAGTGCACGCGACCGCTTGTCGCCGAGACCGGTCCCGTGGCTTGGGAGTCTCACATGAAGAATGAAAAGTATGGGCATGGATAAAGAAGTTTAAGGAAGAGAAAGCAAGTTGTATCATCTGTAGGCCTTGCATTTACGTCGAGTCTAAAAGTCGTTGTAGGTGCGTGGTCATGGACAACTTGTCGATAAGGTATAGTCTTCTCGAATAATCGTCGGGGCACCGGGATCATGTCGGCCCGAGAGAAGCGAGTTATAGCCTGCGCCAGTAAGGAATCAACGCGCACCAGCAGCAAATCGGCGCGGGTGATTCGAGAACTTTTGCATGCGCACAAGAGGATTTGCCGTCTCACCCAACTATAAGTCCAAGATAGCTTGACATTGTTAGTGACATTTCATATAGATAAGCTGGTGTGCTGAGCGACAATCCGCATGCACGGTGTCGGTCGAATTAAGGGAGGTGCAAGCATGGCACAAGTTGCATCAAGTAAGTATGCACAGTTGCAACACCATTATGAAGCCTAAGATTTGGCTATAGCAAGGACACGTGCTTCGGCACGAATGTGACGTCGTGTTTGAGTAGTCAGCACAAGTTCCACAAGTCGGAATTGAGTCGTCTCGAGTTAAGTTAGGAAGGATCTCAAGGCAAAGTTGGTTAAGTCGTATTGAAATGTGAGACACGGCCTCGATGTTTGAAGCACGGACCAAGTCGATGACACGAAACATGCTGCGTCCCAAAGTATGGCACGAAAGGCAGGCACGAGTCGGTACACTCATGTTGTTGGCACGAGAAGGGTCTAGAGGCACAACGATAAGCAAGTTATCAGTGCAATGGCATGATGACGGTCTAGAGACACAAATAGGCTAAGAATTTCTGTCCTAAAATTGATCTTAAGGCAAGAATAGAAAGACAATCATAAAGGGATCATGTTGCACAAAGTAAAATAACGTGTTGGTTTGGTATGGGTGGGCGAGGAACTCACTCCACCAGTACAGTTGAGTACTGACACCCACACAGTTTCTATGTGCAGGCACAGGTAGAAGCTCGTTGGCGCGGAGCTCGCTTGGATGCATCGAGCCACGGAGTTCCTTGGCATTTCGAGACGTGCGATCGCATGGAGTCAGAACTTATATGGGACATAATGTATAGACATTGCCTATCTGAAGCATCCGCTGGCTCGTCAAATTGTACTGAGAGATGAGAGAGAGCTGAGTGAGTTGTAATCAGAGAGAAAAGTGAGCTTGAGTGATTGTAATCTTGGCTATGCGCCTTTGTAGTCTTATGTTCATTATCAATAAAGACTCTGATTTTGTTTCAATGCTTGTGTTGTCTTGTATATTCAATGTTTCTGCTTGGGACTTCTGTGCGACGACCCCGTCGCAAGCTGTTGTAATCGGCCGTTATGAAATCGCCTTGCACGAGCGCAATCTAGGCTCGTGCGGAATCACGCCTTAGTGAGGACGGTCGGTCCTACGGGACCGGGGCGTGACATGTCCCCCCCCCCCCCCCCCCCAAAAAAAAAAAAAAAAAAAAAACACAATGCCTCTTTTTGTGGTTCCATCCCTGCTCAGCTAGAAAGCTAAAACTTCAAAACTGGTTTGCTACGAATCAGAAAGGGAACTTCTACACCCTTTTGAAGCAACTTCTTCAAGTGTATATAGTGTAGAACACCCTAACTACTTAACTAGATTCCTCATTCCTCAAGATTGAGGTGTCCACCAAATGCCTTACCTTTCCCTCTAGCATCTCTAGTAAGTAATTCTGGTTCATGCTTTATACTTTATAGACATGTCCATATATAGACATGCAAAGCATGTGTATATCTAGGTATAAGAAGGCAAGAGTAGACGCACACCTATACGAATGTGCATGGCACGAGGAATAATCATGTTTTCATGCACAAAGGTCATTCTTTCAAAAGCTCAAGCGTGTACTGAACCAAGATTTCTTCCATAGGAAAGTTGACCTGTTTTATGTATGTTAAAGGAGCTACAATTAATTTGAAATGGATCAACAATAATGCCTCCATAAACAAATTAGTTTTAAGTCAAAGATATACAGTGAACCTGGAATGAATAGGGGACTCTTGATAAGACGTAAGAGATCCATGAAGCACCTTCTTGTAGGTTCTTTATCAATAACTAATCTTCAAAACAATTTTCCATCGACCATGACATTTAAAGGTAGTGCCTAATTGAAGTATTCTTAATTTGTATTCAACTCTCGAAAAAGCTCAAATGTTTTACAAACAACGTGCATGACTTGTAAAAAATGGCATCGACAGGTAAAGGGCAGTCAATGAGCAATGCATACTAAAGGGATCTCAAAAGGGTAGAATTATATAACACGAATATTTTCGAGCTTGGAGGTTAATAGAGCTTAGAAGTCATAATCTCCTAGGAGGCCAACGAATCTCAGTAAGAACCTCGATTCGGCGGTTCTTACTTGAGAGCTCGTCTTCCCGGCTACGGGAGCTTGTTTCTCCAACGATGGGAGCGCTTACCATAACATTACCACATTTTTAAAAGAGAATAAAATTTCTGGAAAAAAAGCTCGAGAATTTTTAATACATGTTCATCAAAGTAACAAGAAACTAAGAATTACTTATCTTGACATCATAAAAACTACCATGTGAATGATATCTCTGTAAGTTTGAAGTGAACTTTATTCATTCTAATAAATCTTAATATATCTATAAATTTTGATAACAATAATTAATAAACATAAAAAAAACTTATTAGTACACGCTCACACCTCTAGACTCTTTAAGTAGTCACGCTCCTCCGTTCCCGCTCCTGCCCTCGCTCCCGCTTCTGACTTCCAAGTAATAGATTATGTTACCAGAAGAGAGAGAGGAGTCGGGAAACAGAGATAGGAGAGTCAGGAAACCTTCTTTGAGGTCAAATTGACATCATTGTAATTTGTAAGACATGAAAGGCAAGCATTTTTAAGAACTAAATTGATAAGACCGATTACTTTACTTTCATTAGCAAGGGGTTTCCATAAAGGATTAACCACAGCCTCATTGTGCTTTACAAGGATCTGGCACGATGAATTGGCACCCTAGAAACTTAGATCCAATAACTCGCTAAGATCTCGTACAACAACAAAGAGCCTTTATTTGAACTTTTTGGGACCGACTACATGAGTCATCCATTCAGCTTTCTTAAGGGCCATGCCCTCTTTCACATTAGCACAAAGCATATCATTTTCATACTCCAAGTTCACTTTGGCATATCCCAAGTTCCGGGAGCTCCTTTAACTATAAGCATACCAATACAAATAGGTGCATCTAATTGGTCTCTACACACATTCCCAAACCATCCGGACAATCATTCTCATCTATCCTCGTGCCACTTCCAACTTACCATCGTGCTATCGTACCTTTTAATGTATTGTCACTCATCTTCATCTCAAACTATCATCTCAGTGATGCACATTTTCTGAACATGTTTCCTAAGAGTCATTGTTCACATAAAGCATGGCTAGCTTTACTATTGTCTCCTGATTTTTCCTTTCAGTTTAAGGGTAGGCTATATATACGAACAAAATCCTTCTCAATCTCTCAAACTTATGAATGATCAATCGTAAACAGCTAAAACGATCATTCTTAGCATCTCTTCTCTTGGCCATCGACACTCTTATATCTTGGCCATCGCACGACGTGGACACGGCATGAATTTTGGAGTGTCCGTGCTTCTTAGGTTATTAGTCATCAACATGTTCAGAACCAGAAAACAGGAAGCAGATGTCATCACCACATATTTCTTGCTTCTAGAGAGCCAGATTCAGCAATACTTGATTGTACAAGAAATCTCTTGCTGAGACTCCACAAAAACATGCAACTGGGATGTTCCTCGAAATGGAGAGCTATAAGGGGGATTTCGTAACAGTTTATGCTAAAATCAGATGGAGCACAATAAAAATTAGAATTAATCAATCTCGGGTTTCTAAATTGATGCAAGTATATCCTGAGTTTAGGCAGCATGTTGCTTGTCAGAATCACATCTAGACATCAAATATGGATAAATCAGCAAATAAAGGAACAAGAAACAATGTAGAAGATGCATTCTAACATGTATAGATACTATAGTTCAAGCAAAAAAAAATGTGCAAACACACATCTGAAGTCAGATTTATGTGAATAATGAAAAGCACAAGCAGCAAGGTTTGGCTACAATGACCCTAGAGTTCAGTTGAGAAACTACAAAGACTTGCAGCAGAAATATTCAATGCAGAAACTTGGATCTGTATACTTCCAAAATTCTCATCATCAATCAAGAAATTGGGTGTCCATTTCTACTGATTCCAGATTTACCATTTTGTGGACCTAAACTAATATAGTTATGCACTCAGAGTTTACTCGAAATCTGACTTAGTTTCGATTGCATTAGGTCCTGACTGCTGCTGTATCACCTTGATGACAATGTCTGCCAAATAAATCGACCCCTATCTATATAATGTGTGAAGTATTATGCAAAGATCGATTAAAATGCTTTTATTCTTGAGAAGCTTCTCCAATAATTAAATGTTATTTGCAAGTTCAATATTATGATTCTACGAATTTCTTACTATATGCCCATCATGATAACATTTATCAGTTCAGAAATTAACACAATATCCCTAGAGAACATTGACCAGAACTAGTACAACCACCATAGTGTTTCAGCTGCAATGTCATGGGGGAACTTGTAATTAGAACCAAATGTCAAATATTATCAACATATCATTACTTGTTAAACTTGTAACGCTACAAAATTAATCTAGAAGAGACATGATTTACCTTGATGCTTCAATTTCCAGTTGCCCCAAAATGGAGAAAAAACATCCTCTTCTTTGCGAGTCATTTCCTTGATAACTATGGTATAAAACTATAAGCATCCAAGACAAAAAAAAAAGTTGGATCTATATGTGTGTATGTGGTGTGACATAAAGCACACAGAGAAAAGAGAAACTTCGAATTAGGAAGTGAAATGGAGCATAGTAGATACCAAATGGATAGTAACAGGCATGATAGATATTAATAAAAGCATAAGCTAGTACTAGCAGCGGCAAGACGTTAGAGGGAGTAACAAGAAACTTGCGCCTACACCAAAAAGGATACTTTGGTTGATCTAAACAAGCTAACACTGTAATTCTTCGACTATAATTCTCTCTCTGCATCTAAGAAGAAATTTAGCTAAAATGTTTAACAAAAATCCTAAAGGGATTTATAAACAAAAGTGCAATATATGATCGGGTCGATAAACCCTATCAGCTAATGCATCTTATGCTCATAACATGCTCACTTGATCGTCAGATAAGGAACAAGCTCAGAAAGCAAAGTTTACAAGTTCCAACTTCCAATTGTAAAGGAAACTTCACTACAAACTTAGAAAGCAACCTTGTAACTACCAAGTTCGGAGCCTGGTGGACCCTTAAACTGAAGTGGACAAGCAAATGTTACCTTTCCCTATAGCGTCTTGAGTAACCAGCTCAGTTGTATACATATAAGCATATATTCGAACGTAAGCATGCCTAACTATAGAGATATACTAATTCATGTATACACATGAAAGTGTATGTGAATAGATTTAAAAAGATTACTCCATGGCGCACAAGGTTGTTTCTTGGAGAAGTTTGGTTAGTTATATGAATGTAAGCATGTAATGAATCATGATTTCATGGCAAAGTTGTTTAGGATCAGTGCTTTGGTAACAGGAGTCCAAAGCTGTGATTGGAATATGTGTTTCTGAATATAATGAAGATGAAGTGTAAGGATAAAAAATTTGGGAAGTTAAATTTCTGAGCATAAGGTCTTTTAGTTACAGGAATCAAAAGCTGTAACAGGAATTTGTGTGGAACAAGTACAGACAGACCTTGATTATCTCTGATAAAAAAATTGCTAACATTTAAGACCCTTGATCAGACTTAGCTGGTTGTTTCATTGATATGTTGTTGCAAACATATTTGTTATTTACCTTCTAGAACAAACTAATAAAAAGAAGATGTGTGTTTGTCTATTTATTTATACTATAAATAAATATGTTTGGAACATTATATGGAATTTTTTTATAAAAGAAATCTCGGTTAACTAGTCATTCTTTTTTTCATGATCAGTTTCGTCTTCTCAGTTATTCGAGTATGCCGAATGCCACTATCCTACTGTTGCAGTAAGCCGTGCCCACATACACTTGGTGTGATATAAATACCTATATGCATTATCCCTATCCTTAGTATTTCAGGTACTTACTCTAATTAGTCAGAAATTCTAGATTGATCAATCATATCATCAAATTTTCTTGGTGATTCTTTCCAAATGAATGCTTAGCATTCTGGCAGGATTTTGCAAGATGTATAAAATTATCATGCTTACCTTACAATTCTAAAAATACCTACATACAGAATGCATAAAAACAATAAATAAGCATATATAGGCATCGATTTGCCTTGCAGTTCTACTTACACTTCCTGCTCCCCCAACACCATAGAAAAAATACGTATGGTATGCGAGATATCCAAAGTCCAAACAATTAAACAAGCAGTTGTGCTAAGCAATAGTGGGACCTACCTTTCGATAGATCCAAGCAAGGACTCCTTTTAGGGGGGGAAAGGTCCGTCAAAATAATTTGTGGACTTCTACACTTGATCTAGCCCAATGGCTAATACATCAGCAGGCACAATTTCACTGAGCCTAGCATGCTTTATGTACTCTCTATGCTGATAACCTCTATGAAAAATAACAATGGATCCTATAACATCCAAATATAGAGTTTATTATGATAGAATATGGTAAAGATTTCAGAATTCAATAAAAAAGATACTACAAAATTGTATTGCAAAACTACCAATTCTGGCACAAGTAAACAGTAGAGCAGTGCCAATACACACATGAGATGTTTTGTTTATGCTAGAAGAGCATTTGAATTCTTGTAACATGCTAAATTCATGACAGAATATTATCAAAAACTATGTTGTGAATGGCATCAATTCAAACATGTATTAAATGAAAACTAATGCACTATGAATGCCGAAAATGTGCGAGATATTCTGGTTCAACGTAATTTAGGGTGTGCTGCTTATCAGGACATAAACGACAGGCATGTGAAGGCTATAAGATAGCTTTTAGTTAACCTTGCACGGATATGTTAAAAAGAGGACACTCCCTGACACTTGTGCCATACGCAAAATGGATAACTAATAGACAGAGAAAATAGAAAAAGAAGTATAGTATTCGTGCAGGCCTAAAAGATAGTATACAAGAGGAAAGATATGCACTTGTGACTTGCGATGTCAGATGTATTATTCCTTCCCTTTATTTGGTGGGAGTTGGGGGCAATGGGCCCAGCAGGCATGCAATGCAGCGTGCACTAAGTCACGTGCGTATCGCCAGGCATATAAAAAAAAAGAGAAGATCACAATCACGTGTGAATAGCCAACTAGATCATCAATAAGCAATATATAAGCTCGTATGCTTAAATTTTATTTCCGTCCAGCATTGAGCATCTACCAGATTGTTCCTTCGAGTGGTATATGTAACTTACAAATGAAATGAAAATGATAAGTTTAAATCATGCTAAACAACAACACTGACAGTACAATACCACTAAACATACATGCCTTCAATGCGGACTAAATTAACACAAAACCATGAAATGGCACTTGAAATAGCATAATAATTAATAGACATCTCTAGTCCAGCATACTCATACAAGCAGGAAGAACCCCTTCATTCACATCCAAAGACCCAGAAGAGCTGCTCCTTTTACACCTTCTATAGGATCTTCTATGGGACCTGGAATATCCTGCAATGTTTGGTTCTGCTGACGCATCCTGCAATACCAACATATCCATGTATCACAATTGTTCTTGAAGACAAGGCCTGGTCAGCACCCGAAGCCAACATTCAACCGAGGGATTTTTTTAGTCAGTCCTTCTCCTCTTACGTGCAGGAAGAACGCCTTCATCCACATCCAAAGACCCGGAAGCGCTGCTCCTTTCTCTCCTTCTATAGGATCTTCTATGGGACCTAGAAGATCCTGCGACGTCTGGTTCCATTGATCCATCCACAATACCAGCATCTCCTTGTATCATCGCGACCGTGCTTGAAGCTGAGGCCTGATCTGTACCCGAAGTCGAAGCTACATTCAACCTAGGAATCTCATGCTCGGGGCTCGAAGGATTTACAGAAGAAGTCGACGCTCCATAACGATTGTTACTCCTTACCACCCTACCAATGTCTGCAGCTAAGGCAGCCAACCTATCTCTGCTAGCAGCCTCAAGTTCATATAAAGAAAACTGATTCCAAAGATCCTCTCCTTCGGTACTCTCTCCAGGCATTCTAGTCTCCTCAGCAGGGTCAGGCCCATTCTCAGAATTCATCCCTTCCCTCATTAATCTTCTCGCCCTCAGCCGGGTCAAAACAGCATGGCGAGGGCCATCGCTGAACAGCCCTGGATTACCACTACGCATCTGTTGGCTCACGAGCCTTCTCCAAGAGGCAGCGAACCCTTCCCCGAACCTTCGGGTAATGGGCGGGAACTTCTGCCGGAAGCTCTCTAGCCGATTCCCTCGCGGTCTAGGTGGAATTGCGGAACCCGGTTCATCTCCATTTTCCGGTACTTCCTTGTTTCCGCTCCCTCTCCCGTATATCGGAGTAATGTTGGATTCACTCACCTCTCCTTTGCACACAGGACACTCCTTATGCTCGCTATGAACATGTAACCACTGATACAGACACGGCCAGCAGAACAAATGGCCGCACGAAGTAACCACGGGTTCGTTCGCCAAATCCAGGCAAACATTGCACTCAAAGTTGGCAACTTTCTTCTTGTTCTCCTCTTTATCCTCCTCTTCCAGAACCTCGGGAACCTTATGGGAGCTCGCCGCCGCCGCCGCCGCCGCCGCTGCCGTCATCTCGAGCGTCAGCAGTTCGGGTCCGGGTCTGGTCGGGAGGGTGGTTCTGAACCGCCTCCGGAGCAGGCGGAACTGATCCCCGTCCCTCTGCAGGTACTCGGTCACCCACGACGGCGGCGGGGGCGGGGAACGCGGCGGCGGCGAGTAGCGCTCGTGCCGCCGCAGCCGCCTGAAGCCGAGCGGGGGAGTGGGCTCCGTCTCCTCGACGGGCCAACCAGGGACGATCGGAGGGTCCGACGGGGACGGATCCGAGGGGCTCGGGGGGCTCGACATTCCGTCGGATGCGGGTAGGGATCCGAGGGCGAGATCGGATCCAAGGTCGCTGCTTTCTGGTCTAGCGGATCGGGCGGGGCCGAGATAGAGGTTCAGATCCATTAACCCTCATCTCCCGCTCCAAGAATCCATGGGAAACCCTAGCTCCTTAGCAAAACCCTAGATTTTTCTAGGGTTAGGGTTTGTGCTCGTTTGACCCTAGAAATTGAGGAAACCATAAATAATTGAGAGGAGAGAGGGGGAGAGAGTACCGATCATCGACACGATTTCTCTAGAGAGAGAAAGTGAGGTTCTTCTTGCTGCTCCGCTTAGAGAGAGGAGGATGTGACGATGGGGGGTGGAATATAAATAGATTTCAATTTGGGGGCCTCTTTGTAAATGTGGAGGAATATTTATTAAAACTACATAGAGAGACGTGTGGAGTCTTCCTATATAGCGATAGTAGGCGCATCCAACGGCTGTGATTCATCCGGGCTTTTCTGACGGCCGTTGGGATGTGGACGCGTGGGGATTGTACTCTGCGTGTTCGGTGGATCGGCAACGTTTGCTAGCACTGGGCCCCGGCTGTATTGAACTCTAAACTTTTTTGGGGGGTTTTTTTGGGAAATTAAAAACAAGTGTCAGTGATAAAAAATAACCCTAGTATATAATGTCAAAAATAGGCTTCACGAAAGTTTTTTTCCTAAAAATATTCTTTATTATATTTATTAATTAAAAAAAATTAATATAGAACATCTAGGTAAATAAAAAAATTGTCATCTGATATTCCTAATTACAACAGTTCTTAAATACAATGTGTATCTAAAAATGAGGTATTAAAAAATGAACTTCGTTTAGCATCATTCACTCGTTGATAAATGAACAAATTTTGACTACAAGTAACATTTAATATTTCTAGTAATAAATACGTGCAACGCACATGTATATATGCTAGTAATATGAAGATTAAAATTACTTTTGGTGGAATTAGTGTTTGTAATGAGTATTACTAAAGGCACTACAAAGTTACTCGGAGTTGTACAGCTTTTTCATTTACAAGTTGTCACTCCCCGATCCTGATATACGTATTTTATTCATTATTTCTGTATATGGTATATGGTATCTGGTATCTGTATCATGCACATGTATCATGTATTTATACCTGATCATGGCATGGAACAATGTCTTGTCACTTAATAGTGTGCTATCGTTTGTCCTTGTTTGGTTGTAGGCTTGGTTCACTAATTAGATGATGGAATACTGGACCGTGTTGTGATCCGAATTTATTTAATTATGTATTATGTAGCATGACAAGTAGACTTGGAATAGGCAAGTTAGGGTTAGGGTTTAGTGAAGTCATCCCACCCCATATAAATATCCCCTTCCTCTCCCTCTCTCTCTCTCTCTCTCTCTCTCTCTCTCTCTCTCTCCTCATTCACTCCCATTCTTTTCTTCCAACCACCTAGGTAAATCTTGCACTAATGGAGAGATCACATTGCTCATTTTTATTTCTTAAATTTTTTTACATATTTTTAGTCTATATTATGCAGCTTTATCTTCTCTACATGTTTAGTACTTGGTGTTTTCGGATTTGATGGTTATTTTGGTGTAGATCAAAGTTTCTAAACTATGATTTTTATATCTTTCATGGAAATGATCAATCTAAACTTGTTATTTTTGAAAAACAGTTATTCCATGTTGTAGAGAATTTAATTTCATATAGTTTTGGCTTTTGTTTCGCTGGATGTCGAGTTATAGTACTATAAAAATATTGGTGATTAGCGACGGATTCTAAATATGATATTTCCGTCGCTAATTAAGTTTACCGACGGATTACCAATGAAACGTGTACGTCGATAGATTTATCGTCGCTATGACAAATACGTCGGTAATCCATCGCTATAGCGACACATTAGCGACGGATCTGCCGACCAAAAGTAGCGACAAATTAGCAACGTAATAAAACCGTCGACAAAATCTACGACGTATTAGTGACAGATTACCAACAAAATTTTGTGAGCCACAATTACAAATTTTTCAGAAGTTCAGCGACGGATATTTCCATTGCTAACTCGTCTGATATGCTTTTGGTGTCAGACAGCATGTCAGCGACAGAAATTTTCGTCGATAGTTCGTCGCTGACCTGCAGACTTTTCGTTGGTAGTAGGTAATCCGTCGCTAGACTACAAATTTTTTCAGGTATCCGTCGGCATTCCATCGCTGGTCAGTCGTTGAGTTTGCCATAATTGCCAAAATAATTGGTTTCTGCTTTGCTCAAACCTGTCAATATATATATATATATATATATATATATATATATATATATATATATATATATATATATATATATATATATATATATATATATATATATTTTTTTTTTTTGAATATATATGTATTTGAATATATATATATATATATATATATATATTTTATATATATATATATATATATTCAAATACATATATATTCAAATATATATATATATATATATATATATATATATATATATATATATATATATATATATATATATATATATATATATATATATATATTCAAATACATGAACTCCATAAATCCCTCAAATAATACACAAATTCATCCAACACCAATATATACAATAACATGAACTCCAATATATATTCAAACCTGCTCAATCCATACAAACTTATCCAACAGTCGCAATATAGTACATATACACAAATTTCTTCAATAATATATAAGCTCCAAAAAGTTCATACAAACTCATCGATCCAATACAACAAAAAATCATTAACAAGATGCTTAAGAACATCAAACTGATGGTGGAGGAGGTAGAGGAGGTGGAGGAGGTGGTGGAGGCAGAGGCGGCTGTCCGCACGCATATAACTGTGCCAGCACCAAACTGATGACCCGTTGTACGTCATGGACAAGAACGCCTGGAAGAGTCACCGGTGTGATAGGAGGCGCCATGGTCGAAGTAGGAGCCATTGCCGGAGGCGTTGAGGTCAAAGCTAGAGCCAGTGCCGGAGGTGCTGAGGTCGAAGCAGAAGCCGACGCAGTGGTAGCAGGAATCAGACCTGTTGTGCCTAGAATTTCGGTCACCTGGGTCATCTGAACCTATAGGGCCACTAATATCTGTGTAATATGCTCCAAACTGTAGGTTCCGGTAGTAACGCTGGTCTGTGTATCTACAGGTGGAGGTGGAGATAGAAAAGGAGCTATGGAATAAATGGATGGTTGGGATGCCAATAATCTGGTACCGTACACGCTGTCGCATTTTTCTCTATCAACAGCTTGTATCCACAAGTCGTTCCTCGCAGCCGGCGTCAGTGGTTGACTAGTCTCAGCTCCCCTTCAGCAACCCTCCAACAACAGTTCCTCCCTCACCGACTCGACTCTCTAAAGTCTCATACGTCTCATATATTTATATAGGTGAATATATTTAGAGTTAATATTCATATTTTAGTTACTATTAAGTATTGTTATGGTTAAGGGTCTCATACGTCTTATATATTTATATAGGTGAATAGATTTAGAGTTGATATTCATATTTTAGTTACTATTAAGTATTGTTATGGTTAGGGTCTCATACGTCTCCTAAATTTGTTTTTGATTTATATTGCTAATTAGGATTATGGTTAGGATATTTAGAGTTAGGACTAACTATTTAGGTAAAATAAATATAGTTAAGTACAAAGAAGAAATATAATTAGGTAGGACTCGGAAAACTTACATAGGCTTTGGTCGCCCGATCATCTACGAGCTTCACATCCTTCTTTCGCTTATAGGTACGCTCGAAAACTTTAGGAAAGTCGATGGTGTTTGGGTCTCCGCCTGCCCTGGCGACCTTCTCGCACTGTAACAATTAAACATCAATTTATAACTAAACATTAAAATTAAATAATTGAAGAAATAACAAATAAGAATACTCACCAACGTCGACAATGCTCTAAAATTGGGATGGATCCATGAATCGTCTATCAAGTGGAATGTCCCCGAAGTTCAGATAGGGACCATGGAATTGACGACGCATCAAGTCGCCCAAATCTCTACCAGCCTGGAGCGGAAAGAACCTGGAATTAACAAAATAATGTAACCACTAGAAAATAAAGAGAGTATGAATAAATGTGCATAATAAAAATTATATACTTATGTCGCTCCATCGGCCCACAGCTCGGGACGAGTGATGCTGGCTAGCCACTCTGGTAGAGTATGAGGGTTTGCAAATCCTGGTCGACGTATATACACTCCACGGTCCTCCAAAAGGCCAGGATATGGATTTGCCCCAATAGGAGCGACAGGTGTAGTCCCCGGTATAGAAGACGGGACACCAGCACCAGTAGGAGTAGATGCTGAGGGAATATCAAGGCTACCTCCGCCTACCGATGAACGAGTGAACGTCGGAGATAAGCCATCATCCTCATCAATGAAGTCGTCCTTGCTAACTCCTCTGTGATCTGCAACTGGAGCAGTAGTAGTAGGAGGAGGGTGGAATGAAGATCATCGACGTCGTCCACGGCCTCGGCCCGTCATATACAAATCTGAAAGAAATAAAAAATGGTGTGATGATACAAATAATCAAAGCAAATCTAATATAAATTAAAAAAAATGGTGTGTTGATACAAATAATCAATACTAATCTAATTGAAATAAAAAATGGTGTTATGATACTCATAAGTAAGTAATACGTACTAATCTTCTTCATCTTCTGATTCTTCTTCATCTTTCGAATTATCTTCATCTTCTACTACTTCATTTTCACTATCACTTTCACTTTTACCTTCATCTTCAAATTCTTCTTCCTCATTTGACACGTCCATTTCAGACTCCTCCTCTACATGAGGTAACTCCTCTACGTCAAGCTCTTCGTCAACTATATCATCCTCTACAGTAACGTCAACCTCCATATCGTCAACGTTGGCCAAACTCATATATGTTGGTTGAGAACACAAATCTCTAAAGAATATAGATAACTCGGCCAACAGACCCCATACTTGAGAATGCAGCATCTCTCTCAGAGCGATAGGAAGTAAACGCTCCATGATCACATGACAATTATGACTCTTCATCCCTATCAGCTTGCGTTCGTTGAGATCGACACATCTTGCCAGATTTGACACGTAACCGTCAGGGAATCTCAACTTTGTAATCCAATTGTATATTATCAATTTATCAACCATACTCAATGTAAATGGTGCCGAGGGCTTGACCCAGTTACCATTGGATCTTCGTGTTAGACACACCTCTGGACGCCTGTAATTAATTTATAAGTCATTTCTTGCTTTGGGATTGTCTTTCGTTTTTTTCTTGATATCCATCACCGTATTGAAGATGTTGTCGAATACGTTTTTCTCAATATGCATGACATCAAGATTTTGTCTTATGAGATTGTCCTTCCAATAAGGTAAGTCTCATTCGCTTCGTCCAATTATGGTTATGTCCGAAACCTTCTAAGTGATGGCCTGATCTCGGATCTTCCTTTACAGTCAAAAAATCCTCTACCTCTGCCCAAATGACATCTCCAGTCAATCTCAACGGGGGAGGAGTTAGTTCCTGTTTACCCGCTCTAAAGGCGTCTATGTTCCTTCTCTATGAATGCGACATAGGAAGGAACTGACGGTGACAATAAAAAAAATCTTTTCCTCCACTCTGAAGGCGGAATGCCTTAGTCTTTTCTATACATATCGGACAAGACATAATACCATAAGTACTCCATCCGGATAACATTTCGTATACTGAAAAATCATTGATGGTCCACATCAACATCGCTCTCATCTGAAAGTTATGCTCCATCGATATATCATATGTCTGAACGTTGAACTGCCGTAATTGTTTCAACTCGTCCACCAACGACTGCAAGTAGATATCGATGTTCTTCTTTGGGTTTTTTGGATAGGGTATGATAAGTGTTAAAAACATGTAAGGAGTCTTCATGCACATCCACGGTGGTAGATTGTAAGGGATCAAAATCATCGGCCAATATGAGTACCGAGACCCCGACTATCCGAAAGGAGTGAATCCATCAGAACATAAAGCCAACCGAATATTCCTAGGCTCCGTAGCAAATCCAGAATGACATCGATCAAAATGCTTTCATGCCTCTCTATCGGATGGATGAGATAATTCTTCTTTATCCATCTTCCATGCTTTGCTATGCCATGTCATGTGTTCTGCAGTATTCGAGGACATATACATCCTCTGTAGCCTCTTTGTGATCGACAAAAATTGTATGAATTTGTAGGGGTGTAACCTTGCTCGTGTAGTTGATTTTCTTTTGCCCCGAATGGGCTTATACCGATCCTCGTGATAGAAAATACATCTGTCTTTATCATTGTTCTCCTTGTAGTACAACATGCAGCCATTTTAATAATAATATATATTTTCATAGTCTTATCCGAGTTTCTGTATCATCATCTTCGACTTGTAAAAGTTTTCTGGCAAGTCTTTCACTCTTTTTGGCAGCAACTCTCTAACAAACTGAATTATGCGGTCGTAGCATTCTTGTAGTGCCCCGTTCCTACATCGTGCCCCATTTTCGTCATAGGGTGTGCGAGAAAGGAACATTGTTGCTACCGATTCAGTCGGGACCGATAGATCGGGAACGATTAAATCGGTCGAACGGGAATGATTGAGTTAAGATCATTTTCTCGTTATGGAAAGGTTTCTTCAGAATCAAGTTCCATATTCAGCGGGTTGTGCCTCGAGGATTGGCTCTATGGCTGAGTTGGAAGAGACCTCCCGTTGCTCTGCTTTTCATGCTGTACTTGCTTTAGCTTTGACTTTGGCTTCAGTTTTCGTGAATGCATTTTCGTGAATATTTTTGATAGTTTTTATGGCTTGCATTTTTGAACTTCACATTTGTATCGAATTCCTTGAATAACATAGTATTATAATTAGTTGCTTATGCGATTGCAAGTGATCGCGTAGGCGACATCTAAGTGCAGCTAACTAGTCCTTCGCCTGAAGCAAAGACTAAGGTGAGTGGCTGACCTCCTTCACCTCGACCCTCTGGTTTCAATCAAACATGAAACACAAATGCAATACATGTCACCATAGTGAAAAAATTGAGAACTCGAGATAACTATATCAATTTAGAGTGATTTATTCTGAAAATATAAGTTTCACACCAAAAAGAGAAAGTTTAAGGTTCTAGAAAAGAGAGAATTATTTCATGATCTGCAAAAACGGTCATTGGACAACTTGTGCACAAGGTGTAGTTTCTTCGAACGGTTGCCTAGGCCAAGGAACCGATTCGGCCCGGGAGGAACAAGTTACAGCAAACGCCAGTAATGAATCGGCATGGGTGATTCAGAAACTTTCGCATAGGGCTCGCTACCCGCCGCGAAAGGGTCATCGTCTAACCCAGCTACAGTCCGTGATGACTTGACATTGTGTCACACCCCAGAACCAAAATACTGGAGAGCAGAAGCAGACACAACCAGCTACATACATTGGAGTGTAACACACTTTGCAATACAGTCATGGCTGTCTAGATGCATGAGGGTTTATCTACAATCTATCGGTCTCTTATGGTCAAAAATAAGCCTAGTGTCTCAATCTCAAGCAACAAAATAGATGTTACAAGATATTTGATCATTAGACATACAAAAGTAAGGCGTCCCAAACATTATATATTCAGATGATCATGAAGATAGTCATACAAAATACGAAGACTAGCAAGAGTTAAGTCATACATGATCAACCCTAGGATTTGTTATTCACGTTACAGCCCTTAGACAGACAGAAATAAAGTTGCAACACAAGCTATGACATGCTCGGCGGCTAAACGCCTCAAAAGAATAAGTTACAGTAAGTGGGAGAGAAAAAAATAAGGAACCCACTCGTTGCCACGGTTACTCCTAGTGTTCACCATCTGGCTGGAAAGCAGTTAGATCCTCGGGTATCACTTCGAAATCTGGCCATACAAAACCAGCTGGGTCAGACTCTAGAAAGAGCAAGTACCACAAGGAAGGCTCCACTTATGAACTAAAACCAGCATATACAGAATAGAAAAACTGATACAAGCAGCATATTGATAATAACGTAAATAACAAGAGTTAAAGTGAACATACTTGCTTGCATCATGAAGAACAAGAGTTGGAATATAATTTCCATGTTAATCAGAAGACAATCATTCAGGCACAACCAATCAAGTCCTGTGACTTGCTATCATTAGCTAACTAGGATTATCACAGGACTAGTTACTTACAAGATGCAGTTGAGATATTCTCGTAGTCACAAGTCCTGTAGACTATCCAGGTTATCCAGACGAAAGTTACAAGAGTTATCAAGATTTCTGGTATACTTGCGTACTTAGGATACAAGAAGTACAACACATGACAATGTGCTGGAATTGTGCCCAAATCTCTCTATATGAGCTACTTGATCATTCTAGTTGTTTAATCCAGTTAGATTCATTATGAATTCCTGACCGTGGTAACCAGAAATCCATGTCCTAGACATGATGTAAGACAAGACATGTACCTTGTACAATCACAATCAGGAAAATCAACCACTGAGTCAAGATAAGAGTTACATTAGCAAGACAGGAATAGCTATCGCAACAACATTCAGGGTAATACATGTCAGGTTTACTTGTCTTATCAAGAATACTTATCAGGAGTGAGCCTCGACGGGCCACTAGCAAGATTATTAAGACGGGATCATATTATCATGTTCAAGTTCAAGTTCAAGCTTATCAAGTCGGGTCGTCGCAATTTAGACTAAGTATAGAAAAACATACAAGGAAGATCAAGAACATCCATGGGTAATTGAAACTATCAATCACATATAAACTCCGGTTAAAGTGAGACAGAAAGATTTTCGAAGCCAAGACGAAGATGTAAAACTTTCATATTTTGAGTTTTACAAGATTCTATCTACAAAATAGCTTAAACAGGCAAAAATAGTGCAAATCCGTGTATGGGCAATTCTGGACAAATCCGACACATGGAAATTTCATGCACAAATCTGCGCATGG
This sequence comes from Iris pallida, assembly GCA_029216955.1. NCBI lineage: Eukaryota > Viridiplantae > Streptophyta > Magnoliopsida > Asparagales > Iridaceae > Iris > Iris pallida. The sequence goes on from JANAVB010031219.1 coordinate 3,204,690, forward strand.
GAATTTTCTGCACAAATTTGCCCATGGAAAATTCCTTCACAAATCTGCGCATGGTAATTCTGAGCAATCCGACGCATAAGAATTCTAGGTAGTCCGATGCATGGACAATTCTAGGCAATCCGACACATGGACAATTCTGGACAATACGGCGCATGTACAATTCTGGGTAATCCGGCACATGGGAATTCTGGGCAAATCCGACGTATGAGAATTTTTTGCACAACTCTGCGCATGGAAATTTTCTGCACAAATCCACGCATGGGAATTTCCTGCACAAATTTGCGCATGGAAATTTCCTATACAAATCCGTGCTTGGGAATTTCCTGCACAAATCCGTGCATGGGAATTTTCTGCACAAATTCGCGCATGGAAATTAACTCACGTTGCGTCTATAGTACATGCACATAGAGAACCTACACACATGGCACGCTCAGATTCAAAGGATGTGTTGCCAGGACTTTACGACGCATGGGGGTCGTCGTCCCCAAATAACAAGTTCAACCAAGAAAGTTCCAAAAGCTTGTCATGGCCATAACTTCCTTATCTGAACTCGAAATCAAGCGAAATAAAAACCAAAACTGTATGAAATCAAATTCTCTACAACATGGAACCACTAGTTTTTGGAAATGCGAAGTTTTTAGAGATCAAAACAAAAAAAAACAAGAAAAAGCTTAAAACTTAGATCTACAAAAATATAACCATCAAAACCAAAAGTTTCAAGCTCTAAAGATACTTAGAATCATGCAAGGAAGAGAATAGAACAATCAAAAATGGAGAACCATCATGTTCTCCATGGAGCAAGTTATACTTGCCTTGGGTTGGTGGGAGGTAATGGAGAAGGAGGAGAAGATTTAATGAAGAAATAAATGAGAGGAGAGAGAAGGAGTTGGTATAAATACCAAGCCAAGTCATATTAAACTAACCCAAACCAAACCAAGCCAAGCCAAGCCAAGCCAACATGTTATCTAGAACTAAGGTGAACCAAGACTAGCCAAGAACAACCAAAACTAAACCAAGCCAAGACTAAGCAAGACAAGTATAAATAAGGTTCACCTGACAAATATCAGAAATCCGTATACATATACTGAAAAGTACGTATAACAGAAAACAGGAGTAACACATTGCCAGTTACCTTCACACTCTTTCACTGCTTGAACTAATACACGTGACACGGGATAAACTTGGATAACTGCTCAATGTATACAATTTTATATACTTGCCTCAAAATATGTTAACATGCAAATCGATCAAGATGATTAAAAATATCACCAAATAGCTAACATGTTTATAAAACTGCTTAAACCAAATACAGAGCTTGGGTTTAATTAGCCACTCGCCAGTACATATGATCGTACTGACCCTCGCTCTTTACAAGTGCTAGAAATTAAGAAGAACGTACCAACTAGCCAGGCGACGTTCGTACTTTTGAAGCTTCGACCGCGCGTCGAAGACCCTGTCGTCCAACTTTTGAAGACTCTCTGTAAGTCCCAGGAACATGTCTCGGCTTCCCACCAATCCAGGTGGCTGAAAACATTTTGTTGTACATGAGGGATGTATATATAGAATGGCTATCTCATCGGCACCCATTTTGTCATCGAGTCATGTTGTAAAGCCCGTACGACACAATTGTAATATAGTCTGTAAATAATGTCTATTATTAATAAAATTCAAAGCTTCTCTGTCTCAATGTGTTGTTCAATTTGTTTGGCACTCTCTCTCTCTCTCTCTTAGATGTTGTGTTTCGAATTACCTTATGACTATGCCTTGTGTGATCGCAACCTAGGTTTGCACGACATCAGGCCCGATGGACAACTATCGATTCTTCAGAATTGGGGTATGACATAATGGTATCACAGCATGGTTTACGTCCTTGGCCTCCAGTCTCGAGTCTCGAACCGTTGACCTCGTGTCGATGAGATGAGTTGTTCCATACGCTGAACCCAAGACATTTTCTGATACTAATAAGAGTTATCTTTTTTCCCAGGAGTTGCGGAACCTCGGGCAGAGGGCGAGACGAGCGCTTCCAGCGGCTCGAGTAGTTCCGAAGCCGAGTCTTTCGTCAACCCAACGGGGAGGATGCCTACCGAAGCCGGACCTTCCGACAATCCTATGGAGCGGATGCTGCATATGCTTAAAATGCAGCAGAGACAGGACGCAACATTCTAACAAGAAAGCGAAAAGCTGCGCCTGCAGTCCGAAAGGCGACATGCCCAATTTAAAGCCCAGTTTGAAGCATAATTCAAGATACAGCAAGGGCAACTTGATACGCTATGGCAGTTGGTGCAAATGGTCGTGACCAACAGGAACTTTGCAACCTATACTATCAAACCCGTGACCCAACCCTTTGAAGTCGCACCCAGGGAGCCTTCATCTCAGCTTGCACCGCCAGAGAATAACACATTCGACTATACCAACTTCAAGAAGGCGTTTCACACTTCCTTCTTTGGCATCGAAGACCCTTCCCTAGCGATTGACTGGTTAGACGAGATCTAAGACAACTTCGAGCTCCTATGCATTGATAAGGCTAAGAAAGTCCCTTCCGCTCAACTTCAACTTCAGTTGAACACGCACGACTGGTGCGCGGTACAAAAGCAAGATGTCCGTCACAATGACTCCACCTCGCCGATCTCCTGGGCTACGTTCTACAAGGCCTTCAAAGTCGAGTACTTACCTGCGCCAATCTGCTAGGCGAAGGAGAACGAGTTTATGCAACTGAAACAGAAAAACATGAGGGTACTCGAGTATAATGCAGAATTCATCAAGTTGGCCCAATTTGCGGGTGTCTACCTGCCAACGGTAGAGAGTCGAGCACGAAGATTCGAAGTGGGCCTGAGGCCTTCTATTTCTGCTCATGTGACTATTCCCGAGTATCAAACAGTGGGCGAGTCACTCAACCATGACCTTCGTCTCGAGCCTCAATACCCCCCTATCGCCACATACACTGTGCATACCTACAATCATAAGCACCATGGCAACCCAGGAGGTAACAATGTGCATAAGCGTCCAAACCACGACAACGGAGGCGACAACCACGGAAGGAATCGAGTAGTTTGTAATCATTGCCACAAGGTGGGGCACATGGTTAACGAATGCCTAATGAAAAGTGGAGCATGTTTCGGGTGCGGTCGAGTAGGACACGTCGCACGCAACTACCCTGAAGGTGGGCCGAACCAACGCCCCCCGTAATACCAATAAAACCAAGGCCAAGCACCTCGGGCTCCGCAGACCGTGCCACAAAATGGCCAAGACCATCACCCCAATGCCCAGGGCCGCGTCTACGCCATGACCCAGGATGAATCATTCGCATCTAACATAGTCGTGACATGTATACTGTATTTTAATAACAAACCTGCTCATGTACTGTTTGATTCAGGTGCTACGTACAGCTTTATATCGACAGATTTTATCGCCGAACACAAATTCTTAGTGACACCGTTAGGCCTTAATCTTGGCATTAACATACCGTTGGGTATGTCACTACTTGCAAACTTAGCCTGCAGAGATGGAATCATCTGTATAGGTGGTCAAAAAGTCGGTCTTGATGCGATAGTTTTAGACATTAAGGACTACGACATCATTCTGGCAATGGATTGGCTTGGCCCGTGCAATGCCACCATCGACTGTATCGGAAAGATGGTCACCTTTCGTATACCTGGAGTGCCTAAATTTTTCTATTTGTGTGGTGAGGCATCGTCGACTTGCATGGTGATCTCCGCAATATCAGTTCAAAGGATGCGGCATTCCGGATGTGAAGGCTATTTGGCGTCCGTTCGAGACATGAGACAGGACGGTGCAAATGTGGGTCAGACCGACATTATGGCAAAATTTCAAACGTGTTTTCGGACGAGCTGTCCGACATGCCACCTGATCGAGAGATTAAGTTCACCATTGACACATTCTCTAATACCCGACCGATCTCTAAAGCTCCGTACAGAATGGCCCTCGCAGAACTTAAAGAACTCAAAGTATAGTTGCAAGAGCTGCTCGACAAGGAATAAATATGGCCTAGAGTCTCGCCATGGGGAGCCCCTGTGTTGTTTGTCAAGAAGAAGAACGGCTCAATGCATCTTTGTATCGATTACCGAGAGCTGAACAAATCTACCATCCGGAACAAATATCCATTGCCCTGCATAGACGACCTGTTCGATCAGTTGTAAGGCGATTCGATATTTTCTAAAATTAATCTTTGCTCCTGTTACCATCAACTCAAGATTAAGCCGGATGATGTGTCAAAGTCAGCCTTCCACACTCGATACGGCCATTACGAATTCTTGGTAATATCGTTCGGCCTAACGAACGCCCCAACTGCTTTCAGGAATTTAATAAATTGGGTATTTTGACCCTTCCTCGACAAGTTTGTAGTAGTCTTCATCTACGATATACTTGTCTACTTGAAGGACAAGCGGCAACACGCTGAGCATCTGTGGACCATGCTTCAGCACCTATGGAAAAATCAGTTGTATACGAAGCAGAGCAATTATAAATTTTGGCTGAGCATTGTCACATTCTTCAGACACATGATTTCATCCGAAGGCATCACAGTCGACCCAAAGAAAGTTGAAGCTGTTGTCGATTGGCAACGGCTAGCATCGGTCGACAAGATTCGGAGCTTCTTTGGATTATCAGTATACTACTGATGCTTCGTGAAGGATTTCGCGAATATTGCATCGCCTCTGACTCATCTCATCCAGAAAGGAGTCGCTTTTGAATGGTCAGACGTCTGTGAAGCTTCCTTCCAGGAGTTAAAGTAATGGTTCGTCCCGGCCCCGATACTCATACTTTTAGAAAGGACTGAGGGATTCCAGATCTTCAGTGATACGTCTGGCCAGGGTTTGGGGAGTATGCTAATGTAGCAAAATAAAATGACATCTTTTGCTTTCCGACAACTAAAGCCACACGAGAAAAACTACCCCACCCATGACCTAGAGTTAGCGGCGATTGTGTTCGCATTGAAATTATGGCATCACTATCTTTATTGTATGGCATGCGTGATCTATACGGATCACAAGAGCCTCAAGTATCTATTCATGCAGAAGGAGCTAAACTTGCGACAAAGGTGTTGGCTTGAACTGATCAAAGATTATGATTTGACTATTGACTATATACCGGACAAGAAAAATATTGTGGCAGACACTCTGAGTCGGAAGTATATTACCTCACTATCCATTAACCACAGATTGTTACGTGATCTAGAAGAGATGGGCATCGACCTTCGGGTCTGATTCAGGGATGTGTAGTTGATGCAGTTGCAGCTAGAGCCGAACTTGTGAGAAAAGATCAAGACTGCTCAAATGGACGATTCGTACCTGAAAAAGATGTGAAAGCTAATCTCAATGGGTAGGATGACCGACTTTGCAAAAGATAAAACTGGTGTGCTTCGATTGAATGATAGGCTATGCGTTCCGGATGATTCAGAACTTAGAAAGGAGATATTGACGGAGGCATACTACGTAAAATACACCTTGTATCCAGAAAGCACGAAGATGTACAAGAACCTCCGCATGACCTTCTAGTAGCACATAATGAAGAGAGATGTGGCACTCTTCTTATCGTAATGCATGGCCTGTCAGCAGGTAAAAAATGAGTATCATAGACTGGGCAAAAAGATACAGAATCTGGCGATTTCGGAATAGAAGTGGCAGCACGTATACATGGATTTTATTGTTGGTCTACTGAAGACGTTGCAGGAAAATGATGTCATATGGGTCATCGTTGATCGACTAACCAAGTCAGCGCACTTCATCGTCTCTGATTAGGATGGACGGTTTCTATCGCGCTTCTGGAGTAGCCTTCAGTCGACTCTAGGTACCAAGTTGCACTTCAGCTCAGCTTACCATACCCAGATTGACGGCCAAACGGAGCATATGAATCAGATTCTCGAAGAAATGTTACGGCTCTGTGCAATTGACTTCAAGTTGAGTTAGGATGTTCGTCTACCTCTGGCTGAATTTGCATACAACAATAGCTATCAATCCATCATCCAGATGGCGCCGTACGAAGCATTGTACGAACGGAAGTGCAGGTCATCTATTTGCTGGAACGAAGTCGGGCAGCGGCAGATTCTCGGCCCGGAGTTGGTTGTCATACCCCGATTCGGTATAATCGATAGTTGTCTCCCGGACGTGATGTCGTACGAGCCTAGGTTGTGCTCGTATAAGACATTTTCATAAGATTATCTGAAATACGACAATAAAAGAGTACGCAGAGTATATTGAACATGTTGTATAGAAGAAAACTTAAGCTTTATTGATAATGAATATCATATTACAGACTCGATACAAAGGTGTCGCACGGGTTTACAAACTATCTCTATTATAAAATAAACATCGATGAGATAGCCGTTCCATTCATCACACCCTTTTTATACAACCAAAATATGCAGACATCTTAAATAGGAGAGAGTTGAGACATCTTGGCTTGGACGGTTGCGGATGTCTTCAAAAGATGTGAGTTTTGCCTTCTTACACTAGCAAGGCTTCAAAAGGTTGCAGCGTCATCTTCGGTTCCTTGGCACGCTATCTGGGGTCGAAGCACCTATGGAAGGCGAGGGTCAGTACATTACACGAGTACTGGTGGGTGGCAAATTAAATCCCGTGCTCTCATTTGGTTCAAGAATTTAGGTGAATCATGTAGTATATTTAGTGATCTTTCTAGCTATCCTAGTTAGTTTTATGCAAGCAGTTTGATGTAACGTAAACAAGGTAAATTATGCTAGAACTTACCCATGGCAGAGCGTGCCGTGCAACATAAAGCTTACCAACACCTTCCCTATTAGTTTTATATAAATTCATATTAAGTGTGTGATGTGGAGGTCCGTGGCATTAACTAGTCATCCTAGACATAGCCTGGTTAGACGAGGTCCTTTCAACGCAAGCAGCGGGCTCCGATGCAAGTCCCTGAATTACCCGTTGCTTAAACCCAGCTCGGCTATACCATATTTCATGCTAGGCCGAAGCGGTCCCATGGCCCCGGGTTACCGTTCGAGGAAACAAACGCCCTTGTATACAAGTTGTCCATGATCGTTCTAGACTAAACTATTTATTCAAGTATGGTCTATGATTTATAGTAAACTTTAACCAAACTTGGCGTATCTCGCCTTGCCATTTTGTAGTGTATATTCGTTGGTTCATTCCCTTTTTGCTTAACATAGTTTGATGGAAAGCATATTATAAGCAAGCATATGAGTAGTTTTATGATAAGCAGTTCTATAACCCATATACGTGAAATATTGTGCAATGGTTTTATTGGAATAAGCCTTTGTTTTATTGTATTTACAACTTAGCATAGCATAGGTTGGTATCGACAATAAATTAGAGAAAAGGGTTGAGGGGAGAAGGGTCAGTCACTCACCTTAGTCTTATTTGAGGCGAGGAACTAGTTGGCCACGCTTAGACGTCGCCTACGCGATCACCTGAAATCGCATAAGCAACTGATTAGAACACTGCCATCCAAGGAGTTTGATACGAAATATGAAGTTCAAAAATGCAAGCCATGAAAACCATTAAAAACATTCACGAAAGACTAAAGCTAAAGAGCAAGTACGACATAAAAAGCAGAGCAATGAGAGGTCTCTTCTGACTTAGCCGTAGAGTCTATCCTCGAGGCGCAACCCGCTGAATATGGGACTCGATTTCGAAGAAACCTTTCCATAACGAGAAAATAATATTAATTCAATCGTTCCCATTTGACTGATTCAATCGATCCCGATCTGCCTGTTTCGACTGAATCGATAGCGACAATGTTCCATTCTCGTGCAGTACCCCATAGACGAAAACGGGGCACAATATAGTGATGGGGCACTACACTATAACTGTATGACCCGTACCCGGTATAGGGGCACGAGTGCGTAATAACGTCCAGCCTATGCCACAGAATCGACGGTAGAACGCTGTTCTAGGTCGCTAACTATCAAACTCACACAATGATATAATGTATCCGTCAGTGATCTCAACTCCGAATGGAGGACAAGTATAATGATTATAGTAATACTCAATCACAATCTAAAGCATGATAAGATACCAAAGAAGTCTAAATAACTATAAAGACTCAACAACAACAACTACTAAAATAATATCTGAATTCAAATCTCAAATACAATATCAAAATCTCCATTACAACACAAGCCAAGAGTTCTAACAATGAAACTAACACAAAACCAAATCTAATACTAAGTCTCCTGGTGTTCACTCTTGAGAATCTAATACTAAGTCTTCTGGTGATCACTCCTGAGAATCAGGACCCAAGGTAGCCATCCCTTCCTCGGATCCGTAGTAGGTAGGGTACGGATCCTCTGAGCAATCATCTGAAAAATATATTCAGTCATGATGGAACGAGCACATCTCCTCTAGCAGTTCTAAATAAATGACAAAGACTATAAAGCAGTTATAACAAGTAATACTTGATGAATTTAAAAAGTTTGACACTTGAATTGAAATAGAACGACAGTTAGAACAAGGAAAGTAAATACAGTAAAACAGGAGAGCATGGTAATAAAGACTGTAAAATAGAGATAGCTAACTAGCACAATGTGATTCGAGTCCAATCAGTATAACATGAGATAAAGGTGAATCTAGTACAAGACACTAATCTAGTGTGTTTAAAATACCAAGTTCAATATGTAACGATTAGACAAGTAGTGAATACGGTACATCGCACGCTTGGCCTAGCGGCGATGACTATCTTTCTTGTAGGGATAATTCTTGTTGAATACTATACGTCGCATGCTTGGCATAGCGGTGGCAGCTATCTTTCTTGTGGTTCTTGTTGAATACGGCACATCGTATACTTGGTCTAGCAGCAACGACTATCTTGTTTGTGGTTCTTGTTGAATACGGCACGTCGTACGCTTGGCCTAGCCACGACGGCTATCTTGCTTGTAATGGTGGTTCTTGTATGATTGAGAATGTTTACATATTTACTCGAGTATTTTTTGACACATAAAAAGTGTACGACTCTAGCCAGAATCATATAGTACTTGTAGGTGATTCGAGTGGGTGGTTCTTATGAGTGATTCTGGTAGTAGGGGCTAGACGAGTCAAATACCTGTGTCGTAAATGAATGAATCCATAATACCAATTCATATTATGAAAGAGAATCAAATAGAACTATACTAGAAGTTGAATCATAATAATCATCAAGTAAATAAAAACTATCAGAGAATGTACTCGCCTATCGTCTAGAGCAGTGAATGAGGATCGATGCCCAAAACGGTGTCACACAAACCTATATTTGAGATATACAGGGTTATTTGATGTTCTAGAGTAAGCAGTGTATTTAAATGTACTATTTCTATACTTCTAGGCCTCTTCTAGGTCAAAAGTCAAACTTTAGCTAATTGCCAACCTGACATGTTCTTAGCCTAATATAGGGTTTTGACTAATAGGCTATTCTATTGAGCTAGGCTAGTGTGGTATCAAAACCACATCCCATGACTCATTATACCACATCCTATCCTACTTGCCCTATCTAACCATACCCAAAGCTATGAAGGTTGACCTATAGGCTAATGATACAAATACCTATTATATATATATCAATACCTGAACCATTCACTATACCCAACTACATAATAAACATATTCAGCACTCAAGTACCCCTAAATTAGTCTATTACATTCTACATGTATACATACGATCTCATATCCTTACAAGATGTTTGAGTTTACATGTATATAGAGAGAGATAGAAAAATACTTAGATAGATACATAGATAAATAAATAGATGAATAGATAACTAGGCTATTGTTCCACTCCCTGGCTTACCTTGATACCTGTGATACTAACTCATTACCTTAGTTAAGATAATACCCCATAAACTCTAATGCCTATAACAATAATCTAAACCCTTGCTTCTCTAAGAGACTAAACATCCTATTATTTCCTCACATTTTCTTAACTCACTTTTCAATTGATACTCTATAACATATCTTGATAAGTACCCGTACATACATTAATTACCTATATATACCAGTTTTAAACGTACACTCTATGATATAACTACTTACCGATTGCCTGTCCTGCTGCTACTGGATCTCTCCCTATTTTCTATCTGCTTTACAAGTATTACCTACTGCTATAGAACCTACTGATGCTACTTCTTTTCGAATCTGTACACTGATGCAACAGTAGGAACTCAAAGTCCCTTTTCTCTTCATGACAAACTCTCCACCCTATACTAGATGTCATCTGTTTTACACAAGGCATGAGTTTCCTGACTGCACTCTTCACTTCAAGACTCACCCAAGCTGTTACTCTATTATCCCCAACTGATACATAAATGCAAGTTCCACATCTAATCATAGGGACTAAACAATTTAGGGATTGAACTTACATATACTAGGACTGAGCATATAAAGATGAAGGTGGACTGAATATATGCCATATGGTGTGGACAGAGCAAAATATACACAAGGGGACAGAACATATATGGACTTGACTGAACAAAAGACCTCTGATATAGAATGAACAACCATGATCTGGAGTGATCATAGGACTGAATGTGATCCCATACTCGAGCCTCTACTAACCTGATCTAAATACATGAGGATATCTCAAATGATACAAGATAACATCAACTATACCAAAGTAATGGGCTGAACTTAAATAAGGAGACAGTGCATTAATGAGGTGTACTGAACATTCGAGTGGATATATAGGACATCACAGGTTAGATACTGAATATTAATATACCAAAGTAACTCAACTCGAGCTCACCTCTCCATCTCCTAACGACTCACACTAGAATGTAACTGCACCTAAGAGATTGATACCAATCAATCAGGCTTTCAATAACTGAGCATTTGTAAGGTAATGTGGAAAAGTGCATTCTCTTTATTTCAGACTTTTAGTAACTAAACGATTCTGATCACCATTCTGTCATATATCTCAATGATTAGAGTTGAAGTATGCATGTTTGCATAATTTTTAGTCCCCTCCAATTCAGTCCTTATAAGCTTAAGCATCACTACTCGTCAAGGATACTAACACCATATGTTGGTATTTTTACTACATCATATCCACAATGTCTACATCTTTTGGTGGCAACAAAGAGTCCCCTTGATCTCTTGCAGCATACAAGGACTTCTCAAGCTGTGAGATATTTAGTCTGTTTAGGTCAAAAGGACAAGATCATGCAAGATTCAAAATAGAATGCACTGGTAGGTAGGGACTGAACATATGTTGAGATAACCCTCTTCGAAATCCTGGGCAATAGGCCTTTTACTGTATGTCATGAGTATGGGTAACACCCACACACTCAAGTGCCAACTATCAAAAAATAGTTCACTCATCTCCCTATTTTCCCTTATGCAACCACTGATATCCTTACTATCCGCACTACCTAACTGATACACTAACCAGGGCCATATGACTAATACACTAACTAGGCTACAACCCCTGTCCTTGCCTACCAAACCCTCTCTAATTTCAGTCGAATCCCCTTCCACTTAGGCACTAGGAATTTACCTATCATATTTTACCTATCTATTTGGCACACACACACACACACACACACACACACACACACACACACACACACACACACACACACACATATATATTTTTTGGAACCAGGTAAATTGTTTCTAGAATTGCTCCCACTGGAATTCAACCACTCGGGCCGCATGCATCTCTCTTAACCACTAGGCTATAGGTCATTTGCCACACACACACACACACACACACACACACACACACACACACACATATACATATATATATATATATATATATATATATATATATATATATATATATATATATATATATATATATAGGGTCATTCTATAATACATCCCCTGGAAAAGGATGTATCGATACATCCGAAATCTGGTGGATGTTGATCCAATGGTTCGGGTTGAATAATAGAGTAGAAACATCATTTAATGCTGATTTAGACTTTTGACCTGTTGGTAACTTGCTTTAGCAGGTCATTCTTCACTTTAATTTTTTCAACGAACACCCTAAATTAACTCATATTTACTCTCTCTTTCGTCCATCCAATTTAATATTTTGTGCATCAACGTATAAATTCTGTATTTTTTTGGTTACAGGCTGTGGTGGTGGTGGTGATGTTGGTGGTGGTGGTGGAGGTGGAAAGGGAAACGGAGATGAAGAAGGAAATAAGAATTGGTCCGGATCGCATCGAACGTCGTCGAACCCTCCTAGAACAATGAGGAGTACCAGCTGCACCGAGAAGAATCGGTCCGGTTCGCGTCGGACGTCGTCGAAACCTCCTCGAACAAGGAGAAGTAGTACTAGCGGCGCTGCTCTAATTTTACTGTCCATGCCATTGTCAGAAATTTTATTTTTCATCTAACAATTTAATATTTTGTTAATAAAGTTACATGTCATGGTAGTGGTGGTGAACTGAGGAAACCTGCTTCTGAAGTCGGACGGATCATCGGCTCACATATTTAAAAAAAAATGTATTGATCGGACGAAATATTTTTAACTTTTCCAATGATAATATTTTCGAAGAGAATTTTTTTGGACGGAGATTGGCCATTCTCTTTGCTTTTAACACGGAGAATGGCCTTTCTCCGTTCCTTTAACATGGAGACTGGCCATTCTTTATTTTTTTAAAAATGGAGAATGGTCATTCTCCGTTCTTTTAACACGGAGAATGGACACTCTCTGTGCTTTTAACAAAGTATGGTACATTTAGGACTGGAAATGTTTAAGTATCTTATATTTTTTTACCAAATATTTACAGTATTTTTAATATCATTTACCAAAGTATATTCATTTAATATTAAATCATGTTCAAGAAAATATGAATATCATTTTATCAGGCTTCCACTGTATGGCTGCACAAAATTTCTTGCGAGTGTTTGAATATAATTAACCTACTATCCAAGAGAATTTTTTTTACATTACATTATGTATTACACTGGCACCGAATTCATACTGATGGCATCGATGTACTGATGGCAATAACAAAGTATGAACATGAAGGATTACAATTTTGCTTCATCAATAACAAGAGATGAACAGACAGGATTACAATTTTGCTTCAGCAATAACAAGGGATGAACAGGTAGGATTACATTATGCATTGCACTGGTATCCAATTCATACTGATGGCATCAATATAATAATTTTTTACAGAGAGCAAAACATATTACAATCAAATAAAGTTTTAGTGATCCTAAGAATGCATCCGTAATGAGGCTATCTGTAAACTCTAGAAATGCACCCAGAACTCATGAAATCTGTGAAGGGCATCTGCAAATCAAATGAATACACCAAAATATCAATATCATCTGTGAAGGCCAACTGCCAATCAAATAAATGCTTCAACCAAAAAATCATAATCAAATTAAGTATATTTCATTCCAAGTCCAATAAACTGCATAATTCATGTTACAGTAATCTGCCCAATCCACGTTAGTAATTCAACATAGAACCTGCATAATTCACAATACAATAATCTATATAAATATCAGACCTACACTAAATTCAAGACCATATTACATTTTCTAAACAAATTACGAACTATGCACTTAGTACAAGCGAAAAGTTATCTTACAATATGTAGCACCCACTTTTTGAAATAAGGGTATTTTAGTCATTTTAGCCATTTTAGTCATTTTGTGATTTTCTAGATATTTTGGCTTGTGTTTGTTTTTTTAGCATTTGGTTTAATCTTAGAAAATCCATATTAGAGGCTAACCATGACATATGAGGATTATCTAGCTAATTAGAATTTTATTTTAGGCTTGATTTAATTTAGAAGACCATTTGACCATTTTTAAGCTATTTAATTAATTGGCCTTTTTAGCCTTTCTGTTATTAGGCTTAACTCAACTTAGATGGAGTAGAGGGGCCCATAAACCAACCCTAACCCTAGTAGGACTCATATGGCCGGCCAAAACAGGAAACCCCCCCTCTATATAAGTATTGCATTAGTATGGACACCCCCTTTACAAAACCCTAGTTTCCAGCTCTCCAAAACCCTAACTTTCTCATCCGACCTCCGTTTCACCTCAAATGAAGTGCGTTGTGATCGTGGGAAGGAGGAGAATTTGCTGGAGCATTGTTAGCAAGGAGTTGGAGGAGTTTGCTTGGTGGAAACTGGTCGTCTCATCGATCGAGGAGTTAGTTTCTTTGATACTTCAACTCGTAATAGGTAAACACCTAAACACCATAGTTTCTCCTAAATTTTCTTCATAGTAGCATGCATCTAGGAACCCTAGACCCACCCATAAAGTTTGGTTAAGTTTCATGTCCGTTTGATAGGCGTTTCGGACACGTATCGGTTTAGGGTTTAACGTGTTCGATGAATTTCCTCTTAGATTTCAACACTATTATTTTTACAATCTAATTACATGTTTTGATATCCCTAGATGTAGGGATTCCCAAACCCTAGGTTCTTGCTAGAATTGACACGTTTTTGTGTCCAAAACTGGACACGCACGTGCAGCACGAGGCCCGTGCGCGTGTCCTGCTGCTGCCGTATCCGTTCTCGTTGGACACGGCGACTCGATGCAAGAAAATTGGTGAGTAGGGAGACGCCATGACTGACATGGTGCTCATAAATTTTGGTGGGGTTTTGTGGAGTATCGAGGGAGAAATCGACGTGGCATCGATTTCGACCTGTCGCGCGCGCATTGGATTGCGGCGCCCGATACACAGTTTGTGCGACTCGGACACGTGTCGAGAGTCCAGTGCAGACATGTGGACGTGTAGCCCTATAAGTGGGCTATGTGTACGAGCAACCACGTGTCCTAATTCGATCTGTGTCGAGCCCTAGGTCGCGTGACACGCGTGCACGAGAACTGGATCTCAGTTTTGATTCACGAGTGTTCAGGACAATTTGTGTCCTATTTTCTTGGACACATGACACCTACAGTTCATGTTCAAACACTTGACACCTTATCAACCTTTTGCCTTTGATTATTAGTTGATTTTCGAGTGATTTAAGTCATGTTAGGTTGTGATTTGAGTATCGGGTGTTTCTTAGATTTCCAGTTTACAGTTTCAGTATTGTTTACTGTTTCAATTTTTTTCTTTTCCTTTTGCTTTGATTTTTAGAATGTATATTTTGTGCAAACCAAACATACAACCCTAATAGACCTACCTAGGCGATTACATACTAATTTGCATCATGGGAAGGGCTGTGATCGAAATTGGGTTGGCATGGAGTATAAGTTAGTATCAGATTTCGGTTCCAGTTTCTTCCTTTCTGTTTCAAAAACCCTAGCCCATGCCCCAATCCTACTTTATTTAAATTCGTCTTTCTCTCTCTATCCCCCCTCTCTCGCTCCTTTCCGAGCTTCCTCTTCCTCTTCCTCAAATCAGCCAAAATCCTAAACTCATCCCAAATCCTCCATCTCCACTTGCTCCTCCTCTTCCTCTTTCTGGGAAAGAGAGAAGCAAAGGTGGCTCTACGAGGAGAATCGGTGGCTCCATGAAGAGAAGCGGTGGCTCCATGAAGAGTAGCAGTGGCTGCGCGAGGAGTCCCGGAGGAGATCGGAGAAAGAGAGATAGAGTCGCTGCTAAGCCAAATCGCCACCTCCTCTCGCTCTACACATCCCCGAGCTGTCCCTCACTCTTTTCATTCCTGAGTTCTACCCCTCTCCTGTCGGCCTCAGTAGATTCCGAACATGTACCTAACAATCCTTCCCCAAATCTAGGTTTTTTTCCCTTATCCGATCCATCTCCGCTCTTTTCGTCCAGATCTAGGATTTTCTTCTCCGGTAAGGAGGAGCGATAATATAGTAGTTTGGAGCTTCTATGGCTAGAGGTAGGCCTAGACAAACATGATTTGAAATATTAAATAAGAATATGATTTTTGTTAATATTACAAAGGACATGACCCTTAAGAGAGCCAAATGAAAGAAGAAGATCCAAACACCCGACCCCTAAAATTTTGGATAAAGGTTTTGTTGTGGTGGTTGCTGTTATGAATTTACATGGATTGGGTTTGTTGGAGAAGTCTTCTATTGTTATAATAAGTCCAAAGTTAAACTAAAGAAGCTTGAAACTGGGTGTTGTAACTTACCCTTAACTTCTTGCAGATATCATTTAGGATAATGCTAATTTTTCTTGTTGTTATTGGACCTCTAGGGGTAACAGTGAAGCTTTACCCTCGTGATATAGAATTGGAGTGTAAAGTGGTTGTAGAAAATCAATGATAGTATATGGGTACTAAGTACATTTGACCTTCACTCTATTAGTTAGGATTATCTATCTATTTCATTCACATTTGTACATGGCTTCATTTTTATATCTCTCTCTCTCTCTCTTTGTTTTCAATTTTTCTATTAGTATAAACTGTGGGCAGTTTTTGAGTAGAAAAGTTGTTAGTCCAGAGGAGACAACTTGTGGTTACATGTAAATAAACACTTTAGCATTCTTTTTTCGTTTGAATTTACCTTTTTCTTGTTTAGTATCTATCTATTTTTGAGTTAATATTAATGATTCAATGTTATGATTCAGATGGTAAAAATTGTGAATCAACTGATCCTGAAGAAAAGGTGGATAAAATCCACACAAAGTCAAATATTGGCTATAGAAGATCAGAATATGTGAAAGATTCATCTTCTTCATCTTCACCTACCGACAAAGATTCTCTCTCAAAAGATAAAGGCATAATATATCTGCAAAGTAGTAATTATATTAAAGAAGAGAATGCCTTCTTTGACTAACAAGGAGATGAATCTAGAATTCTTCCAAAAATTGGAAACAAGGAATTCAGGTGACTTGCCTGTAGAAGTGGTGGTACCTCGAAAATGTCAACAATCTTTCAACCCACAAGGTGATGAAGAACCAGATATGACTGATCGTAATTCGGTGGCTCTATCAAAGCAAAATGGAACTGTAGGCAATGAGTCAAATGATTTTCATGCTCATACCAGTGCTAGTAATTGCAACATCGACAAAAGATTTGGTGCATACAATAAGCCGCAAGAGTCTGATGATTTCAATCAGAAGAAGTTAACAGAACAAAGAGGAATCAGGGCTAAAGACTCGAAAGTAGGGACATTTGATGCTGATGATAAAGCTGAACAGAGTCAGAGATATCCATCTGCCAAAAAATTCTCTAGAAGTGATGTAGATAGCTCATTTATGAGCAACAGAGGAAATTGGTTAACCATTCAGAGGCAGTTATCCCAGTTAGAGAGAGACAACAGCTAAATATCATGAACATGCTGCAGGTATATTTGAGAACATCTTAGTTCTGATTTTCTCTTTCATATGATTACATGAGAAGGTATATCACTACTTGTTATCACACTTCTTTGAAGGAAAACTGATGGTTCTCCTTTTGATTCTTCACTGCACTTTATCACTTTTTAGTATTACCTGCTGTTAATTTGTTTCACCTGTATTTTTAGGTAACTCTAACTGTTTGAAGGTGGATTTATAGAAGAAATAATTACAAGTTATAACCTGTTTTTCTTACTGCAACTTTGCTTATGGATATTATTTTTGAATATTATAAATATTACTTCCTATTTTTCTTTCGTTGCTGTCTTAGCAATTTTACTCTCTCAAATTCTATTATTTCTGCCTATAACTGGACTGAATGAAGTGCTTCTCCATTTATATATATTTTTTGTGCTTTCAACGCTTCTACTAGGTTCTTTCATCACTCCTATTGAGGAACACAACTCAATATGCATATCTTCTAAAGCCAACTCAACTCTGTGCCATAGATATGCTTTAAGTTTTCACATGTATTAAAGACTATAACTAATTGTGTGGCTTCCTTTCGTGTTGGGAGCTACATAAACTTGTTGTTTCTTATGCCAAGAATTGCATGGATGATCATCAATTATTTGGTTGAGAACTTAATAAGAAACATGCCATTAACCATGATACTGCTGACCATACTACTTCTGCATTTCATTTGGAATGTGCTTTTTGTACCGTATGATCTCCAATGCAGTATTAGGCTCGAGTCAACTCAAACAAAACCAGCTTACCTCAATTTCTTTGCTTAATTTTCTTTTGACATGATGCAACCTGTCCTTGTTTAATAATAAAAAGTAGAGGAGCTTTGAGTTGCACCAATGTTCTAATGTTGAGGAAGTGTTCTCACTGCATCCTGAGTTAGGACTGCTAAGTTTCAGGAAATGAAGGGAAAAATATTCTTATGGTGAACTTGAAAGGTTCGCATATTATTTTTCAATCCCACGCATATTAGAACTTGCTTCACTAATGAACTCAAATTGGTTTTGTACTTACTAAGGGGTCACTTTTGTTAGTTCCCTTCAACTATTAGGTTCATCCTGATGATGGAAAATTAGATAGCTCTTAAGTTTGCAGCATTAAATAAGTTTTTTAGGAGAGGGAGAGGCTTGAAGCATCTAACTGCCCCATCCTATAAATGTCTACCTCATACAACATGATTTGTAGTCTCCCAAAAGCATTCTTATGCTACCAAACCAGTCATCCTACCAATCAACTTTGGATCTGCAACATGCACATTATGTTCTTATATGCTTGAAGGTTATAGGCTTAGCTTCTTCTCATGCAAGTTAACCCCAAATGAATTTACAAAATCACATTTCTCCACTAAGGTTCTTTGTTTTCATGATTCATGAAGTCATATTTTGCTAGTTATGTGGCTAAACTATCCAAATATACCTCTAACTACTCAATCTGATTTACACTGCAACAATTACAAGCTTATTCTGATATCTAATCACATGCCTTATGAAAATCAGGATTTCATGGGAGGCTCCCATGATAACATAACTTTGGAAAACAGAGTGCGTAGGCTTCAGCGTTATGTTTAAAACTCATGTCTTTTGGTTATATTGCGTAGTTATTGTCAAATAAAATATGATTTATGTACCCTCGACTGCTACAACTGTTGCATACTTTGTTTATAATCTTTGTATTTTTTTTCATGTAGTTAGCACTGTGCAAGAACTTAGTCAATTTTAGATTAACAGTGCACAATTTCCCTTTTTACTATAGATGCATAACATTATGCAACTTAAGTGATGCAAGAAGACATTTGGAGGTTATGGTAGTTGGCCTTTAGTCGAGGTCAGCTAACAGAGTACTAAAATTGAATAAAGCTTCTTCAAGTTATATTGGGAATTTTTTTTATGATCCTTCAAAGTCCTATTGTATCCTGTTCAATGGAAGGGGTTTTGGAAGTTTGAGATTTTTAATGGTCGATCATTAGGAGGTAAGACTCGTAAGGGTTTTTAGGATTTCTAACCTTTTTGTTTTTATTACTTACCAATTAAGGCACTCCAAAATACAGTATTACATGTCCAAAATAGTGTCATATCGGTGTTTCCATGTCATTATTGCTATATCGTACATGTATCTATGCAAATGCACATAGCTAGATACACATTGAATAAAATAAGCTTGATTTCTAAAAATAAAGAATACTAGGCTAATAAGAAAAGATGTATAAATAATAATAGTTGAAAATACAAAAATTTTGATACATGTTTAGACCATTCACAGTTTTCTACAACATGGTTGAAGAGAATCTATTTGGCAAGTTTCTGGGAAGAAAAATAAATAAACTAACATATCTATACAATAGTCATTCACAAAACATTACGTAATGAAATTTAGGTATTAATTTTTTATATGCAAATTCTAACTCGAGGATAATGTTATTTTAAATTATGACCCTAAAAGTGCATATAACCCTTTTTACTATCTGGAAACAAAACAATATAATCTGGCTTATATGGTATTTTGCCTTGGCATTTGCGGATATATAGTCCTACAGCCAATCTCCGCTTTTGACGGATTCCCTATCCTTGATTGATGTCCTTCACTGTATCTAAATCATCCATCATTACATATTAAAGTATTACTGTGCTGATCATGTGTGAGAATGTGATTTTCCAGTAAAAAAAAGATGTGTTATTACTATGTTCATTTCTAAGAGGGATATGAAAAGATTGGTGTTGTAGAAGTATTGTTAGTGATAACAAGTTAATTTTACTATTAGCCAGTGATAGATGTGTTCGTCTCTGTTGCAAATGCAATGAAATCCTTCAATGTCTGATCAGCTAAATAACCTTATATTCTTATCAGTGTCTCATGTTACATAATTACATTATTTTATGCTAGTGCATATTATATGTTTCCTTCTATACTTTGTATGCTTAGTAGTTGAGTTTATTTTTTGCTAAAACCATTATATTACCAGTAGGACTCTAATAAGCCACTGTCTCTGAGTCAAGAGGGCAGGCTTTAACATACTATTTTGTGTAACGTGTATAGAGAGGTTGCAAAAGGACTGATGGTGACACTATTATCAGTGTACACCCTCTAATGCAGAATGTACCCCTCCGAATACTAAGGGCTAAAGGTTTGTTAAAGAAGATCGTATTTACTACAGTTGTCACAGGTTTAAGCACTTGTCATCGAACTTGGTAGGTTTATTATTACAAGGATTTTGTATCATGTTTTGTGTATGGTGAAGTCTCATGACATTTTAATGTTCATGATGATCAGTTGAATTGGTTGGTCTGTTGTTCCTTATCTTCAGATTTCATAATCTTGTAACAAGGTGTTATTGTCCTGCTTATGTGACTAGAAGGGAACGAAAAGCTTGACTCCAGTCTGCCCAAACAAAAGTCTATGGTCTTCCAGTGCGACCTTCTTTTATATCAGACGAAAGGTTGGTAATGTTCTTCAAAGTATTCATGCTTTTTCTTAAGACACCTTTAACATCTATATATTTATGCTTTTTTTCCTTTTAATTGATCTACTCATGTTCTAATTATTTCTTAAGTTTTTTCTTTCATATGTTCTTAGAATTTTTTGAGAAAAGAAATGTATGAAGATTTATCTGTTGTTCTATTGATGAGAGGAGGGAAAGGCATGGCCCCTATTGAAGCTACTGCTCGTGCACTTGACAAGGCATTATATAATAAGAATCATGGAGAGGGCAAAATTCTTGTCATATGTGGTCGTAACAGAAAACTTGCTAACAGATTGCTTTCAATTGATTGGAAGATCTCTGTTCATGTAGTCTTTCCTTAAATGCTTAAAATCAACTTCTTTGAATTCAGTGTCAAAATATTAGACAATATTTCATACTATTTAAGCCACATGTGGGTTGTTTTATTGCACTAAGTATATTGTGATTCTCTCTTGATCTGCATCTCTTTCATTTTTAGCATAGTTTCTAGTATCTACTAATACCGATATGATACTGCTGATACTAGTATCTATACCTATATGGCCTATACCGAAACAATCGATACCGATACGGTTTGGCATGTCTCGATCCAATATTGACCATTCTGATATTGACCGATACCAATGTTGGAGTTCTCTTTCTAAGTCAATTCGATAGAGAAAATTGAATGAAAAAAAGAGAAATGAAAAAAATAATTTCGACAGAATTATTCATTGACAATGTTACAATATATCGATATTGTTCCATATTGATAGACTTTTGGTCAAATGTTGATTCCCAACAATTGTTACAGATAGACCACAGGGCAATGCTTATGGTATTTACTATTTAGACATAACATCTGGAATCCAGGTTTTTAGGTTCGACTACTGTTGATTTTATTACTCTTCGTTGTCTTGTTTCTTGGCGATGTACATATGGCATAGTTTACATATGGATAGGGACTGCCTATTACTATTTATCTCCACTTATCCCACAAAATAAACTTAATTTGTGTTGAATTTCATAATATTTAATGGTTATATTATCCATTCCAATTTTTTACTCTGCAGTAGAGATGAGTCTAATAAGAATTGGGCCAGCTTGGTATGCACTGTCTTTTGAGTCTTAATATGAGTAGGTAAGTTTTTTATAATACTATTAGCTTTAGGTTTCATATATATTTTTGTATCATTTTTCAACTAAGAAACATCATTGACAGATTTCCCATCAACTGTGCTCTTGACATAGGAATTTGAAACAGCATAAAACATAAAAGATGCAATTGAGAAATGATTGAATATGAGGCACCATCAAGAAATAAAACAAAAGCATAGCACTAAAAGGCGTTAAAATCTCCAAAATGACAAGATAGCATGAAGACAAGGTAAAAGTTCTTTAATAGTCTTTAATATATGACCCTACTCTATAAATTGTGTATTCTGGTGTTAGTTTTATATTTATGGGCCTCATCTTTGCTCTCTTATCAATTGTTTTAGTAAATTGAAGGAAACAAATCCGCCACACGAACACTATTCTCTTCCTTAGAACAATAAGAAAAATCAGAAGTAGTTTGAAATAAATAAAGACTAATATGTAGAACAATAATATGGGGCCTGCTATCTACCATACAATTTTTTGTGATACAATGAAGTCTATTATTTATGTGGGGGCTATTTACTTCTCACTACTTGCTCTCTTTTCTTGTTGCTTTTTCTTTACTTCGCTTGAAGTACCAGTGGCCAAGTATCTGATTCGATAGTAAAGGGCACATCACCCTAGATGAAGTATCTATGTAACATAGTTAGACACTCAAATATTCTCATGCTTCAAGTTTCACATTGTTACTTGGTCACGAAATTTTTAGATCTTAGATATGGTAATTTAATAATTTTAGTTCAAGTGGTCTATTGTGTTTACTGTTGCAATTGCAGGTTTCTTGTTTATTTTGAGAGCCAGAGGTTACAAAAATTGTGATCTTTAAGGCTCCTTCTAAACTCTATGTATATTATCTGTCATGCAAGTCTGATGTACTAATATCTATAAAACATCACGTTTGTTAGTCCCAATTCTGTTATGTTGTATATTTTACTGAAAGTTTTTTGTGTGCAGGAAAATGGATACAGTTCCAGTGATGTATTTATTAAAAGGATTGTGGCGACTGTTGGGGAGTATGTTAAAGTGTTTTTCTTATTACGTGTTATCGTTTCCATAAATTATTTGGGAGTTCCACTTTATATGGACAAGTGAAAGATAGCAGATTGATATGTTCACAATGGGAAATTGTTTATGAATGGTGTTGCACAAGATGAAGAATTTATATTGGAGCCACTTGACTATGAAATGGATCTAAAGGTAATGTCTCTTATGTGCACACTCACTTAATTTATTTTGAATTTGGGCATTTTTATGGAATTTGAACACCTTGCTTGGTAGAACAATTTCCTTATCTTAGGTAAAATGTCTACCACACCATGACAAAATGTTGGATTGGCATGAAATTTCAAAGATGTATATGTCAAAGTCTTGTTGGCCACTCACCATTTATCCAAAATGTGCACTAAAACATTTCCTACAACTACAATGAAGCCTTTTATCACTGATTTTTGTGGTCGACGCTAGATCATTCCTTATATGACTTAATTTAAGGAACAAACAATGATGGAAAGTAGTTTCAATTGGTTGCCTATGTATCTACTTGACTAGCTGATAGCTATTTCTAATCACTGATTAGAAATAATATGGATATTTATCATTATTATGACGAATTGATGCTAAAACTTCAGATGTAAAACAATTCTTTGTTCTAGTCAAAGTTCATGAAAAATGAAGTATGAATGTAAATATAAAAATTTGGATGGAGATGGTCTCTTGAAAGTCTGACAGTTCTTAAAGATCATAAAATCTGACAGTTTTGTGCACTGATTATAACTAATATGGAATTTATCATAACTATGATGCATGTTAATCATTTTATCTTCTCTATGTTGCATGACCACAAATATGAACATGATATGTTTACGGAGGTACATAATAGACAATGTTTACATAGCTTGCATTTTTTGCACTTCTGGAGGTACATAATAGAAGTAAATGAATACATCAGAAGAAACAATGAGAATAGATGACCTATAGTCTGACAGTATGTACAATTTTCATTCAAGGTAAGGTCATCTCCTTGGCATTAGAAAGATTCAACAGCTTGACTGATCAAAAGTGGATATGGCGGCAGATGCTTATAAGCTGTCTCGGGAGCCCATCTAGTTGAAACAAGGAAAGATCTTTCAGTTGTAATGCGTGCTACCACAACAATGTCAGCCAGCATGGGAACGAGAAGGTTTCTGCCATCAATCTGCAACTTGAACAACTTCTTAACCCTGGAGCCATTTCTGTGAGATTCGTCAGCCATCATGTGCTTCACTTGTCACTAAGGTTATCAACTTCCAAAATATGGGGGTCATCTGTCTACTTTGAGAACATTGTTTGTTAGGTTGCCACTGGTAATCACCTCTAGGTTAGAATCTATCCTCCAGTTGCCATCAACAATGAATTTGATCTCATAAACTCCGGGATAAAGCCATAATATTGTCGACCAATGTTTTGAGTTTCTGGAATCAGTTGGAGCTATCATTTTACTTGAAGGTTGTAGCACATTCTAAGAAAAGAAAATTTCTATTATACATTGGAAATATTGATTTTTTGTGGGGCTTCTACAATACAAATCTATTTGAGTGCTCAAACATCCTTTTGCATTATTTTATTTAGCTTTTCCTAGACTGGAGTTTGTTCTTTGTGGGACTAATATTTTATATTTTTTTGCATTATTTCATTTAGCTTTTTCCTAGACTAGAGTTTGTTCTAGTATATGTTGATTCGAAGATCTACGACATCGACTTTGTAATGGTTTGGAAGTTAAACCTATACTGGTATTTTTGTATATTCATTTTTTTAAATGGCTTTACCTATACCGACATTTTTGTTAAAATGTTGGAAATTATTGGAAAAAGTTTGGAAAAGCAAATCCCAACGTTTTTGCAAAAGGTTGAAAAAGTAGTCCAATTTTTGACGTTTTTGTTGAAGCGTTGGAAATTTTTACCCATTGTTGCACAATTTTCGACGTTTATTAAACGTTGCTGCAAACGTCGTCTTTGCCTATACCGACGTTTATCTGAAATGTCGTAAATTCCCAACTAGAACAACGACAACGTTTGTCGAAAACGTTGAACAAACGTCGGGAATACATATGCCAACGTTTTCCACATATTTTCTAACGTTTATAAAACGATGGAAAAAATCAATTTTCTTGTAGTGTCTTTTGATAATTTCGCTTCATTTTCAGTATTTGATTCCTTGTTTGATCTGTCTTCAGGATGGTGGAGACACGATCGCAGCGCTCTGGCTCCAGGGATACCACTGAGAGGACGGCTACTTCTCGTCCGACCCAACAGGCTCCAGGGACCATAGTGCCTCTTGTTCCAGCTCAGGGGGCCCGTCTGCTACTTTTAGGGGTGTTCCTCTACCAGTTCTGGGGACTACCCCAGGAGTGCAGGGGATGATACCACTACCACCCCAGGGGACAATTGATGCGGCACAGTGTTTCACTCTTATTCAACAGATGATGGAGATGCAGCGACGTCAGTCAGATGACATGAGACAGGGTATTGATAATGCCCACCAGTTAGCGATGGTAGAAATAGAGAGGGCAACTGCCCCACTCCAAGGAGGGCAGATTCAGCCATACCAGCCGAGGACTCCAGGTATTCAGGAGTTCCACAAGATGAGGCTACGGGACTTCAAGGGTACAGAGGGTATCCTTTACGCGGACGACTGGATCGATCACATAGAGGAGATTTTTCGTCTCGCAGAGATACCGGCTAGACTCCAGGTGGAAGCAGCAGGCAGTATGATGCAGGACCTTGCCCGCACTTGGTACCAGACCGACCCCAGGGTTGGTACTAGGGGGCAACCTTGGGAGGATTTTAAGAGGCTTTTCAAGGAGAAATTCTTCCCCGATACTGTACTTGGCGCATTGGAGACGCAGTTTGAGAACCTGGTTCAGGGGAACCAAACTGTAGAGGAGTACGCCGGAGAGTTCTGCCGCCTGGGCAGATTTGTGGAGGGCCTTAGTGAGACAGCGAAGGCTAGGAGAATCAGGAAGGGTTTGGTTAAGGAAGTCAAGTCCTTAACCAAGAGCAACATGAATGCTACATTTGAGGAGATTTTGATGGGAGCTATGGCAGCAGAAGATGATTTGGAGTTGAAGCAAAAGAGAGGCCGTGATTTCTATGCAGCCAGTGGCAGTGGGGGGCCAGCCAAGAAGCCCCATTTTCAGCAGCAGCATCAGCAGAAGTCTTTCCAGCAGCAGAGGCCATTCCAGCAGGCACAACAGAGACAGGATCAGCAGGCATCGAGACAGTAGCAGGCTGCCATTTGTGACTTCTGTAAGAAGCCAGGGCACAAGTGGAGTGAGTGCAGGAAGAGGCTCGGCAAGTGCCTGCTCTGTGGTTCATCAGAGCATCAGTTGAGGGACTGTCCTGAGGCTTTCGGGCGTAAAGGACAGGGAGCAGGGACCAAGGCACCAGTGGAGCAGCAGAGGGGACCCTTACCGACTCAGCATCAGAAGTTTGTTCAGCATCAGCAGCAGGCTAGAGGAGGCCAGCAGGGGCGAGCTTTCGCCATGGCAGCGGAGGACACCGAGGCAGTGGGCGATCTGATAGCAGGTTCTGTTCTTATCGACTCTTTTCTCGCATTCGCATTATTTGATTCGGGTGCTTCCCATAGCTTCGTATCTGTGTCTTTTGCCATTAGACACCATCTTTCTTCTGAATCATTGCCTAGGACTTGCAAGATCACGACTGGGGCTGGTATTATCCTCGTCAGTAGTATTTGCAAGAATCGGAGAGTAGTTTTGGGAGACCGAGAACTGGATGTGAGTCTGCTCGTGATGCCACTACCAAACTACGATATTGTACTCGGTATGGATTGGTTAAGTAGGCACCATGCCAGTATAGATTGTCGCGGGGGTAGAGTTCTTTTCAGCATACCAGGAGAGCCAGAGTTCGAGTTCACCAGGCGAGAGTCAGAACAGAGCAGTGGAGTTTTCTGCGGAGCTTCAGGAGAGGAGCAGAGTGTGCCATATCCACTGATAGCTGAGTTTATGGATGTGTTTTCGGAGGAGTTGCCAGGGTTGCCTCCGGACAGGGATGTGGAGTTCTCTATAGACTTGATACCCGGCGTATAGTCGATATCTCAGCATGTCTATAGAGTGAACATTAGTGAGCTTGTGGAGCTGAAAAAGCAAGTGGATGAGTTGCAGGACAAAGGCTTCATCCGATCGAGTTATTCACTATGGGGTGCGCCAGTACTTTTGTACCGAAAAATGATGGGACGGTACGGATGTGTATCGACTACAGGGCACTCAACAGCCTCACGATCAAGAACAAGTACCCGCTACCGAGGATCGATGACCTGTTCGACCAGCTGAGCGGAGCGAAGGTATTTTCCAAGATTGATCTGAGGTCAGGATATCATCAAGTGAAGGTGAAGAAGGAGGATATTCCGAAGACAACTTTTAGGACTCGGTACGGCCAGTTTGAGTTCATGGTGATGCCGTTTGGGTTAACTAACGCCCCGGCGATGTTCATGAACTTGATGAACAAGGTGTTCCACCAGTACTTGGACAAGTTCGTGGTGGTATTCGTCGATGACATTTTAGTGTATTCGAAGACCCCAGAGGAGTATGAGAAGCATTTGAGAGTGGTTCTGGAGACTCTCAGGAAGGAGCAGCTGTACGGCAAGCTCTCGAAGTGTGAGTTCTTCTTGGATCGAGTTGATTTCTTAGGTCATGTGGTGACCGGAGATGGAATCTCAGTCGACCCGAAGAAGATCAAAGCAGTTGAGGCATGGACAACACCGAGTTCAGTTGCAGAGATCAGGAGCTTTCTGGGATTGGCGGGGTACAACAGGAGGTTTGTTCAGGATTTCTCTCGGATTGCAGAGCCATTAACTAGGCTGACCCGAAAGGACACAGAGTTTGTCTGGTTAGAGGAGTGTCAGGTTGCTTTTGATGAGCTGAAGAAGCGAATGACAACAACCCCGATTTTGACGTTGCCATCAGGATCAGGCGGGTTCACTATCTACAGTGACGCCTCGGGGAAGGGTTTGGGTTGTGTCTTGCAGCAGCATGGGAAGGTGATTGCCTATGCCTCCACGCAGTTACGTCTGCATGAGAAGAACTACCCTACCCATGACTTGGAGTTGGCGGCGGTTATCTTTGCTCTAAAGTTGTGGAAGCACTATCTATACGGAGAGCGTGTGGAGATCTTCACAGACCATAAGAGCTTGAAGTATGTGTTTACATCAAAAGAGCTCAACATGAGGCAGCGCAGATGGTTGGAGTTGATGAAGGACTTCGATATTTCATTGTAGTACCATCCAGGGAAGGCCAATGTGGTTGCCGATGCCTTGAGTAGGTATCCGGTAGCTATGTGCTTGACGATGGATCGTCATCTATTAGCAGATTTGGAGAGTTTGGGGATCGAGGTGATCATACTAGGAGTTTAGATGCAAATGTGGGGCCTGCAGATCCAGTCAGACTTGATGGAGAGGATCAAGTCAGCTCAGTTCGACGATGTTACCCTGCGATGTATCCAAGAGCAGGTTCGAGCAGGATTGGCAGATGTGGAGTTCATCATTACGGAGGATGGCACATTGAGGCACGGTTTCAGACTGTATGTGCCTAGCGGAGAGCTTCGGGAGCAGGTTATGCAGGAGGCCCATCGCTTGCAGTACACTATGCATCCAGGTGCCAACAAGATGTATAGAGATTTGAAGTAGCATGTATGGTGGTATGGGATGATGCGGGAGGTAGCACGCTTCTTAGCCAGGTGCCTAGTCTGCCAGCAGGTTAAGGCGGAGAAATAGAGGCCCGGAGGACTATTGCAGCCATTGTCCATTCCGGAGTGGAAGTGGGAGCACATCAGGATGGATTTTGTTTCGGGATTGCCGCGTACACCAGGAGGGAAAGACGCGATTTGGGTCATCGTGGACAGGTTGACCAAATCGGCCCACTTTTTGCCATTCAAAGTGGGGGCGTCTACTGAGAAGTTAGCAGAGATGTATATACGGCAGATTGTCAGGATACATGGAGTTCCGGTGAGCATTGTCTCGGATCGGGATAGTCGCTTTACTTCCCATTTCTGGCGGAGTTTGCAGACTAGTTTGGGTACTCAGCTCAAATTCAGTACTGCCTACCACCCTCAGACGGACGGACAGTCGGAGAGGACTATTCAGACTCTCGAGGACATGCTGCAGACTTGTGTCCTAGATTTTGGAGGCTCTTGGGAGGACCATTTGTATTTGGTGGAGTTTGTATACAATAACAGCTTCCAAGCCAGTATTGAGATGTCACCATTCGAGGCCTTGTACGGACGTAGATGTCGTACTCCCTTGTCTAGGGATGACGTTGGAGAGCGAGCTTTATTGGGACCGGAGATGGTTATTGATGCAGCCGAGAAGGTGAAGCTCATCAGCGATCGACTCGCGTAGCGCAGAACAAACAGCGGCATTGGGTCGATAGTCACCGAAGACCTTTGCAGTTTGAGGTATAGCTTAGACTTAGGATTAGAATTTTGTTGTTTGTGTTTTGTTGATTGTGTGATTGTTTTGTTAATTAAGACCATGCTTGTACTAGGTTGGAGATATGGTATTCTTGAGGATTTCACCGACTCGAGGCACTATTCGTTTCGGTGGAGGAGGGAAGCTTAGCCCACGCTATGTCAGACCTTTTGTTATCAGCGAAAGGGTCGACGACGTGTCATACAGACTGGACTTACCGCCTTCCTTAGCGGGAGTCCACAATATATTTTACGTATCGCAGTTGAGACGGTATGTGGCAGATCCTAGCCATGTACTGGACCATTCCGAGATTGAGGTGGGACCTACTCTCTGTTATCCAGAACAGCTTGTAGAGATTTTGGATCGACGGGAGAAGGTGATGAGGAACCAGACAATACCATTAGTTCGCGTAGCATGGAGGCATCACTCCCCCGGTGAGTCTACTTGGGAGAGAGAGGATGAGATGCGCGAGCAGTACCCTTATCTTTTTTAGTAGTGAGGTATAATTTCTATCTTCCTACTTATACAGATTGTCTATAATTTCGAGGATGAAATTATTTTTAAGGAGGGTAGACTTGTAGCACCCACTTTTTGAAATAAGGGTATTTTAGTCATTTTGTGATTTTCTAGATATTTTGGCTTGTATTTGTTTTTTTAGCATTTGGTTTAATCTTAGAAAATCCATATTAGAGGCTAACCATGACATATGAGGATTATCTAGCTAATTAGAATTTTATTTTAGGCTTGGTTTAATTTAGAAGACCATTTGACCATTTTTAAGCTATTTAATTAATTGGCCTTTTTAGCCTTTCTGTTATTGGGCTTAACTCAACTTAGATGGAGTAGAGGGGCCCATGAACCAACCCTAACCCTAGTAGGACTCATATGGCCGGCCAAAATAGGAAACCCCCCTCTATATAAGCATTGTATTAGTATGGACACCCTCTTTACAAAACCCTAGTTTCCAGCTCTCCAAAACCCTAACTTTCTCATCCGACCTCTGTTTTACCTCAAACGAAGTGCGTTGTGATCGTGGGAAGGAGGAGAATTCGCTGGAGCATTGTTAGCAAGGAGTTGGAGGCGTTTGCTCGGTGGAAACTGGTCGTCTCATCGATCGAGGAGTCAGTTTCTTTGATACTTCAACTCGCAATTGGTAAACACCTAAACACCATAGTTTCTCCTGAATTTTCTTCATAGTAGCATGCATCTAGGAACCCTAGACCCACCCATAAAGTTTGGTTAAGTTTTGTGTCCGTTTGATAGGCGTTTCGGACACGTATCGGTTTAGGGTTTAACGTGTTCGATGAATTTCCTCTTAGATTTCAACACTATTATTTTTGCAATCTAATTACATGTTTTGATAGCCCTAGATGTAGGTATTCCCAAACCCTAGGTTTTTGCTAGAATCAACATGTTTTCGTGTCCAAAATTGGACACGTACGCGCAGCACGAGGCCCGCGCGCGTGTCCTGCTGCTGTCGTGTCTGTTCTCGTTGGACACGACGACTCGACGCAAGAAAATTGGTGAGTAGGGAGGCACCATGACTGACATGGTGCTCGCAAAGTTTGGTGGGGTTTCGTGGAGTATCGAGGGAGAAATCGACGTGGCATCGATTTCGACCTGTCACATGCGCATTGGATTGCGGCGTCCGATACGCACTTCATGCGACTCGGACACGTGTCGAGAGTCCAGTGCAGACACATGGACGTGTAGCCCTATAGGTGGGCTACGTGTACGAGCAACCATGTGTCCTAATTCAATCTGTGTCGAGCCCTAGGTCGCGTGACACGCGTGCACGAGAACTGGATCTCAGTTTTGATTCACGAGTGTTCAGGACACTCAGTGTCCTATTTTCTTGGACACATGACACCTACAGTTCATGTTCAAACACTTGACACCTTACCAACCTTTTGCCTTTGATTATTAGTTAATTTTCGAGTGATTTAAGTCATGTTAGGTTGTGATTTGAGTATCGGGTGTTTCTTAGATTTCCAGTTTACAGTTTCAGTATTGTTTAGTGTTTCAGTTTTTTTCTTTTCCTTTTGCTTTGATTTTTAGAATGTATATTCTGTGCAAACCAAACATACAACCCTAATAGACCTACCAAGGCGATTACATACTAATTTGCATCATGGGAAGGGCTGTGATCAAAATTGGGTTGGCATGGAGTATAGGTTAGTATCAGATTTCGGTTCCAGTTTCTTCCTTTCTGTTTCAGTATTTTTTTGATGTTAAACTCTATATAAAACAGAGCATTCAGGTCCTAGGTGATCCTACCTAGAGGAGTATTTACTAGGTTGCACAATCGAGAAGGGTGTGTTCGAGTTTGGTTGACATGGGGTATTCGAGTATACTCAATATAGGGTATCATTGCATTGACAGATATCTGAGTTATGTATCAGGTTTTAGGACCCAGTTTTCCTGCTTCAGTTGGTTGTGGATATGTTCCATCAGTTTTTAATGTTAATTATGTGGAAATCAACCTACAGAATCCTATATGCCCTATCTAGGAGTACCTACTAGTTGCCTAATGGATAGGCTATGTTTGAGTAGGATTAGATATAGGGTATTCGGGCTTGTATAGGATATATAGAGTATAGGTAATGGCCTATAGCAAATCTGAATAGGATTAGACACTTGGATTGATGTGGGAATTATTTAGAAATATTGATTTCAGTGATACCAAGTTTAGTTAGGATTTGTAATGTCCAGTTTAGTTAAATTGATTAGTTAGGACTGTTTGTTAGAGTTAAAATAGGGATTTACATATATAGTGTATTAGTTAGGATAGAAATTGATTTCTTGAGAGGTATATATGTATGTGTGTATTGAGTTAGATAGGATGAGCTAATAAAGGGTATTTTGTGATGGAAATTCAGGGAATAGGTTAACTGCAATGGCAGTAGCAACACAGGACTTGGCCTAGTGTAGATGTCCAATGTGGGGGTGCCTTGGGTTGGTAGTGACCTAAGAATTGACTGGTAGACTAGTTGACCAAACTTTGACCTAGTTTGACTAGTCTGGTTGACCAAAGTTGACCCAAGGTTGATTTTGACTTAGATTGACCCAAATCATGTAGAAATTGCATTGAAGATATTCCTTATGATATTTTAGACTGTATTATGACACGTGGTTGTTTTAAATAGGATCTTATTACTCCAGTCCAGTCACTTTTCATCATCAGCAGTTCGGATTGCCAGGCGAGTACATTCTCTGATCTTTTTATGCTTCTTTGGATATGTACTCTTGTTATAGACTAGTATACTTGATGCTGACACGACGTTCACACGGATCAGTACCCTCTGGATCTTTTCATGCGATGTTATTCCCTCGGATACATCGAGTATGTCATGTTCATGTACTTTATCATGGTCATCATGTACTCCATGTACTCACATTTATCCATGTGCACTCATATGTTATTCATGTACACTCATGACCATATGAGCTCCATGTATACAGTAGTTGTTATCCATGTGCAATAACATAACATGCTTCGATCCTTGTGTATTGGTTGGGGGCAGGGAGAGTGTAGTTGGTTATGTGATAATTATCCCCAGTAGTTATCCATGTGCATTCCATAGCTGTATCCATGTGCAACCCAAGTTGTTTACATAACCAATTCATGCTCTGATTCACGTAGAAGGTTATATTCTTCATTTATCATATTATATCTCAGTTATATCTTCTCTCTTGTTGATTTCTCTTTACAGCGATTCATATATAGTTTTCTATAGCTTGCCTTATATGTCCATTCCTGATATGAACTGTTGTGAGAGATATGTGCTCGTTCCGTCCTGACTGGGCATGTTGAAAATTTTATAGGTGATGATGAGGAGTACTGTCCTACTTATTATGGCATTGGCTTAGATGACACTGGCGATGTGGACCCACAGGAGGATCCCACAGTCGCTGAGGACTTGCCCATAATCTAACTGAGACTTAGTACTTATTTTGTATTTTCTGTTTGAGACTTTTATGACTTGTACTTGAGATATTTTTGGTGGTTTACACCTATACTTTTATTGTGACTTTCTTGAGATTCTTCTTCTATTCCATCTTAGTATTGTGATTGAGTTACGTATTATTTTACTCTCTATTCATAGTTCATTTAGATTATGTTAGATATGGTGACTCAGGACAACGTTCTACCGCCGACACTGCGGCGTAGGCTGGGCGTTCGTTACTTCTCGAGCCCTCACACTGGGTGCGGGTCGTGACACAATATTTCAAACACAAAATTTAGTTTGACCGCTAAGACCAATAAATATTCAGAACCATATTATAATTCAAATATTACTTCCGAATTGAAATAAAAGCTTCAAAACTCAAAAGATGAATCTTCATAGCCATCGCCATCTTCTTCTTCTTGTTTTTTCTTCTTCTTCTTATTCTTTCTCAAAATATCCTTCACCTACACCTTGAGGGACGGAATAAGAAAAATTATAGTAAGTATGGACTCACTGTATATGTAGAAATGACATCCAGAAATATGAATAGAAGTATCAAAGTGATGGCTAGCATTAAAGTGTCAATGTGCACAGTGTGTATTTTTACATAAGAGTTTGGGCTAGCCCCATTTACCTTCTTCACAGGGAAGGGAAATCTTATTATTGGTCAGCAAATTCAATCTCTATCTGGTTAATCTTATCCAGAATCAATTTTTGGTTGTCGGATATAGTCTTTATCTCTTTGAAGACATTCTCAAAGTTTGTCGCAACAAAATTGTATAGATCATTAACCCTGTCCTTAGTGTTTTTGATTCCATAAGTTGATGGTTTTCCAGATGTTGATGGTTTGCTTGCAGCTGTTGCCCATTTTCCAAACGTTCGAGTGAAGGTTAGTTTTCTCATGGGGCCTTTGTTTTTAATATAAACATCCCCTGTTAAGCTTGGGACAGAATGTTTACTAGCCAACGTGCATACAAATCCTCCGAAAGGGAGAGCTGTCCTTGTTGTTGGTTTTCCCACGAGATGCATCATTCTACTGAACATGTAGGAACCTATATCCATCCTATTTTTCTTCCCCATATAATAAATAAATTTTATGTCACGACCCGCACCCAGTGTAAGGGCACGAGAAGTGGTTACGTCCAGCCTACGCCACAGTGTCGGCAGTAGAACGCTGTCCTAGGTCACATACATCTAACAGTTATAAGGTACCTGTACAGTATATACACTCCGAATGGAGGTGACATAATAAGTACAACTCAATCACAACTAAGAAAGAAGTACGATACGATAGAATAGATGAAATCACAGAATCCACAGATGATAAATACAAATAAGAGAGATAGCTAGAAGTCTAAGACGACAACTCCACAATCCAGAATAACAATTTCCAAATAAATACAAGTGTATCCAACAGACATAATAATAAATAGATACTAGTCTAGCTAACTAGCCTAGTCTATAGGGGTAATGTCCTCTGCAAGTGCTGGGTCCTCCTGAGAGTGCAGCTCACATGTGTTATCTAGGCCTGCTCCGTAATAAGTGGGACACATCTCCTCAAGGTCATCTGTAATATTTTCAACAGGTCCAGTTAGGACGGGAGCGAGCACATACATCTCATGCAGTTCATAATATGACAGGATATATAAATATGCAATAGAGTAAGATACATGAAACGCTGAGAATATATGAAGTAAAAGAGATGACTGTAAACAAATATCTACTATAAGTAAGGAGCTAACAGTGACTAGTGATGTAGAGTACAAGATAGACATGTGAACGGCTTGATAATCAACATGAAAGTTTGCACATGACTACACTACTTTGGAATTATTCACATGACCATTTATACTCCTCCGTACCCCAATCAATACACAAGGATCCAGACAGGTTATGTTATTGCACATGATATCACATGGGGGCCCATAAATCGGTGCACATAAATGTAAACATGGGGGCTCCGTGAACATGAAAGTACATAAATTATGAGAGTGCACATGAATGGTAAAAGCACAGGAATACATGATAAAAGTGAAACGCACATGACATGATGTAACCGATGCTCCCGAGGGGGATAACATCTCATGAAGGGATCCATATAGAACCAATCCGTGTTAACAACGTGACAACATCGAGTAAAGTAATCTAGAGCATAAATGTAAATCCTATCAAGTATGAAACGATCATAGAATGTACTCGCCTGATATCCTGAGTGTCTGAATGAAATACTGTCAGACGAGTGGTGTCTGGCTCCTAATCAGAACAGTACAAGTCACAACATATCCAAACTGGTAAAATATACTGCTACGATGCATTCTACATGATGTTTGGTCAATCTAGGCTAAAGTCAACCTTTGGTCAACTCTAGTCAAACTAGGTCAACTAGGTCAACCTAGCCCAGACAAGTCTCACTAAGCCTAACCAAGACTATCCTAGCAAGCACACACCATTCACAAGTCACACTAGTCTGACACAACCCTACACTTATGTGTGTCTATTCCATATACACAAGACTATACTATACAGGCCATAGGCTATACTACATAGGCTATAAGCCATATTCACATATATTGGCAATATACATATCAATTACCATATATACATACATCACATTTATGATGCAAGTTATTTATTATATATGTTATATATATGTATATATACATATAGAAAATAGGGAAACAATGCATATGTATGTGTGTATGTGTATAGAAGTGTCTAGGGAAATAAATGGTATGAGTGAGTGACAGATATCAGATTAATGTGTAAGTGCATGAGTGTGTGTGTTCATAGGTTTAGTTCTCAGTTTTTTAGGTTATGTGTAATGTGTGAAAGAGTGATTTGTTCTCAGATTTCAATGACAGTGAGCAACGTATCCATTTCTAGATTTTGTGTGTGTTCATGTATGAACATTATGTTCTCATGCGTGTGTGAGTGTAGATAGTGTACATAGGTATCAATGTACAGAGTGTAGTGTGGACTCCTATGAACCAATGTGGTTCTCAGATTTAGTAATGTGAAAAATGTGTATATATGGACTTCATTGATCTCAGGAACAGTGGGTAGATAGGTGTGTCAAGTGTCTCAGATCTCAGCTTTCAATCTCAGATTTCAGTTCAGGTGGCAACAAAACAGTGTCATGTGTATGCCATATCAGTGTCAATCTCAGTTTAGTAGCGTGTCTTCAAAACAGTGCATATTACAAGGTACCAGTTAAATGAAATTCCCAACCCAACTGCTAATACGAAACTAATGCAATATGAAAACTAAATCCCTATGCCATGTGAGCCCTAGCATTCTAGGTTAATCCCCAGATATATTTAGGTGTACAACAATTGATTTAAACACATATAACAGGTTAATATATATTCGAATTTTTTAGGAAACCACTGACAATTTTAAGTATCAGAAAACATAGGAATTCACAATTACGAATTAGAAATTAACAGCTAAAATATAATTCAGAGGGTTGGTAATCAATGACACATATGTGATAGTGTCATGAGGTGTCTCAATGTCCAAGAACTGGACACAAATCGTGTCCAATCCCAAACAATACCTAAAATTGAAAATAGTATACACAGAGCATCGTGTAGGTATGTCGAGTGAGGTAGGGACACGTATGTCCCACCAAATGTGTCGTGGTCGTGTACACGTGTAGATGGGGTCTCGGGCTAGGGTTAGGACACCATGAGTCTTGTCCAAGATGTGTCTATGTGAGACACGAACACAGTGTCAGTCGCCTATGGCCAACTGTGCACTGTCAATGTGAATCCGTGTGGCTCAAAATTCTTCCAAGCCACTCAATAAGATCCCACAAAAATTAATACCATACATGTCAGTCACCTCGTGCACGTACACACTAATTTTGGTGTCACGAAGTGCTGTGTCCAGGAAGAACTCGAACACGGGTAGCAGGACACCCGTCGAGCCCCCCGTGCTGCGTGTCCAGAGTGTTTTTGGATACAAAAACTGACACAAATACAACTCAGTCTTCACAAACATCATTGTACACATATAGATCTACTAATCCATGCAATTAGTTCAGCAAAAATCAAAAATAAATTCCTAAGTGACATTCTATCAAACACCTACACATACACTATGACACGTGTCCGATACAGACACCAAACGGACACGAATTTAACCCAAATTCTAGGGACAGCTAGAGGACACCTAGACTTAGCCTAAAATATAAAGAAAACAGAATATTAGAACAATTTGAGGAGTTTTACCTATAGGTGTAAATAGCAAAAAAAAGTTTCAAATGGGGGGTTCCTCCTTGCTAGCCAAATGCTCCAAATTGACCCAAAGCTGGGATTAATCTCCACAAACAAAAAATAGGAGAGTACTAGGCTCTAATGCACGAAACTAGAGTAAAAAAGGAATTAAAATGAAGAATCTATGGATTGGGAAATAATGGACAAACCTTTCTTTTCCTATGTGTTGGAATGATACAAAAGAGACAAGAACTAATTAGGATATTATTTATAGGGAGGGGAAACCCTAAGTGGCCGGCCATGTAGTGTAGGAATTAGGGTTAGGGTTTAGTTTATTGGGCTATGGGCCAACTAGCACTAGTCAAGAAATCAATTTCCTAAGTCTCAAGCCTATGGACCAAATCACTAATCCTCATATTCAAATCTTGTTTTCTAAATGACTAACTTAGGTTGACTTAAGCTAGAATAGGGTCTCACCATGATAAGTCAAGTCACCATAGCTAGGGTCAACTCCTAGGTTAGCCTACAAGTCTCAAATAGTCGAAGTCAAAAATCACAATCACCAATTAAATAAATTAAAATAAATTCAAAAATTCATAAATGACCAAAATACCCTCAATCTAAAATGTGGTAGTGACAAATCTACCCTCCTTAAAATTTTGACCTTAAAATTAAAAGGCAAAACTAGACTGATAAGAATGATAGATAATCATACCTCAAGGTCCAAAAAGATAAGGGTATCGCTGGCGCATCTCATCCTCCCGCTCCTAGGTAGACTCTCCTGGAGAATGATGCCTCAATGCGACGTGAATCAAGGGTATCACTTGGTTTCTCAGTACCTTCTCTCGGTGATCCAGAATCTCTACTGGCTGCTCTGGATAACTGAGAGTAGGTCCCACCCCAATCTCCGAATGATCAAGTACATGGCTAGGGTCAGCCACGTACCGTTTCAACTGTAATACGTAGAATACGTTGTGGATACCCACTAGTACAGATGGCAAGTCTAGCCTGTATGCCACATCACCGACTCTCCCGCTGATCACGAAAGGTCCGATGAAGCGCGGCTAAGCTTTCCACCTCCACCAAAACATATGATACCACGAGTCGAAGAAATCCTCAGAAAAACCATGTTTTTGTCCGAAACACAAACAAGGTCTCAAGTTACTAAATAATCAAACATGATCAAACAAACAACAATCAACCTACTTCTAATCCTATCTCCAGTCAACTAAGTCAAACATAGTCAATGGTTAACTACCGGTCAACAACTAGTCAATTTGTCAACATCCAAGTACTTGGTCAACAACTGGTCAACTAAGTCAACTTGGACTATTGGGTCAATGGCTAATCTAGGGTTTAGACTAAAATAGACTATAGTGCTAAAACGGTATCAAGGCCAACTAAATCCTAAGTTCAAAACATACACATGTATACTCTACATTGAACTAGACTCATAACTTCTAACCCATAACCATAACACACACTCTAAAATACCTCACATAACCCCATATATCTTACCCTCTAATACCCATATATCTCTAATGTAACCCATAGAATCCACACTATTCTAAGTGTATCATCTATGCATACATATAGACTAACCATTTCATATGCCTAATCTATATAATATATGCAGAACCCCTTAACCCATATTACTTATCACATATATCCCTACAATATATACACAATGTATAGCATTAGCCTAACATGAAGGTTTACTAGTACAAGTAGCAATTTAACCAAAACAAAAGGGGCAGAACATGCAATGTGGTTAACCCTGGAAGCAGGACAATACCTTGGACATATAGTGTGACTGAACACAACACTCAACCTGAACTTAAATAAGAGGGCTTGGAATAATGCCTAAGTGGCTAAACTGGAACTGATACCCAACTAGTGTCCTGTTGTGAGACAAATCAGAGTGGATGTAGTGATGCAATGAATAAAGCTTGACAGTACAGTATAATGATGCATGCAAATTACTACATGCAGTGGAGAATGCAAGTTATGCAAGACATCCAATGCAGGTATAAAAGGTGGTGAAGGTCTGAACTTATAATGAATGAAGTCTGACACTACATATAGGTTGGAGGGAAAGTTGAACCTAAGAAGCTATGGTGGGTTGCTCTATAGAGACAGGACCCTACATTGGCTGAGCAAATCATCAAAGGGGTTGAATTATGAAGGATGATGAGATGTGGTCAGGTCATGGTCTCATGTTCTGATACTTGATGAGTATCAGTAAAACTAATGAGGGTATCAGGTAAACAGAATATGCAATGGTTAATATGATATACTGTAAGATATGTAAGTGGTGAAAGTATGTAAAGTACAGGCAATGAATGAGTGCATGTGAATCAAGGATATGCAAGAAATGTTAGGTGAAGTGCATGGCCTGTGCTAAGGTGCAGTGTGTCGAGGATATGAATGTGAACATGAGTGAATGAGTGTCAGAACATAAGTGCAGTGCCAATTTGTGTGGACATTTTAGGTATACAGGATACTAAGGTAGTGCGGTAGTTCATCTATATGCATGACATGATCAAATTTGTAGGTTATATGCCTAAGTAGTAGGGAATGAAGTATCAATTACAAGAGAATGAAGTATGAATTGTGTATCTGAGTCTAATGTGTCTGGAAAGTCGTGTAATAATGATGAAGCACAAGATGGCGTGTTCGAGTAGGACACGAAGGTCATGGGTGTCGGTTGGAAGATAAGGTAAACAATGAATCAAACAAGACTGTAAGGGTTACCATTCTAGGGTCAGAGCTACACTATCACTTCTAAGTCAAAAGGCCTATCACATTCATTATTTTATTAAGAGAAATTCATAACAAGGAAATTATACAAAGGATTATACTAACAGTTAGAGCTACTCCTACTCCTAAGTTGAATGATGAGAAAGCAAAACTAAACAACAACAACAACAACAAAAAAAATTGAAAGACTGAAACGAAAAGTAGAGATAATATGTTAAAAAACTTTTAAGATGAAATCTGATAATCACATGCGTCCTTCCAAAATTATGGTACTCTGAATCCTCGTCATACTAGTAAGCAGGGCTATGATAACCATAGAGTCCCAACTATTGTACACACTTCTAGAATAATGGTATTTAAAATTTTTGCTCTGCCGCGAGCTTAGCTGCAAAAACCTTAAATTTCTACACCTGAGAAATATATCCAAAATCAGATTGTAGGTCCATGCCATGCTGGCTAATGTGACTGTAGAAGACTAGATTCTATAACTGAGACGACCTAGCCCATATAATTTATCTTGGCAGAAAATTAAATCAACAATGAATACCAAGAATCAGATTTATCTTCGAACAAGAACGATAAGCAAGATCTGTTGGAACTAAATTTCGAGATGATTATAATATGGCAAGGAATGGAATTGAGGTGAACAGAACCTGCGATAAGCTCTCCTACTGCCTGTGTACCCTCAGCTGCCATAGCGTAAGCTCGCCCTGCTGGCCTCCTCCAGCCTGATGCTGTGCGAATCTCTGCTGCTAAGTCTGTAAGGGTAGTACCTTCTGCTGGCTCACCGGAGCCCTCGCTCCTGCTCTCTGAGCTGTCCGTCCAGAAATCTTAGGATACTCTCTTAACTGGTGATATGATGCTCCATAAAGTAGGCACGTGCCTAACCTCATCCAGCATTTACTCCATTCGTGCCCTGGTTTCTTACAGAAAGGGTAACTGGTAACATGCTGCTGTCTAGGGGTCTGCTGCATCTGTAACGGTGGTCCCCTCGGCTGCTCTGTCGGAGACCTAGTTCCTGCTGCTACCTAAG
Source organism: Iris pallida (assembly GCA_029216955.1). Classification (NCBI taxonomy): domain Eukaryota; kingdom Viridiplantae; phylum Streptophyta; class Magnoliopsida; order Asparagales; family Iridaceae; genus Iris; species Iris pallida. The sequence continues at coordinate 3,245,879 of JANAVB010031219.1, forward strand.
TCATTATTGTCTGGCTCTTGGGACACTCCCTACACCAATGCTCCGCTGAACTACAAAGTAAACACCTGCCAAGCCTCATCCTGCAGTTGTTCCACCCATGGCCTGCCTTCTTGCAGAAGCTGCACCTAGCGTCCTGCTGCTGTCTGGATGCCTGGTGGAAATATGTATGTCCCTGACCCTGAAGGTGCTGCTGAACAGGCCTCTGCTGATATTGATGCTGAATCTGTACGTAAGGCCTCTTGGCCTGACCTCCACTGCTACTGGCTCCATGAATGTCACGTCCCCTCTTGAACAACTGTTGCCGTTGAGTTTCCACTATCTGCTGGAAGAATGAGATCAAACGTGCCACGTCCTTTGATCCTGATGGCGGCTGCTGCTGAAAAATGTTCGGGATGACTGGGAAAAGTCTCGGAGTAGGAAGAGGTGCACTCCCATAAGCTGCAGATATCCCAGCCTGGGCTGGAATAACAGGAGCTGCAGTCTCGGGGTCATATTGATCAGGACGAGAAGTGGCAAACCCCTCAGTGGTGTCTTCCCGATCGAGACAATGAGATCGTGTCTCCATAACCATCCTGAAGACAGATCAAACGAGAGGGCAATTACTGAGAATGAAGCGATAACATCAAGGGAGGACAGTTTATTTTCAAGAAAAGACAATAATGCAGCTATTTTAGGTAACATGAATCTGATTAAGAGTTTTTCTAATGTGATTGAGTACCTTCAAAAAATATATCATAATCCTACTGCAAGTTGTAGTGATACTCTAGTTCGAATACCACTACACAAACATGACCTGTATGGGCAACCACTAAAAATGTGTCACGACCCGTGTAGGAACCCTAAAGGGGGGTGAATAGGGTCAAGCTAGCTAATCGAGCACTTAGCACAAGCTAATGGACAATTTAAAAATATAAGTGCAAGAGAAGAAGCAATAACAATACCGACACACAATATATCCTGGTATCCTCCCAAGAGGCACTCCAGTCCCGGAACTCTTTCCGACTTTAATCCACTATTTGAGTAAATAGTTACACACGAGTTTGGATCCGAAGAACTCGCCAACTTCTTACACGAGAGCTTTAATCCGAAGGCCTCTCCGACTTCAACCGAGAGTTTGGATACGAAGACTCTCCAACTTCAACCGAGAGTTTGGATATGAAGACTCTCCAACTTTAACCTTTCACAATAGGTTTTGATCTCCTTATACAATAAGATGAAGATCTCACTTTTCAACTCAATAACTGTAACACAATTTGTGGATGGCAAATGAAAACTTTGTAGAGTTGTTTGTGGATAAGCTTTGGTGGTTTAGAAATTTTTAGGCTCAAAGTATCAACATTGAATGAAGGGGTTCAAGGCTATTTATAACCAAAGCAAAGGAAAGTGCAATAATGCAACTTTCACAGGCTGACGGATCATCCGTCGGATTTCTGCAGAAATCTGCCGGATCATCTGCCTGTATAGTCCAACGACTATAAATAGAGCCGTTGGGATCAATCATTCGTAAAATTCGACCGTTGGAATGCAAATGGTTATATGGCGGAAAATCTGCCGGAATTCTGCAGTTTTTCGCCGGATAATCCGAACACTCACAGAAGGTATTCTGTGAGACCATTCGGATCTTCCGTCGTATTTCCGCGGAGATTCGCCGGATTATCCGCCAGGATTCCAAAGATTATCCTGGATTATTTTCTACCCTAGCTTTCGATTTTGCCATCTATTTCTTGTGTTTATAATGATTCCTAAGACTCATTACAGACTCCAAATATACTGTAGTAGGAGCAGGCTTCTGTAGAGTCTTGAAATGAAGATGGCATGGCATGGCTTCTTCCTTTGATAGGTGCTGGCTTTTTCCCTTGGCGGCAGCTGTCCAAAGATATCCAGTTTGCGAAAACTGAATACCCGGGTGCGTGGCTCCGGAGATGTCGTCGGGTGGTTCAGAGAAATCTTGTGGGATCCGTCGTCTTTGGCCCACCATGATTTCTTCATTGCATATGTCTACATTGATCTTGCTTGTTGCTTTTCTGTATGTACATGTTAGACGAACAAAGCAATATACATAGTAGCAAGTATGATAAGTTTAATGCACATTAGGACAATGCTGAGTTTAAGTATAATTTCTAAGATGATAGCATAAATGTTAGTGATATCATAATGATTAAACTTAATTGAATGACCACAATCAAAAATATAGTTTTGATTTTGGCAACCCGATTAAATTTAAGATAGATAAGCTCATATCGCTAATATGTAAAACAATAGACACATATCACCACATATATAAGTAGAAGTAGAAATGCTATAGTGATGGTATGAAGATTAGTGATAATGAAATGTTAAACTTAGCAGATTAACCATATTCAAAAACATGATACAATCATTGGGAAAACAATCTCTCCCTTTTTGATTATGGCAAATATGTTAAGTTTAGTATGAACACAATAGATGTATGTATCACTAATATATCACATACATAAGCATATATCACTAAAAGCATACTACTTAGACTACTTCTATCCCAATTAAACTTACGTCTCCCCATTTGACATGATCAAAAATATGCTCCCCGTACTAAGAGATAAAAAATCAATCTTAAGTACATAAATCAGAGCATGAGGAAGGCATAGACAATCATGATCAAGATATACTAATTAAGGAACAATAGGAGAAGTGTGTAAAGACAAGTGTATAAAACTATATACCAAATGTAGAGTACTAAATAGAAAATTGCTTGTCAAAATACAATATGGTTGGTAAGACTAAAAGTATTTGAAAAACAAGAAATAAATAGTTTACCAACTTGAAATCCAAGGAATAAATCCAAAACACAATAGGATATAAAATATTGCTCTAGTTTTGGAAGAGAACTATGAAATAAAGGATTTCAAACAAAAGCCATGAGGAATAGATAATTGCAACTAATAGATACCAATTGAGATATGAAATTAAATAAACTTGATACCAATTGAAAAGATGTAAACTTGAAACATTGATCAAAGAAACCATTAATAATCATAATTGTCTACAAATAAATAGTGGAACAAAATAAAAGAATGATCAATGTAAAATATTGTAATTGATATAAAGTAATCTCATTATTTGCAAAATCTATATGCTTATCCAAGTTCATGCATTTGAACTCAATTACCTTATCATGCTATATGAATACCCTTTAGATAAACATGAAGGTAAAGAAGAAAAATACTCGTGAAAGAGAAATTCAGTCGACTTGAATGCTCCCCCTCAAAGTACTACCAAAGTTGATAAAAATTATAAATTTTGGATAAGTCCTCAACAAGGAAAGCCAAATCAATTAAGCATGAAAGAAAAGCCAAATCAACGAAAGAATAATATTCATCAAGATAAGATCTGAAAGTTAATATTAGCAAGATGATATATTTAACCCATATGAAAGAGAGAGATAAGATAATAAGGACAATCACATACACTCTCATAAACCCTTCAAAATAAAAATATCATGACCTCAATCAATAAAATGTGGAAATGAAGAAAATATGGGTCCATGATAAACTATGTATACGACATATTAGAGGGTATAGATGAATTAAAATAATTTATTTGCTCTCCTTCAAAATTTGCGTAACTAGTTTCAAAGCACTTATAGCATCAAACTCTAGGGGTAAATCAAATATGGATTTCTCCCCCTTGTTCAATGCATATAAGGCTATAAAATCGTCATAAAATGAATAATGTCATCTTTAGTCAAGAAGAGATATCCAATTAATACTTACTAAAGATGAGAAATCAAAAGAATATTCCAATTTAGCACATGTAATCAAAAGATGACATACACTAACCTATGTAGAAGTAACTCATATTTAAATATGATATATTAATGTATGTTACCTTTTGAGAAAGTTGTCATCATGAAAAAGAATAAGGACAGTTAAATCAATCATGATGAGAGTCAAAATATTGCTCAAAAATAAAATAAAAATAAACCTCAAATATCATGTCCATGATTATCTAATCAAGAAAGAATCAACCAATTTATTACTTTGCATGGACTAGGTATGTTGTACCACATCTTTATCCAACAACGGATAAATCCAAACCTTGCTAATGGTAAATTAATAACCCATAAAGTTCAAATAGCAAAGGTCATATGTGATAAACCATGAGTAGTCAAAGTAGAGTAATAAATTAACTTGATAATCTCATAACTAGATAATTTAAGACTACTTAATCATTAGGATCATTCATAAAGTAAACAAAAGAATAAACATGATCCAATGATAAATCTCATCAAGAGAAAATTCAAAATCCATATTTATAAAGAATCTTACAGATCAATGAAAAATATAGAAAAGAGTCAATCTCAAAATGATCACACATTCAATCTAAAGAGATGTAATGATAATACGATAAAATCATGACTCAAAAAGTTAGAGAAGTTTAAGAGAGACTTGCTAATGACTAGTATGGAAGAAAGTTAAAAACAAGGAATCACAAACCTCTAAGAGAAAACAAGATCTAATAAAGAATTTGTAAAACTAGCATATCATATATAGATTGAAGTATAGGAATATAGTTAGATGTGCGAAAGTGAGCCAAAATTATATAGCTTAATAATATATCACAAATAAGCAAACTATATAATCCAAATAAGATTAATGAGGGAAGCCATTAACAAGATAAATGTGCTCATTAAATCTTAAGTCACTAACACTAAAAATACTTGCTGAAGCAAAGAGTTCTCAATAAGTATAATACATTTTGAATGATTAAAAATGATTTGTAGACTCTTTATTAAGCAAAGATAAGAGTATAAGATAACAAAATAAAAAGAATTAGACTCTTATCAAGTATAGACCAAAAGAGATATTCATGTAAATACAAATAAAATAAATCTCTTTGCCAAGTATAGAGATTAACCCAAGATAATAAAATAATAGATCGATCTAAAGAATACAAAATTATTATAGCCATTATAAAATAAGTGTATTCTCTAAAAATGGGAGATCTCTAACCAACAGCTCAAACCATAGTAGCTAAGGACATAAGATATATGATGTATTAATTACATGGATTCTCATGTGCTACAACAACATCATTGGAAAAAATAATTCCAAAGAAGCATAAACCTAAGTAATGAGCAAGGAAAGCACATTAAAAATAAGAAAGCTGATCGGATTATCCGTCGGATTTCAGCGGAAGTTCGGCGGATTATCCGAACTTAGTGCTCACAAAGCTGCTGGAATTGATCGAATTATCCGTCGGATTTTCGCGGATATCTGTCGGATGATCCGAACTATTGCTCACAGACTTGTTGTTTGCAGTCAGATGATCCACCGGATTATACCGAAAATCCATCGGATTTTTCGTCTCTCTATAAAATCAAATTTTCAAAGAGCTTTCATAGTGCACCAAAGAAAAGTAAAAAGATATAGACTAGAAAATGTGCACTACTTAAAGAGGTAAAATCAACATACAAGGTAAGGCACAAAAACATGTGATCCTTAAAAGAACTTTCATAAATAGTCATGAACAAGACACTAATAAAAGATTTCTCTCAACATTCCAACTTAAAGGTATAAAATAAATACATATACAAAGTTAGGAATCACATAGTTAAAACTATATATATATATAAATAGGCATACATTAGAAGATTCAAGAATCAAGAGAAAAATATGTATCCATAAAGTCAACCAAAAAGCTAAAAAGACATCATTAAAAGAAAGCTTTAAGGAAGAAGCTTATTGATTCAAAAAGAGATACACAAATTTGATCAAAGAATCAATAGCTAGAGTACGAGTTAAGCACAAGTTTAAAAGTAACAAGTATGAATAAATACTCTTCAAGTTAATATAAAACTTTATCTTAACTCATATGCCTACATAAAGGTATTTATACAAAATAAATATCAATATAAGAGATATATGAACTATATGTAGATGGAAATTTAATGTATATAGTCATGTATCCTTAATAAATATTTGAAAAATCATTACAAATTCAAAAACATGTATAAATAAACTTCATTAGGCAAAGACATAATTGATTCTCAAGAAGATAATCAAGATAAAGTATGAGAATCAATAATGAATATATTATGTAAGCACAAGGTTAAAATGGAAGTATAAGTGTATACTTGTCAAGTGATAAGAAACTTGTGCTAAACATATATATACAAATACCGATTTAAAGTAAATATTACATATTAAGAAGAAATCGGTAAGAAGTAACTATTCTCAAAAACTTTAAAGACGGAGAGTTAAAATCATATTAACTCAAATCAAAATCAAGCTCCTATGGACAGAGTGATATTCATGCTTCATAATATAGAGATTAAAAATAACAAGCATGCATAAATTAAATGTGTCACACTTAATAGAAAATGAGTGATAAACTACAAGTGTGAACTAAACATTTAAGCTAAGTAACTAGTCATGCTAGACAAAAGAAATAATAAGAAAATTAACTAAGCATGCTAGTATTATATCTCACATTGATTTCTATAATAAGCAACTAAGGATATCAATGTGAGCTAGTAGCAAGACATCAAGAGAAACATGCTCGACTCTACAAATATAAACCATTTAAAGAGAATCGATTAGCATGTTACCAAAGTGGCTCTAGTGGCCACACTTGTGTTGGTGTAATTGCTTAGAAGATGACCTTTGAGCTTTACAACCACCAATACGCTCCTCGGTGCTATGTCCCGATACAAGAAGCTCCACCTACAATATTAGGCGAAGACTTTGGTATCCAAATAAACTTGGATCCACATTTATTAGCTTTAGGGACCCATATACTATTTACTCTAGCATTGGTACAAAAATTCCTACGAATAGGACAAGTTAAACTCATGTGTCCAATGTGAGAGCAATAAAAGCACCTCTTACTAGTGTGTGCACATGTATCAGAACGAGCATAATTATGAACATGTGACATACTAGATTGATGAATATATTTAGAGTGAGCATGCATGAATTTGGTTTTTAGAATATCATGTTATAATATCAAATCATCATGCATACAAGTAAGAGAATCAAATTTAACATTTAAAGCATTATTCTCTTTTTCAAATAAAACAATTCTACAAATAAAATCATCATTTTGTTTCTTTAAAGAGTCAATAGAAGAATCATGCAAACGATTTAGCTCATGAGTTTGCCTCTTAAGATCTTCTATTGATGAGAAAAGAGATTTGATTTTCAAAATTAAAGCCTCATTCAAACTCTTTAAAAAAACACAAGATGAGTTTTGAGAATCAAGTCTAGATAATAAAATATTGTTTTTATTTCTCAAAAACTCATTTGCTTCTTCTAAATGAACAACCTTTTCGAAAAGTTCTTCATTTGTAGAATAAAGGTTATCAAGAATCTCTAAGGATTGTTTAGCCATGGCTTTCCACTTAGAGCATTTCTTGCATTTAGAATAAGGATGATTGCCTATGCTACTAGAAATAAAACCCTCTTTATCGGAGGATGATAAATAAGATGCCATAAAAAAATAATCAGGATCTACTCTAAGGATGTTAAGCCTAACAATAGAGTCCTTACTCTGATACCAATTGTAGGAACCCTAGAGGGGGGTGAATAGGGTCAAGCTAGCTAATCGAGTACTTAGCACAAGCTAATGGATAATTTAAAAATATAAGTGCAAGAGAAGAAGCAATAACAATACCAACACACGATATATTCTGGTATCCTCCCAAGAGGCACTCCAGTCCCGGAACTCTCTCCGACTTTAATCTACTATTTGAGTAAATAGTAACACACGAGTTTGGATCCGAAGAACTCGCCAACTTCTTACACGAGAGCTTTAATCCGAAGGCCTCTCCGACTTCAACCGAGAGTTTGGATACGAAGACTCTCCAACTTCAACCGAGAGTTTGGATACGAAGACTCTCCAACTTCAACCTTTCACAATAGGTTTTGATCTTCTTATACAATAAGATGAAGATCTCACTTTTCAACTCAATAACTCTAACACAATTTGTGGATGGCAAATGAAAACTTTGTAGAGTTGTTTCTGGATAAGCTTTGGTGGTTTAGAAATTTTTAGGCTCAAAGCATCAATATTGAATGAAGGGGTTCAAGGCTATTTATAACCAAAGCAAAGAAAAGTGTAATAATGCAACTTTCACAGGCTGACGGATCATCTGCCGAATTTCTGCAGAAATCTGCCGGATCATCCGCCAGTATAGTCCGACTATAAATAGAGCCATTGGGATCAATCATTCGTAAAATTCGACCGTTGGAATGTAAACGATCATATGGCAGAAAATCTGCCGAAATTTTGCGGTTTTCTATCGGATAATCCGAACACTCACAGAAGGTATTCTGTGAGACCATTCGGATCTTCCGTCGGATTTCTGCGGAGATCCGTCGGATTATCCGCCAGGATTTCGAAGATTGTCCTGGATTATTTTCTACCCTAGCTTTTGCTTTTGCCATCTATTTCTTGTGTTTACAATGATTCCTAATACTCATTACAGACTCCAAATATACTGTAGTAGGAGCAGGCTTCTACAGAGTCTTAAAATGATGATGGCATGGCTTGGCTTCTTCCTTTGATAGGTGCTGGCTTTTTTCCTTGGCGGCAGCTGTCCAAAGATATCCAGTTTGCGAAAACTGAATACCCGGGTGCGTGGCTCCGGAGATGTCGTCGGGTGGTTCAGAGAAATCTTGTGGGATCTGTCATCTTTGGCCCCCCATGATTTCTTTATTACATATGTCCATATTAATCTTGCTTATTGCTTTTCTGTATGTACATATTAGATGAACAAAGCAATATACATAGTAGCAAGTATGATAAGTGTAATGCACATTAGGACAATGCTGAGTTTAAGTATAATTGCTAAGATGATAGCATAAATGTTAGTGATATCATAATGATTAAACTTAATTGAATGACCACAATCAAAAACATAGTTTTGATTTTGGCAACCCGATTAAATTTAAGATAGATAAGCTCATATCACTAATATATAAAACAATAGGCACATATCACCACATATATAAGTAGAAATAGAAATGCTATAGTGATGGTATGAAGATTAGTGATAATGAAATGTTAAACTTAACAAATTAACCATATTCAAAAACATGATACAATCATTGGGCCAACAACCCGCACCCAGTGTAAGGGCACGAGAAGTGGTTACGTCCAGGCTACGTCGCAGTGTCGACGGTAGAACGCTGTCCTAGGTCACATACATCTAACAGTTATAAGGTACCTGTACAGTATATACACTCCGAATAGAGGTGACATAATAAGTACAAGTCAATCATAACAAATGAAGAAGTACGATACGATAGAATAAATAAGATCACAGAATCCACAGATGAAAAAACAGATAAGAGAGATAGCTAGAAGTCTAAGATGACAACTCCAAAATCCAGAATAATAATCTCCAAATAAATATAAGTGTATCCAACTGACAAAATGATAAATAGATACTAGTCTAGCTAACTAGCCTAGTATATTGGGGTAATGTCCTCTGCAAGTGATGGGTCCTCCTGAGAGTCCAGCTCACATGTGTTATCTAGGCCTGCTCCGTAATAAGTGGGACATAGCTCCTCAAGGTCATCTGTAGTATTTTTAACAGGTCCAGTCAGGATGGGAGCGAGCACATACATCTCAGGCAGTTCATAATATGACAGGATATATAAATATGTAATAAAGTAAGATACATAAAACGCTGAGAATATATAAAGTAAAAGAGATGACTGTAGAAAAATATCTACTATAAGTAAGGAGCTAACAGTGACTAGTGATATAGACTACAAGATAGACATGTGAACGGCTTGATAATAAACATGAAAGTTTGCACATGACTACACTACTTTAGAATTATTCACATGACCATTTATACTCTCCCGTACCCCAATCAATACACAAGGATCCAGACAAGTTATGTTATTGTACATGATATCATATGGGAGCCCATAAATGGGTGCACATGAATGTAAACATGGGGGCTCCGTGAACATGAGAGTACATGAATCATGAGAGTGCACATGAATGGTGAAAGCACAAGAATACATGATGAAAGTGAAACGCACATGACATGATGTATCCGATGCTCCTGAGGGGGATAACATCTCATGAAGGGATCCATATAGTACCAATCCGTATTAACAACGTGACAACATCAAGTAAAGTAATCTAGAGCGTAAATATAAATCCTATTAAGTATGAAACGGTCAGAGAATGTACTCGCCCGATATCCTAAGTGTCTGAATGAAATACTGCCTGAAAAGTGGTGTCTGGCTCCTAATCAGAACAGTACAAGTCACAACATATACAAACTGGTAAAATATACTCCTACGATGCATTCTACATGATGTTTGGTCAATCTAGGCTAAAGTCAACCTTCGGTCAACTCTAGTCAAACTAGGTCAACTAGGTCAACCTAGCCCAGACAAGTCTCACTAAGCCTAACCAAGACTATCCTAGCAAGCACACACCATTCACAAGTCACACTAGTCTGACACAACCCAACACTCATGTGTGTATATTCCATATACACAAGACTATACTACACAGGCCATAGGCCATAGGCTATACTACATAGGCTATAAGCCATATTCATATATATTGGCAATATACATATCAATTACCATATATACATACATCACATTTATCACACAAGTTATTTATTATATATATATATATATATATATACATATATATATATATATATATATATATATATATATATATATATATATAGAAAATAGGGAAACAATGTATATGTATGTGTGTATGTGTGTAGAAGCATCTAGGGAAATAAATGGTGTGAGTGAGTGACAGATATCAGATTAATGTGTAAGTGCATGAGTGTGTGTGTTCATAGGTTTAGTTCTCAGTTTTCAGGCTATGTGTAATGTGTGAAAGAGTGATTTGTTTTCAGATTTTAATGACAGTGAGCAATGTATCCATTTCCAGATTTTGTGTGCGTGCATGTATGAACATTATGTTCTCATGCGTGTGTGAGTGTAGATAGTGTACATAGGTATCAATGTACAGAGTGTAGTGTGGACTCCTATGAACCAATGTGGTTCTCAGATTTAGTAATGTGAAAAGTGTGTGTATGTGGACTTCATTGATCTCAGGAACAGTGGGTAGATAGGTGTGTCAAGTGTCTCAGATCTCAGCTTTCAATCTCAGATTTCAGTTCAAGTGGCAACAAAATAGTGTCATGTGTGTGCCATATCAGTGTCAATCTCAGTTTAGTAGTGTGTCTTCAAAATAGTGCATATTACAAGGTACCAGTTAAATGAAATTCCCGACCCAACTACTAATTCGAAACTAATGCAATATGAAAACAAAATCCCTACGCCATATGAGCCCTAGCATTCTAGGCTAATCCCTAGATATATTTAGGTGTACAACAATTGATTTAAACACATATAACAGGTTAATATATATTCGAATTTTCCAGGAAACCACTGACAGTTTTAAGTATCAGAAAACATAGGAATTCACAATTAAGAATTAGAAATTAACAGCTAAAATACAATTCAGAGGGTTGGTAATCAATGACACATATGTGATAGTATCATGGGGTGTCTCAGTATCCAAGAACTGGACACAAATCATGTCCAATCCCAAACAATACCCAAAACTAAAAATAGTGTACACAGAGCATCGTACACATGTGTCGAGTGAGGTAGGGACACGTGTGTCCCACCAAATGTGTCGTGGTCATGCACACGTGTAGAGGGGGTCTAGGGCTAGGGTTAGGACACCCTGAGTCGTGTCCAAGACGTGTCTATGTGAGATACGAACACAGTGTCAGTCGCCTATGGCCGACTGTGCACTGTCAGTGTGAATCCGTGTGGCTCAAAATTCTCCCAAGCCACTTAATAAGATCCCACGAAAAATAATACCATACATGTCAGTCACCTCGTGCACGTACACACCAATTTTGGTGTCACGAAGTACTGTGTCCAGGGAGAACTCGAACACGGGTAGCAGGACACCCGCCGAGCCCCCCGTGCTGCGTGTCCAGAGTGTTTTTTGACACGAAAACCGACACAAATACAACTCAGTCTTCACAAACATCATTGTACACATATAGATCTACTAATTCATGCAATTAGTTCAACAAAAATCAAAAATAAATTCCTAAGTGACATTCTATCAAACACCTACACATACACTATGATACGTGTCCGATACGGACACTAAACGGAGAAGAATTCAACCCAAATTCTAGAGACAGCTAGGGGACACCTGGATTTAGCCTAAAATGCAAAGAAAATAGAATATTAAAACAATTTGAGGAGTTTTACCTATAGGTGCAAATAGCAAGAAAAAGCTTCAAATGGGGGGTTCCTCCTTGCTAGCCAAATGCTCCAAATTGACCCAAAGCTGGGATTAATCTCTACAAATAGAAAATAGGAGAGTATTAGGCTCTAATGCAAGAAACTAGAGTGAAAAAGGAATTGAAATAAAGAATCTATGGATTGGGAAAGAATGAACAAACCTTTCTTTTCCTATGTGTTGGAATGATACAAAAGAGGCAAGAACTAATTAGGAGATTATTTATAGGGAGGGGGAACCCTAATTGGCCGGCCATGTAGTGTAGGAATTAGGGTTAGGGTTTAGTTTATTGGGCTATGGGCCAACTAGCACTAGTCAAGAAATTAATTTTCTAAGTCTCAAGCCTATGGACCAAATCACTAATCCTCCTATTCAAAACTTGTTTCTAAATTACTAACTTGGGTTGACTTAAGCTAGAGTAGGGTCTCACCATGATAAGTCAAGTCACCATAGCTAGGGTCAACTCCTAGGTTAGCCTACAAGTCTCAAATAGTCAAAGTCAAAAATCACAATCACCAATTCAATAAATTAAAATAAATTCAAAAATTCACAAATAACCAATATACCCTCAATCTAAAATGTGGTAGTGACATTTTACTCTCTCAGGATGGATGGAAAACTCATGTCCAGTAGGGTTGAGTATTTGAGATACGTAGGCATGCAATAATTTATACAATGTTTTTAATTGATCTTTGTATACATTTTGAGGGGTCTTGGCACCCACTGATACACCTGTAATCTCATAAATTGTATCCCTCATGGAAACATTATCAATATCTTTCATATCAAACTCAGGAACTAGATCAAATTCATAAAATTCATTGATGACAGCAGCATTTAGCCTAATCAGTTTCCCTCTCAGAAACACCAGTTGTTGATCCTCTTTTTTTTTTTTAATTTCAGCCGGAAGATTTGAGTAAAATTCTCTTACTATTGTTTGGAAGATTTTCTCAAGACAAGATTTGTTCAGTTTCTCCAATTGATAGAATTTTAATATATCCAGAAAAGCTTCGTCTTCGACATCATCCATGTTAATTGATCTTTCAGGCATAACAGCCTTTTTCTTGAAATATTTAATGTAAATCTTCTTAGATTTAGAGTCTTTAAAATTTTTTACCTCCTTCCATCCTGGGACTTATTTGATGATTGCTCTTCCTCTTCATTTTCCTCTTCGGATGAGGATTCAAAATCCTCAGAGTACGCTGATGACTCTATATCCGTTGCCACCTTAGTCTTCGCTTGAGTACGCCTTCGATCTTCATAAGTTGAGTCTTCCGATGACTCTGTATCGAAGATAGATTTTTTGATCTTTGTCGAGCAATGAGTTCTTTAGCCTTTTTGTAGGTGGCTTGGCTGCCGCCTCCGCTTTCATCGACGATGCCGCCGCCGCTGCTTTCGCCTCTGCCCTTTCGGCCTCTGTCCTAGCGACCATAATCTTAGCTTTCGCCGCCCTTGCAAGTTCTGCCCTTTGGGCCTGTATCGCATCCCTTTATGGATTCTTCCCCTTCGGAGACGGTCGTTATTTTTTTGGCAGCATTTTGATAAGAAGAGGGTTTGGGAGAAGGAAGAGGGTTTGAAAGAAGAAGAGGGAAAATTCGACCGTCTTATATGACCTTGGGAAGTAAAAAAAATTAGAATAGTTTTGCGTCTTAAATTAAATTTATTACTATTATTACTAGTATAAGAGATCGAATTTATTACTATTAAATTTAAAAAACTACTTTCCAAAATTAAATTTATTACTATTATTACTAGTATATATCCATATGAAATCACTACATAAACCTTTAGGATTTTGAGACCCTAATTTTAAAAACTACTTTCCAAAATTAAATTTATTATTATTATTACTAGTATATATCCACGTGTTCCGTTTAAATTATTGAAAAATTTGGCAGAAAAAACGTGGTGCAAACATGTTTACTTAACAAAATTTGACAACATATTTAAGAATGTGAAGTTTCTAATCTCAATATTTCTATTTTTCGAATATTTGATTAAATTTTTGAACGTATTTTGTTTGCATTGAGCCGTTCTATACTCGTATTTTTGCCATTCCGAATTTTTTACGTTTGACGACTTGGTAACAAGACTATGTACTTGAAAAGAGTAAAATTGAAACACTCAAAGTTGTCCTCTAGTTTACTTTGTAATCATATTTAAGATAGATTTGACGGCAAGATTGACGCTGGCAGCATAATTAATTCTATGACGTAACAAGTCATTGATGGAGATATCGTCGCTGATATATGGATTTGACGTAACAAGATTTGTTAATTAAAAAATAGATAAAATAGTTAGTCGCTTGTAGCCGAAACCAAATTGAGTTAACAAACTATTATATTGCATTTAATTCCAGCTTCGTCGCCGGAACAATCTTCGACGAAGTATACAAGAGGAGGACAAAAAACTGTAAAAAAAGAGGTATACCCCTCACTGGCCTCGTGGAGGATCTCCACAAAGTCCTGCAGGGTGCGCACACCCGCCCTATGGCACAGGCGGCGAAATGCTTCCCTCTTCTCCAGAGAATCCCGTTCCTCCGGAGTGATAGGCAACAGGTCAAAGTTGGGCGCCGGATGAAGAGGTCGAGCGATGACCTCCAGTGACAACCCGCAGGAGGTCAGGAAGTCCGCAGCCGCTGCCAGCCAGTCATGGGTCGGAGGCGGCACAGAGGGTGCTCTATGCGGAGAGGCTCGACGACGACTGGAAGAAGACTCTGGCCATGGTTCCCAACCATATGATCTTTTTGGAGCCATGTTAAATATGCAACCTACTCAGATGAATGGAGACCCCTATGTATATATATACACGTTGCTAACCGACTCTTCTTATTCCTTATTGGAAGTTGGGGATATTCAATTTCTTATTCCTTATTGGAAGTTAGGGATATTCAATGACCTCCAGTGACTCTTTTTATTCCAAGCTTAGTTGGTCGTGCTGTTTGGCTTTTACATGGAAGGCCTAGGTTCGAGTCTGGTATTTGGGTTCTGTAGAATTTTTCTATTGTTAATATTTTTTGGGTGCTATTATATGCTTTTAACTTAGTATGGAACAATTTGGAACGGGTAATGGCCATTCTCCGTTCCTCTAACACGGAGAATGGTACACTTAGGACGGAGAATGGTACATTTAGGACGAAGAATAGTACATTTAGGACGAAGAATGGTACATTTAGGACGAAGAATGGTACATTTAGGACAGAGAATGGTACATTTAGGACTGTTCTGTAGGATTGTGAATTTTAAATAGTTTGGTTGTTTAGTTTTGTTTTGAATCTATATAAATTGGTTTTGAAGGCTGGTGAAGATGAATAGTTTGGCTGTTTGGCTGTATAAATAGATTTTAAAGGGTTGTGAAAAAGAAACCAATATTTTCGTATCGATCACCATTAATTATGGTGAATGGCACTTATACCACTAATTTGAGTGAAATTTGCACCGCCAAAATTCATCTTGAAGAAGGTAAAATCTGTGTTAGGAAATGTCAAAATCTCTTGGATATGATTACACTGAGATGTTGTATTAATGTTAAGATACTGATATCATATCTTCCACTATATAATGAGGTTTTAAAACGGCTCAAAAGTGAGCCGTCTTAGGCGTCATTATATCACAGTCCATTTTATTTTTAAAAAATTAATCTTATAAAAAATTGTTGACAAAAGAAATTTTTTGTCAAAATGAAGAATCGAACTAAAAAAAATACCTTGCACCTTAACCAAATGAGTTAGAAGCGTATTTAACTATAATTGGATAAAATTTATATTATACGTTTTTATATCTATTCTACTACTCCCTCAGTCCCAAAAATATAGTCCTATTTCTATTTTCACCGAGATTAAGAAAACTCATTTAATATGTCCAATAACACAAAATCTCTCCAATTTGTCCCTTATAGAAGTTTTGAATTTTGCATGCAACATATTGTACTTATTGTGATCTCTAATTGGGTTAATGAATGCCATTAAATCTCTAATTGGGTTTATTTAATGCCATCACATTCTACTATGTAAATTAAACTTTGGAGTCAATATTTTAGCAAATAATTTCAGATTTTAGTTTGAATTTTACTTCTATAGAGAAAATTTTCAGGTTGGAGCCATTTTCTTCTTTAAATAACAAACCTGCAATTAAGGTAATCACAACCCTAAAAATGGATAATCCTTCTCAACATCTTCTTATTGATTTAAATCAATCTCCCACCAATTCTTATGATCCACAACCACAAAACCTTCTTATTGATTTGAATCAATATCCAGAGGGATTAAACTTAAGTGACTTTTCAGTATCCGTCATTAAAGCTCAAGTATATTTTCAAAATGCAACTCTTAATACATAGAGAATTGTAGAGTTTATCTTGATATAATTGCAGTTTAAATAAGGCTAAAATTGTAAATAACTCCACAGACATCCATTATATATATAAATAAATGCTCTATAATATGGGACAAACCAAAAAGGAAAGTGAGACTATATTTTTGGGACTGAGGGAGTATATAATAAGAAAAGTTGGTGGTGAAACTTTTGGATTCCTAAAATACCCTTGAGTATTTATAAACATGATGTTTTTATGTCAACTTGCATGTCATTTATGTTTAAGAGTCAAAGGAATAAAGTTTTCATGCAAGTTTCATTTTTCCATATAACATTATGTTCCAATGGTAATAAATTTTTATGTCATTACCATTTTCTAAAGGTTATTAGTCTCAATAGAAAATAAAAATTTTAAAAAAATAATTATACTTCGAATCTCTTGACATATAAATAGTCACCTGAAAAAGACGAAAAGATGACAACTGACTTTATAATATTCTAATTAAAATACGTACAAAGTACGTATATGTAGACTAGTGAAAAATAGAAAGAAATGCATGCGTGCATGCTAATGTCAGAAGAACCATTCACCCCAGGAATGATTGATGATATCTAAATCACTATACATCTCGTATCCAGGTTTCCCTGGGATTACATCATCAAAGGGTCGTTTAAACGTCTGTATGAAATCACAAATTTTCCAGAGGTCGTCGTCGAAGTGCACGTTGAAGCACCCACGTATGTCGAGCACGCGAAGACGCTTGCAGTTGCATATGATAGATCGTAGCATGTCTCCATTGAACATGCCGAATCCCATCTGTAGGTGCTCGAGACGCGGCATCGAATCAGCCACGGCCTTTTCCTCCGTCTCGTTCTCCGTGTTCAGCACGAATCTGTTACTAAGCATGAAATCTGGAGGGGGCATGTTCCTCCTCACCTTGACCAGACGGTGGCAATACTTTCTGGCGAAAAATATTCTAGTAGGCGTGATATAGACGCAGTAGCTAATGTCGAGTTCTTCCAACACCGGAAGAAACTCCAAGTGTCTCACGAAAGTTTCATCACTCACATCGTACTTCAGAATGCGCAGCACCCTTAAAAATTTCCCACTGTATTATAAAAATGAGAAAACATCAATAGAAATTAACAAAAGTATACGTAAAATTTTGTAATAGAAAAAAAATAAAGTATTAGAATAAGACCAAATAAAATTTTGCACAGGTCTTAAACATGTAAAAGGGAAGGCTGCTTCGTCGAGCTTGTACGCGGAGAAGTACTGTAGATATCCCCTACAGCGAGCCACGAGCTTCTTTACGGTCAAACTCTTCTCAGCGGTTTGCTGGGTCCTCCGGTACCACTGTACCAAGTCGACGTTGGAACAATAGTCTAAGGGACCGTTGAGCGCCTTCCACCATGAATGGCAAACTGGGGCCACGTTGCACATTACCTCGTCCGCCGGCATCCCTGACAGTACCAGTATCATCGAGAGAATCTTTGTAGGGATGACGGCCCATCCACTGCAGTTGATCTTGCTCTTGCTCCCCTCCATTGCGACTGTTCTTCTTCTTCTCTTCTTTGTTTCTCTCTAGTCGGATGGGTTCTTTTCTTTGGAAAAGGCTATTTAACCCGCTCGTTTCGAGGGTGTAACCCGCTCGTGGAGGGGTGTGACCGAACAAGGCATGAATCTATTAGAAAATAACGGTAATGCCACTGTATTAATATTAGTTTCAATTATGTTATAAATTTTAAATTAACATAAATGCCACTGTAGATTTAATATTAATGCTAGTTCCAATAATATTATAGATTGTAAATAAAAAGAATAGAATTTTAACTTTAACTACTTTTAAATCTAAGTTTAAATGTTAAATCAAACACTAATTTAAATTTTAGCATTAATATTAGTTTCAATAATGGAAGTGAGATTTATAGAGAGTATTATTAATGTTGATGGTCACGAAGAAAATGGTGTCTAATCTCAATATGTTTCGTACGTGAGTGACAAATCGAATTTATCATGAGATTTATAGAGCTAGTATTATCACATTTAATGGAAGTGCAAGTACAAACACTAAACATAATATCGGGTTTGCTTGGTATCGTGCACAAATACAAACACTAAACATAATATCGGGTCGACTAGCAGTTAAATAGAGTAAGCTCCTGATCATACCTCGATACTTATGAATGTCGACCGAGATACCGTCTTCACCATTATCATGTTTTGTCGTTGTTGCCATAGGAGTCCCCATTGATTTGGATGAGTCAACTATTGGGAACCCATTCACAAGCATCCAATCTTGTCCCCAAACAGACTGCGACAACCATCATCTGTCAGCCTCCCTACCGAAACCAAGTTGTAGCGCAAACTCGGTACATGGCACAGTGTTTCTATCGCCCAGCTTCACACGTCCAAACCTGCCGCTGACCTACAGTCCCGATATGTTTACAGTGTTTCCATCGCCCAAGTTATACTTTATATGACGAGCTTTGAGATTGTTGTAGTGCCCCGTCCCTACATCGTCTCCTGTTTTCGTCCACGGGATGCACGAAAAAGGAATAATGTCGCTACCGATTCGGTCAGGACCGATAGGTCGGAATCGGCCGAGTCGATCGAACGAGAATGGTTGAATTGAGATCCATTCCACGTTATGGAATGGCTTCTTTGGAACCAAGTCCCATATTTTGTGGATTAGGCCTCAAGGATTGGCTCTGCGGCTAAATCGGGAGAGACCTCTCGTTGCTCTGATATTCATGCCACACTTGATTTGGATTTGGCTTTGGTTTTCGTGAATGCATTTTTTGTGAATGTTTCCAATAAGTTTTTGTGACTTACGTGTTCGAGCTTCGCATTCATAACAAAATTCCTTCAATTACACAGTGTTCTAATCAGTTGCTTATGCAGTTGCAGGTGATCGCGTAGGCGACGTAAGCGATGGTGCTAGGTACTGGCCATGTCTCTATGGCCACTATCTTCTGGGGTCCACTTCCACTCTACCTTTGGTGATGATGTGATCTAAGTACGAGATACGATCCAGCCAAAAATCACACTTACTGAACTTCGCGTACAACTGGTGTTTTTTGAGTATCTAAAGAACTATACGAAGATCTTGCTCATGCTCTGCCTCACTCTTGCTATAGACTAAGATGTCATCTATGAACACTATCACGAACTGATCCAAATAGGACATAGAGATACGATTCATGAGGTCCATGAATACGGCTGGCACATTGGTCGCTCCAAATAGCATAACAAGGAACTCCCAATGTCTATACCTCGATCTGAATGCTGTCTTCGGGATGTCTTGCTCTCTGACTCAGATCTGATGGTACCATGACCGTAAGTCAATCTTCGAGAATACAGCCGCTCCCTTGAGCTGATCAAATAAGTCATCTATCCTTGGTAGAGGATACCTGTTCTTGATTGTTACAGAGTTTAACGTACGATAATCAACACATAATCTTGACTTACCATCCTTCTTCTTCACAAGAAGCATCGGTGCTCCCCAAGGCGATCCACTAGCACGAATGAATCTATTGGTTCTGAGTTCTTCAATCATCTTATACAAGATTTCCAACTCTGAAGGTGCCATCCTGTAGACTCTCTCCGATACTGGTGCCGTCCCTGGAATCAAGTCGATGGTAAAAACTCTGCCTCACCAGAAAATAAAAACTCTGCCTTACCTGGAGTACCAAAAATAATCCTGCCAATATGGCAGTCTATTATTGCGTATTGCTCCTTCAACCAATCCATTCCTAGGCCAAGGGACCGATTCGGCCCGGGAGGAACGAGTATAGCAAGCACCAGCCTTACATCTGTGTGGGTTATTCGAGAACTTTTGCATATGGCTCGCTTTCTGCCGCAAAAGGCTCG
Source organism: Iris pallida (assembly GCA_029216955.1). NCBI lineage: Eukaryota > Viridiplantae > Streptophyta > Magnoliopsida > Asparagales > Iridaceae > Iris > Iris pallida. The sequence goes on from JANAVB010031219.1 coordinate 3,266,369, forward strand.
TCGTCTAACCCAGCTATAGTCCGTGATGGCTTGACATTGCCAGTGACCTTCACACCCTTTCACTGCTTAACAAATACACGTGACATATGATGAATATGATAGCTGCTTAATGCTTACAAATTCATATGCTTGCCTCGAAATATGTTGACATGCTAATTGATCATGATGGTTAGAAAGATCACATAATATATAGCTAACTAGCTCGGCGACGCTCGTGATTTTGAAGCTTCGACCGTACGTCGAAGACTTGTCCCGTAACTCCACTTTTAAAGACTCTCAATTGTCTACGGAAGATGGCTCAGCGTCCCTCCATTCCAGGTCAATGGAGTACTTTATTATATATTGAGGGATGTGTGCAATGTGTGGAACGACTATCTCAAAGTTTCCTTTACTTAATGTGTGCAATATATGGAATGGCTATCTTGGATTACCTTATGACTATGCCTTGTGCGATCGCAAATTAGGTTCGCAGATAACAGGCGATGGTGCTTGCTATAACTTCGATAGCTCAACAAAACTCTTTTCTAACGTGTTCGTGCAACGACTTGACAAGCAAGGGCTACGTCAAGCCTTGCATCGAGGGAACGTGCTGTGCACGCGTTCGACATAAACAATCAAGTTCTTTGGGTGCACAGACTTAAGCCACAAGCAGTGAAATACGACTTAAACTATGGGACAAGCGAATATTAATATTAATTATAGTTCCAGTAATATTGTACATTTTAAATAAAAAAGAATGCAATTTTAACTTTAACTAGTTTGAAGTAAATGTTAAATCAAAAAATATTTTAAATTTTAGTAATAATATTAGTTTCAATAATGTTGTAAATTTTAAATTAATAGGAATGCCACGGTATTAGAAACCTAGCTGATGTCACGTTGCTCGGGCTCGGTTAGTGTTCGTCTAAACTCGTATGTGCGAACTAGTTATTAGTAATGAAAATCAAAAATTGAATTTTAAGTTTAAAATCTAGTCGAGCTCGATCCTTTCTCTTTATCCCATCTCCCACTCTCTCTCTCTCTCTCTCTCTCTCTCGGGTTCTCTCTCCCAAGTTGTGTTCACTAATACCATATCATTAAAAATAATTACACAACAGATCCCATAGAATTACATGCTGCTGCATACGTTATCCTACACAATTTAATAATAAACACTAATACCATATCATTAGAAGAGTAAAAGTTGTCTTGGAAGTTGTAAAAAATTACTTTGTATTGTCTTCTCAATTCTTTTGCATTGGAGATGACTTTTTAAACTTTTATTGTCATTTGTGAATATAATCTTGTCACCTATACAAGATTTTGTCTTGTGCCTTATGCCACATAGGATACACAACACATAACAAGACAATAGGATTGCGTAGCATCAAATGTTGCTGCATGCGTTATCATACAGAAGAGGGTCACGTAGAGAATGCTGCTGCATGCTTCCTCATGCGTTATTAGCTACATAATTTAATAATTCATATACCCAGAAGATGAGAAAGTTGTGTTGTTGGAAGTTGTTTCCTTATTATGCTTGCTTCTAGAATCACTCAAGATTTTTATGAGCCATCAAAAGAGGGCCACGTGGCGGAGGTACAAGGAAGACGAAAAGGTTGTGTTGTTGCCTTGCTGGAAGTTGTTTCTTTCTGAATAATGCTATTTGTACCTCCAAATTATACTTTCAAACTGTCCCTCCTTACGTGACAGCTGACGTGATATATTGATCTGGCAGCTGACATGGCAAATTTTTTTAAAAATAAAAATAAAAATTAATATTAAAATTAATGTTAACATTAACATTAACATTAAAATTAATATTATCGTTAACATTAACAATAATGTTAATAATAATATTAACATTAACATTAATATTAATATTAACATAAATGAATATTAACATTAAATTAACATTGATATTAACGTTAAATTAATATGGACAAAATTGGGTAGTTAACTTTTTGTGTTAAAATTTGTCATATCATCAGTCATGTCAGATGACACACAATATTATTTAACATGACACATCAGATGCCACACAAGGAGGGCTATATATTAGAGGGACAATTTGGAGGTACGAATAGCATTACTCGTTCTTCTTGTATTGTTTCTTGTCCTTCGTTTCTTCTGTTGGTTTCTAACACACTCTATTTTCTTCAATGGCGACGTCACATGGAGAAACTGATCGTCGTGTGAAAGATTTAGTCGTTGAAGAAAGCTTCCTTTCAAGAGCAGTGTCAGATGATTTGGATGATGAGCAAAGTTTGGATGATGAGCAAAGTTTGGAAGCTGTTAACTTAAGAGACAGTAAAGAATAAGATAAAGAAAACAACGAAAGAATGCATCATAATGATGACGACGACATCAATGCAAACAACGAAATGTTATTTCGCATCACCCTTTCTAATGGATTTAAGAAATGTATTATATTTTTACATTTATTTCTCATTTTTTTTTTATTCTATTCTTAGGGACAACAGTGAATCTCCATTGGATTTCGATGTAGCGACGATAAAAAAATATTGCAGTCTGCCAACATTAACAAAGATCCAAAACAACTCTTAGAAGAAGATATTGTTGGCTTACAGTTCAACTCTATTGAAGAAGCAGAGACATTCTACCAGATATATTCAAAAGCATTTGGTTTTAGTATTAGAAAGAACGAAGTAAAGAAAAACAAATCTGGGATGGTGATGGTCCGTAGTTGGTGTTGTTCAAATATGAGATTCAGACAGAAGAAATACAATGAAGCTCCAAACAGGGTTCGTGAGCCAAGAAGTGAAAGCAGAAGTGGTTGTAAAGCAATTTTTCATATTGGGTACACCAATTCTACAAAGCTGTGGGTCGTCAAAAAATTTCATGTACTTCACAACCATAGCCTGGCGAATGATTATGAAACAGTTTTTTTGAGATCCCATCATAAGATATCACCCGCAGAGTTGGAAGAAGCTAAGCTTATGAAGCAATCAGGGATGGGGACTGGAGAGATATGGAATTTAATTATCCACCAGAAAGGTGGCTAGGATAAGGTTGGATGGACGAAAAAGGATTTATACAATGTTCTAGTTCAAGATAGTAGAGCATTAGACGATGTTGATGCTACGACAACACTTATATTTTTTTAATCTAAGGAGGGTATTGACCCAGATTTCTTCCACGCATACAAGGTAGACGAAGATTCCAGATTGACCCATCTCTTTTGGGCTGACGGTGCATGTCGATTCGATTACGAATTATTTGAAGATTCACTAGCATTTGATTATACATTTAAAACAAATAGAATTCAAATGCCATTGGTGGTTCTAGTAGGTACAAACAATCATGTAATGACTTGTGTGTTTGGGTTTGCAATGATCCATAATGAGACTGCAGAGACATATTCTTGTGTTTTAGAAAAATTCCAAGAGTGTATGAATGACAAATTACCAGTGACAGTTCTTACGGATGGTTGCAGATCCATAAATAAAACAATTGAGGATTTAATGCCCAGAGTAGTTTATCGAACGTGCTCATGGCATATCCTAAACAATGCAGCCAAATATGTACACCGAGAGAGTTTTGCAAATGAATTGAGTCTGATGATTAAAAGGTATATCGCACACTTGCTACTTTACTTTGAAGTATGTTGTTGTTACAATATTAAAACTTTAGTTATTGTCCATGTTTTCTAAATAGGTACTATTCAGTCGAAGAATTTGAAAACCGTTGGCAGTAGATGCTAAGGGATTATAATGTAGAGAACAATGAGTAGACCACTGTATTGTACAGAACGAGAGAGCGATGGGCGGACACATTCCTATGTGGAAATTATTTTGGTGGTTCTACTGCAACAAATAGATGTGAATCTATGAACGCATTTCTGAAAAGATTTTTGAATAAGAAGCTGCCACTATGGAAGGCCCTTCAAAATTGTGACCACGGTTTGGCAGACTTACTTTATGGTCAGATAAGTAAGCATGTCACTGATAAACTCTCAACACCAGCTGTGAAGCAAATTAGCATGGCCAAAATAGAAGATAAATTTGCCACAATTTACACTAAAATAATGTTTATAGAGGTAAGGAAGAAAATCACACATTCTGCTAAATATACTGTTCTCCACCTTCACATCGATAGAGAGGCAGAAGTTTGCACTATCCAAAAGTATAGTCGCCAAACAGTGTCAACCGGAAGGTTATATTTGATCGGGCCGACAACATCATAAAATGTGACTGCTTATGGTTGGAGACCAAGGGGATTCCTTGTAGGCATATTTTTTCAGCAATGAAGAGATTGCAAATTGGAGATATTCCAAAGAACTTGATTAAAACTCGTTGGCTCAAGGATTGCAAAGAGAGTTATCTCTCCGGACCTGGCGCAGAAAGAAGATTCATCCATCCAGACAGTATTGAGAGCAGAAGGTATGCTGGTATCAATGAACAAGTTAATCTGTTTACGTATTATTGTAAAAAATCAAGCAAAATTCAAGAGAAGGGAACGGAGTTGATGTCGTCTCTTCTTATGGAGTTGAAAAAAATGGTGGCCGATATTCGTGAAGAAGAACAAATGGTAGCTGATGCAGTTCATGGAGTGCATGAATCTTTTAAAGAGCCAAATCCGGTAGCAACAAAAGGAAGGCCTCCTCAAAGGAAATCTAGCCAGCCTAAAGTAAGTCAGACTACCCCGAAGCCTAGAATTTATAGAGTTTGTAAAAAATCGGGTCACGATTTTCGTAATTGTAAAGTACGAAAGTGAAATATCGACAAAAAGTAAGTGGAATCAAATGAAACGTCGTTGACTTAAGACAATGTCTTTCCTATGTGGCAAGATGTTATTCACACAAGACAATAAGATAAAAATATGTTCTCCAATACAGTTACTGTCAATGCAAAAGTTATTTTGAAGGGGCAGATGCTCAAAATAGAGTTGGAGATGCTCTAATAATCAACTTTTTTTTACAATTCTCCGTCAATTGGGCGCATCAGTACACGGAGAATAGCATTCTCAATCATTTTAATACCGGAAATGGCATTCTTCGTGTAATTCAACATGGAGAATAGCATTCTTCGTTTCAAATGACACAGAGAATATCATTCTTCGTTTAAATTAAAACGGAGAATGAACATTCTAATGTGTTTCAATACTGGGAATGTTATTCTCCGTTTCAAATGACAAGGAGAATGCCATTCTCCGTTCCAAATTAAACGGAGAATAGAATCCTCAATCATTTTAATTTAAACGTGAATGTTATTCTCCGTTTTAAATTACAAGGAGAATGCCATTCTCCGGTCCGAATTCAACGGAGAATAGAATCCTTAATCGTTTTAACACTAGGAATGCTATTCTCCGTGTAATTCAAAATGGAGAATGCTATTCTCCGTTTATAAAAACACAGAGAATAGCATTCTCTTTCATTTTTAACTTCTAATACAAATGGCAGTAGTTGGGAGACTTTGTTCTAGTCTTACTTAGCTTTAATTGAGAAGGGGCAGGTGCATTGGTATTAATACAAATTAATTGAATTGAATTGTAGTGACTGTCACTTGGCGCATGAGTTCGAGTTGTTCCTTGCCTACAAATGGCAGTAGTTGGGAGAGTTTGTTCTAGTCTTACTTAGCTTTAATTGAGAAGGGGCAGATGCATTGGTATTAGTATAAATTAATTGAATTGAATTCGAAGTAACTGCCACCTAGCGCATGAGTTCGAGTTATTCCTTGCCTACAAATGGCAGTAGTTGGGAGAGTTTGTTCTAGTCTTACTTAGCTTTACTTGAGAAGGGAAAGATGCATTGGTATTAATGCAAATTAATTGAATTGAATTCAAAGTGACTGCCACTTGGCACATGAGTTCGAGTTATTCCTTGCCTATAAATGATAGTAGTGTAGGGAGAGTTTGTTGTCGTCTCACTTAGCTTTTCTTGTGGAGATGGACTCTACTGATCCCCCGCCTTGGCAAGACGCTTTCCTCTTGGTTGTCGATCTCCTCCTTCGAAGAAGCTGTGGTGGTGAAGTCCTTCAGAAGACTGAGATGTGCCTAGTGGACTGTCCGTGTTCGTGTACTTCCTCGACTGTGTGCTATGATATTGGTTACTGGAAGAGCCCTAGGGTTTGGATTGATTGCCAACCCACACTCTGTCGAAGTGCCCGCACGTTGATTCGCTCTGACTATGCACGGTGTTCCTTTGCGTCAAGGAGTTCTTTTGCCTCAAGGTGTTCCATTGGTCTGACGATGTACGATGAAGTGATTTGCCTCAAGGAATTCCTTGGCACTCAAGGAGTTCCTTTGACTCCTTAATTGCATTCCAATTTTTGTAATTCTGGAAGAGCCACAGGAACTTCTTTGTCTCAGTGAGTTCCTTTGCTCTGACGATGCATAATGAAGTGATTTGCCTCAAAGAGTCATCCAACGGTTCCTTTGCTCTGACGATGCACGATGAAGTGATTTGTTCTGACGATGTCCGCACGCTGCTCACATTCAACTTTTTTTTGGTAGTAGAATTTTATGTAGTAGTTCAGACTTTCATATGTAAATACAAGTCAAACTTTTCATGGTTTTGACAATATAAATATAATTCAAAAATAATTTTATTATAAAAGACAGATCAGAGCAGAGTTATAAAAGACAGAAGTTCCTTGCCCAATTACATAATTACATTATTGTTTTACAATGTCATTGCTATGTTGGTGGTGTTACATATTCGCTTGAAAGCAAATTCTTATCCCATACCAACCTCATCATTGTAATCTTCTGGTGAGTGTCATCGTCATTTTCTCTCGGTATTCCAAAGGGAGTACTCATCAAACTCATCGTCATTCTCTGTTTCAAATTAAACAGAGAATAGCATTCTCAATCGTTTTAATACTGGGAATGGTATTCTCCGTGTAGTTCAACACGGAGAATAGCAATCTCTATTTCAAAAGATACGGAGAATATCATTCTCCGTTTAAATTAAAACGGAAAATGAACATTCTAATGTGTTTTAACACTGGAAATATTATTCTCCATTTCAAGTTAAACAGAGAATACAATTCTCCGTTCCGAAATAAACGGTGAATAGAATCCTCAATCGTTTTAATTTAAAAGGAAAAGTTATTCTCCGTTTCAAATACACGGAGAATGTCATTCTCCGTTCCAAATAAAACGGAGAATAGAATCCTCAATCGTTTTAACACTGGGAATGCTATTCGTCGTGTAATTCAAAATGGAGAATGATATTCTCTATTTATAAAAATATAGAGAATAGCATTCTCTTTTGTTTTTAACTTCCAATACAACTTTTTCACTTCTTCTAGTTTTAATATATATAAAACCATTTTGAAGGGGCAGATGCTCACAATAGGGTTGGAGATGATCTAATAATCAACTCTTTTTTACAATTCTTCGTCAATTGGGCGCATCACACGGAGAATGGTGTTGACTTGGCAGAATTCGAAGGGACAGATTCATTGGTATTAATGGCATATAAATGGCAGTAGTTGGGAGAGTTTGTTCTAGTCTTACTTAGCTTTACTTGAGAAGGGGCAGATGCATTGGTATTAATACAAATTAATTCGAAGTGACTGTCACTTGGCGCATGAGTTCGAGTTGTTCCTTGCCTATAAATGGCAGTAGTTGGGAGAGTTTGTTCTCGTCTTACTTAGCTTTACTTGAGAAGGGGCAGATGCATTGGTATTAATACAAATTAATTGAATTGAAATCGAAGTGACTGCCACTTGGCGTATGAGTTTGAGTTGTTCCTTGCCTATAAATGGCAGTAGTGTAGGGAGAGTTTGTTCTCATCTCACTTAGCCTTTCTTGTGGAGATGGACTCTACTGATCCTCCATCTTGGCAAGACGCTTTCCTCTTGGTTGTCATTCTCCTCGTTCGAAGAAGCTTTGGTGGTGAAGTCCTTCAGAAGACTGAGATGTGCCTAGTGGACTGTCCGTGTTCGTGCACTTCATCGACTGTGTGCCAATATGTTGGTTTCTGGAAGAGCCCTAGTATTTGGGTTGATTGCCAACCCACACTCTATCGAAACACCCGTACGTTGATTCGCTCTGACTATGCACGGTGTTCCTTTACCTCAAGGAGTTCCTATCTCAAGCTCCTCCTTGGCACGTTGACGATGAAGTGATTTTCTCTGACGATGTACGGTGTTCCTTGTTCGTGCACTTTATCAGAAGACTGAGATGTGCCTAGTTTTCGTGTTCATGCACTTCATCGACTGTGTGCCATGATGTTGGTTACTGGATCCGGGATCGCCGCAGCCCAGTTTTTGTTATGCTAGAAGAGCCACAGGAACTCCGACGATGCACGATAAAGTAATTTGCCTCAAGAAGTCATCCAACGGTTCCTATGCTCTGACGATGCACGATGAAGTGATTTGCCTCAAGGAATTCCTTTGCCTCAACGAGTTCCATTGCTCTGACGATGCACGATAAAGTAAATTCCTTTGCAAGGTCCTCTGCCTCAAGGAATTTCTTTGCAAGGTCCTTTGCTCTTAAGGAATTCGTTTGCTTCTGGTCCTGTGCCTCAAGTGTAGGAACCCTAGAGGAGGGTGAATAGGGTCAAGCTAACTACTCAAGCACTTAGCACAAGCTAATGGGCAATTTAAAAATATAAGTGCAAGAGAAAAAGCAATAACAATACCGATACACGATATATCCTGGTATCCACCCAAGAGGCACTCCAGTCCCGGAACTCTCTCCGACTTTAATCCACTATTTGAGTAAATAGTTACACACGAGTTTGGATCCGAAGAACTCTCCAACTTCTTATACGAGAGCTTTAATCCGAAAGCCTCTCCGACTTAAACCGAGAGTTTGGATACGAAGACTCTCCAACTTCAACCGAGAGTTTGGATACGACGACTCTCCAACTTCAATCTTTCATAATAGGTTTTGATCTTCTTATACAATAAGATGAAGATCTTACTTTTCAACTCAATAATTCTAACACAATTTGTGGATGGCAAATAAAAGCTTTGTAGAGTTGTTTGTGGATAGGCTTTGGTGGTTTAGAAATTTTTAGGCTCAAAGCATCAACCTTGAATGAAGGGGTTCAAGGCTATTTATAACCAAAGCATTGAAAAGAGCTCAAAGGCAACTTTTCAGTCAGCGAACCAGTATGCCGTCGGTATGAACCGGCATACCGTCGGTATACCGGTCTGGAATGCAACTGCTAGAAATATAGCCGTTGGGATCATTAAATGCTCAGAATTCGACCGTTGGAATTTCAACGTTACCAAATCGGTATACCGTCGGCATGGACCGGCATGCCGTCGGTATGCCGATTTTGTAGACAGAAACTTTATGTGAACAAAATCGGTATGCCGTCGGTATAGACCGGTATACCGTCGGTATGCCAATTTTTATCCGAAAATGATCCTAGGCTAATTTCTACCCTAGCTTTCAATTTTGCCATCCATTTCTTGTGTTTACAATTATTCTTAAGACTCATTACAGACTCCAGAAATACTATAGTAGGTGCAGGCTTCTTCAGAGTCTTGAAATGATGATGGCATGGCTTGGCTTCTTCCTTTGATAGGTGCTGGCTTTTTTCCTTGGCGGCAGCTGTCCAAAGATATCCAGTTTGTGAAAATTGAATACCTTTCGGAAGCTTCGCCCCCGAACCCCCGACAAGGGGCGCTGCCCCCTCGACCCCCGTCCGCTGACCGGGCATCGGGACCCCCGAGTGCGTGGCTCCGGAGATGTCGTCGGGTGGTTCAGAGAAATCTTGTGGGATCCTCGTCTTTGGCCCACCATGATTTTTTATTTACATATGTCCATATTGATCTTGCTTATTGCTTTTCTGTATGTACATGTTAGACGAACAAACCAATATACATAGTAACAAGTATGATAAGTTTAATGCACATTAGGACAATACTGAGTTTAAGTGTAAGTACTAAGGTGATAGCATAAATCTTAATGATATTGTAATGATTAAAATTAATTGAATAACCAAAATCAAAAACATAGTTTTGAGTTTGGCAACCCGATTAAATTTAAGATAGATAAGCTCGTATTATTAATATGTAAACCAGTATGCACATATCACCAAAGGTATAAGTAAAATTAGAAATACTATAGCGATAGTATGAAGATTAGTGATAAAGAAATGCTAAACTTAACATATTAACCATATTCAAAAACATGATACAATCATTGGACAAACATCAAAGAATTCCTTTGCTTCTGTTCATGTGCCTCAAGGAACTCATTTGCAAAGGAATTCCTTGAGGCACAGGACCAGAAGCAAAGGAATTCCTTGAGGCTCAGGACCAGAAGCAAAAGAATTTCTTACGAGCAAAGGACCTTGCAAAGGAATTCTTTGAGGCAGAGGACCTTGCAAAGGAATTCACTTCATCGTGCATGCAGCTCACATTCAAATTTATCTTGGTAGTAGGATTTTATGTAGTAGTTCAGACTTTCATATGTAAATAAAAGTCAAACTTTTCGTGGTTTTGACAATATAAATGTAATTCAAAAATGTTTTTTATAAAAGACAGAGCAGACCAGACGTTATAAAAGACAGAAGTTCTTTGCCCAAAAATGATTTTATTAGAAAAGACAGAGCAGACCAAACGGAAAAGATTTCTGTCAACTGTCCCCCGTCGATATAAAACAGAGAATAGCCATTCTCCGTTTAATTTAAAATGGAGAATGATCATTCTCCGAGTTAATTAAAAAGGAGAATAGCCATTCTTATGGGTTTTAACACTGGGAATGAAATTCTTCGTGTAATTTAACACGGAGAATGTCATTCTCCATTTCAAATTAAACGGATAATAGCATTTTTCAATCATTTTAATACTGGGAATGGTATTCTCCGTCTAATTCAACATGGAGAATAGCATTCTCCGTTTCAAATGATACAGAGAATGCCATTCTCCGTCTTATTCAACTTTTTCTTGGTAGTAGGATTTTATGTAGTAGTTCAGACTTTAATATGTAAATAAAAGTCAAACTTTTCGTAGTTTTGACAATATAAATGTAATTCAAAAATGATTTTATTATAAAAGAAAGAGATTATAAAAGACAGAAGTTCCTTGCCCAATTACATAATTATATTGTTGTTTTACAATGTCATTGCTAGGTTCGTGTTACATATTCGCTTGAAAGCAACTTCTTAGCCCATACCAACCTCATCATTGTAATCTTCTGGTGAGTGTCATCGTCATTTCCTTCCGGTATTTCGAAGGGAGTAGTCATCAACCTCTTTATATAATACGTCGTGTACAAGAGGCAGTTGGGTGCCTGTTGTTGTGGGCAATTTGGAGAACAATTCAGCACTTTGCTCTCATACTCCATCTTCGCCGGGCATCTCTCCTTTATCATATCAACTTTTCTCCTGACGATAGGCTCTAAGGTCTTCTTCATTAATTCTGCATCCACCTTGCCCTTTTCGTACGTAGTTTGCCTCAAGGTGTTGTAGTGTGCCCAGTCGTAGGAGATAAAATTGAATATGAGAAGATTATAGTGTCTGATGGATACATTAAAGAGTGGGATGAATAGCAACTCTATGTCGTCCTCCAAACCCATGACGAACTCTTCTACATCTGTTTTGTAAGTTTCAAGGTCACCGGCTTTTGCTTCTGGTTCAATGGCACGTTCAACGATGTTCTGTTTCCCAAAAATAAAACACAATATCATGAGTAATTTTTTCTATCATTTTTCATCGGTGTACACATGAATATGGATTTTTCTATTTGGATTCTTACTAATGTGTGGGGCATCAAGAATGCAGACCACTTATGTTTCAATGTTTGGGGCGCCGGCTTTTGCTTCTTGTTCAATGGCACGTCCTTTGAACTTGACGGGGCATACCTTCTTTTAATGCCTTAAATTTCTCTCAGCTACCTTATTATTAGGTTCATTATGCCAGCCTCCATGTCTTCATAGTTGAGTATGTCTTGCAGATCTATTACCGACAGCTGGACTGTAACTTCATTTTTACCCTCTTTCGGCAAAAATAAATATACAATATCACTGCACATAAATTTAGTTTAAATTAACACTTCAACAAAAAGACCTATTAATAAAGCTTGATAAGTGGATTTCATGACGACTGATAAAGAAGCGTCATCAAAGTTCAGCAAGACTCCATTCTATAACGGTGTCCAATCTAAACGTTATTGATAGTCTTTCAGTGATACAAGCGTTATGAAAAAAGTACCAAAATTTAAGTCAAAACCTCCACTCTTTCGTACTTCTCCCGTACTTAAGAAAAAACCTAAACCCTCATCCTCTCTCTTTCTCCTTCTTCTTCCCCTCCCGCTTTCCAACTCCCCAACTTGCCGCTTTTCTTAAGTGCGGGAGAAGGTATCATGAACAAATGCGATTCCCCATCATTTTCCATAGATTTTCTCAGCAGCTGCCTCCAAAATTAGGATTCTTTTAGGGTTTCCCGACCATGTGATTCCCCAATCCCAAAGCACCAGATCTTGTTTTGGATGGACCGGGTCGGCACGGCCGAGAACTACAAGGACCTCGCCGGCACGGCGAGGATGGACCAGGTCGCCGTGCTCCTGGGAGAAGCAGACACGGTGCTGTCCTTAGAGGAGAAAGGGGCGAGGCACCACAGGAAGAGGGACTCCCTCGAAAGTAGGCTCCGAAAGCCCCTACACTCCTTCTACTGTCCCATCACTGGAGAGGTCATGGAGGACCCCGTCGAGACGTCGTCCGGGCAGACGTTCGAGAGGGACGCGATCGACAAGTGGATCATGGACGGGAATGCGAGCTGCCCCCTGACCATGACGATTATCGACCGCGGGGCTCTGCGGCCCAACGTTACTCTGAGAAAGTCGATCGAGGAGTGGAAGGAGAGGAACGCTATCATCACGGTCGCCTCCATCAAGTCGAAGCTCGTATCGGCCGACGGGGAGGAGGTCGTCCTGTTCCTTCACTAGAGCAACTTGCGCATCAGGAATTGTACTCTATCCATACTCATCATGTTGGTGAAGGACAGTGACGACGTAAAGGTATCCTCTCCGTTTATGCTCCATTGCTGAGTTCGTGATCGATTGGAATAGAAATATGAAAATTCGGTTGCAGGAACTAATTGACAATGTAGAGAATACTACCAAATCGATCGTGCGTTCTCTTGCACGACGCAGTGAAGAATGTAAGTTAGACGTGGCGTTGCTTTTGGAGCTCTCGAAAAGCAAGATGACACTTGATAACATTGGGAAAATTCAGGGATGTATTATTCTTTTAGTAACAATTTCAAGCAGTGATAAAAACCAAGCGGCTAGTGGTGCGAGGGAGCTCTTGGAGAGTCTCTCATTTCTTGATGAGAATGTAGTACAGATGGAAAAGGCAAATTATTTTAAGCCATTGTTGCATCGTCTTAGTTCAGGTATTCGTTCTAGCAAACTTCACCTTCAAACTTTTGCAGCTCTCAAATACTTGGATATGCTTAGAATTGTCATGATTAGGGATCTTTTGTAATCCTTGTTCGGAATAGTAACAATTATTTCATTATTGGGAGGCCAAATATACTTGCAAACTTTGGTTGATGATGTTTTAAACGAGAACATTCAACAATTATGACTTATGTGAGAGTTACAATCTGAGAACTTTTATGCTTAGTGCCTAGAACATCCAAACTCAGCTAAAACTTTATGCCTTAACCTTGTTTGCTTCTGAATAGGAAACACAAAACTTATTCTTATTTATGCTCAAAACCTTTACTTAAAAAAAATTCTCATACTACCATCATCGTTAACTATCTTTATAGGTTTCGACATTCCGAAGTTAATATAAAGTTATCCCATCGATTTCAGTTTAGGGAACTGTTTAAACTGACAAGTCAGCTAGATATACAATGCAAATGCAATATATGTGCCACTTCTAAGAAGTAAGGACATGCCTCCAGCATCTCGCATACACAATGCATGAAATATTTAGATGTAAGTTATGGAAGTAATATTTTCATATCACATTTTTTTTTGAAAACTTGATGCTGAGGATGAATCCTATCAATGGTTTTTTTGGAATTGTTGCTGTCCTGCAACTTCCCTTGTATCTATGTCAACAAGTGCTCTGGTATTCTTCTTTGCATTGTCTAAGTGCTACGCGATTCTGCAAGTCATAGTCTTGCCTCAAAAGTGGTGGAACCTCAATCCACCTATTATCTTCCTAGTGTTGATCAGGACTTTGGTTACCCTCTTGTTTAAAACAATGGTCCTTCGTTAAGTTTCATGCGTTTGTTAGATGTGATTATGATTTTTATTCCATGCCCATCATCAGACTGTCAGGCCTTTAATAACTTGTATTTTCTTAAGAACATCTCAACCAAGACATTTTAGATGTATATTCTTTTGCATCACATGGCTCTTCTGTTTTCTGAAGAGATGTGTTTACACATGGTCTTGTCTGTTTAGATTGCAGAAATACTTGATGATTTTGTTCATGTTCCATTCTGTCCCACCCTTTCGTTTGCTATGTGAAACTACGTTTCGAGGGACGTGGTATTGGTTTAACATATACTCTATTCCCAGTTCATGAATGGCATTTGAGTTATCTCCTTTCCTGCAAGCTTGTTTTCCAGAAAGCTTTTCATCATAGTGGTCTACATGTACAAGTTATATCTCCTACCATTCTTAAACTTGCATGTGCCAGGAAAAAGTTGTATATTTGCAATCAAGCAATTCCCTAGAGCCCACTTTGATAGATTTAGTTGTGCTCTATGTTGGTTATATTTGAAGATATTATCCTGGTTGATAATTGTACATCTCACATCCTTCTGCAGGAAACTTGAGGTTCAGTATGGTAACTTTGAATAGTTATCTCTAAGAAGATCAGTTACTCCAAGAAAAGTGCATTGTCCTTGTTATCTCCTTATGTAACATGTCTCAGTTACGATACGACGACACCAAAATATACAAAGAAAAATAGTTGTTGGTTTGTCAGGACTTGTTTCGATAAGCAGTGGGAGAGGGGATGGGAAACCTAGCTCCTTCTGTGGAATGCTCTGAGAGGAGAACTAGCTGCTGATTTAAATTCTATTCATCGGTAAGTTTCTATCTTACATTGAATGTATATATAGATATTTTCCAGACCTCTACTACGTCGTTCTCAGTTCTCTAGTGTTTATTTGGACTGAACTACATAATGTTCAACGACCATTTGCACCATTTAAGTTTATTTTAGTTATGTCTTGGCTTAAAGTTGCATATCCTTTATAGCGAGAATCATCTACCCTGGCTCTTGGATCATCTTCATATTCTCATTCTCTCCTTCACATTCTGCAAATGAGAAAGCTACCTTAGTGCTGCCTTCGAAATGACTAGGATCATGACTATACTATTAAGTTAAACTGTCGCCTGTCGTTCTCAGTACTCTAGTATTTATTTGGACTGAACTACATAATGTTCAACGACCATTTGCACCATTTAAGTTTATTTCAGTGATGGCTTGGCTTAAAGTCGCATATCCTTTATAGCGAGAATCATCTACTCTCATTTGTTTCCAAAATTTTGTAGTACAAAAGCCATACTACAGGCAACACTCTAATTCCTCTAGATCAGTTTCCAAAATTTTGTAGTACAAAGGCCTTTTCTTATTAGTTTACTTTACAGGAATGCCAATTCCCAAAACACATTTCTTGACCTACATGCCTTTAGATTAGGTGACCTAGCTACATTCCTAAACTAATTCTCAGAGAAGGTTACATTCTACTATACCTCTTTAAATACAATACATAACAGTTCTATCATCTTCTTTATAATAGTCTATTAGAGGGTCCCCACATCAAGGACTTGTAAATTAATTATAAGTTCCTTAAAGTAACTCTATGAGAATTTAAGATCCAGTTCTGTCATGCATCCTAGATCACACAAGTAGCTAAGTCATTCAATATAATAAAGCATTTAAAGAGGGGAATCATATCTCTGGTGCATGTGAGGGGACTCAGGGGAGTGATGCCAACAACTTAGCTTGAAAACCCAACTCTTGCTTAAGACTGTACTTGAAAGAACTTTCTATTCTGTCACGACTTTAAATAGACCAATAGTAGAGGCTCCAGAATTCCTCTATTGCATGCTAGCAGACTCAGATATGCAGCTATACTGTTATCATTGATTGATAAGTTGAATTTTGAATTATTTGGGCAGTGATTGATAAGTTGAAGCCATTTTTTATGTGACTCAGATATGCAGCTATATTGTTATCATTGATGTAGAAGTCATTGCGTAAAACATTTTTCTTGATTTGCTTATTAGTGTTCTTTTACTTGAAGTGCTTGTGATGCCTCTGAATTTTGTTTATATCGCTAAGTGATTCTCAACGATTTTCACGTCTTGTTTCAGTGGGGCCAGAGAAAGGGCTGAGCTACTTCTGGATAACTGATTCCTGCCCCCCCTTACCACAAAGGAGGTAATGGACAAGCCGCCATTTGAAGTCCTCAGCTTTGCCAGTTCTTTGTGATTGTACTTACATAATTCTGGTATTGGTTGACAAATATGACTAGTAGTTTTTTTAGACGTAAAAAATGACTATAGTTTACCTCTTTTAGCATTTCACAGCAAATAGATGCGACTCAATGTGGATAGTTCTTTTGTGCCTGTTTCTCCTGGGTATTCAAATATATGTTCGTGCAATAATTCTACGACTTGCATTCTATATCTAACAAAATTTTTCCTTTGTATTCATACTGGTGAGTTTTCTTGCAATGTTCAGGTTTTGACAGACTCTAAAATTTACAGACTCTAAAAGTGGGGGTTTTGCTTTGTTTTATCTTAAAGTATATTAGATCTTGTTTTATCTTTTTTAGGGTTTTGCTATACGTACATGTGTTGTGGACAGTCTTCATGTGACCAAGTTGAAGCATTATAAGTGTACTTCTTCGCTACAGTATCTGTGAGATGTTTTGATGTCGATAGTTTTGATGTAGCTAAAGTGTACTCTATATTGGATACTCTATATATTTTGAGAAGATGTATATAATAAAATGGATAAATGTAGAATGGTAGCTAAAATATTCTATTTTGAGACAGTGAAATGTAGCTAGCTAAAGTACTCTATATCTGTGAGATGTTGATATACCCTATTTTGAGACAATGAAATGGAGAATGGTATTTTATATTACATTTCAATGTTTTGTTGTGAATATGGTTCAAAGTAGTTGTTTTCGAATTGAATTGAGCAGTGTTTGGAATGTATAACATGCAGTATAGAGCGTTATAAATGTGATACAACGACCATATACAGATCATCTATTCATAATGCTTTCAAAATGTCCTGACTTCTAAACTATATTAACTATTCATAACAGTTTTTCATAACTATCCATAACGCTTTGAAAATAAAATGTAGCAGAAATTCAACCTATTAATGACGGTTTTGTATGAATTATCTATAACGCTTTTAAAAACATTTATAACACCCGATTTCGTAACGGTTGGACTGAGAAAAAAAGCGTCATGGTTTACAATTAATGACGCTTTTTAGCCGTCATTAAAAGATATTTTTGTTGTAGTGTAAATTAATAGAGATTCTCATTACATAATTGTGAAAAAAGTCTAGAAAAACAAAAAAAAGGGTTCAGAATACATACTCTGGACACTTCTTTTTGGGAATTACAATGTCGATGTATTGCTTCTTCAGCTCTTCATCCGCATCTTTCCAAAGTAAGAGTTCATCGCATTCCCTTAGTAGGACACGGTTCCTCTTTAATTCAGCCACTTTGGCGTCTTCTCCGGATTTTGGAGCGGCATTAATCTTTAGCTTTTTTTTAGCCTCTCTAACTGTATTCTTTTCCAAGGGAGTAACATCTTCAACGGCTAATGGCGCTGATGGTTTTCTGAACCTCTTTACCCCCGACCCTCCTCTTCTTTTGGCTTCTTTTGGAGCAGCAAGTTCAACAGCTGCTTGAATCTCCTCATGCTGTAATGCTACAACAATGGCTTGGAGATCATCAATTTTTGCATCCTTTTTAATGGCTTCAATATCAACGATTCAACTTTATTTTGAAGCTCCCTTTTCTCCTTAACGAGCCTTTGATTTGTTGCTGTGAGTTGCTCGGTTGTTTGCACTGAAATAAAACAAACAACAATGAAAAATATGATGTGAATATAACACAGATAATGACATTCTTCGTGTAATATAACATGGAGAATAGCATTCTCCGTTTGGAATTACACGAAGAATAACCTATCCAGTATCGAAATGATAGATAATAGCAATTATCTGTTTCAAATAACACGGAGAATGCCATTCTCCGTGTTATAATACACGGAGAATGGCCATTCTCCTGGAAGATTATAAATCAAAAATTTGAAATAGAAAATATTTTACCTTGTGCATGTAGCTCTGTAACATTGTTGATGAGCCGTGCATTATCTGCAATAAGAACAAAATTCTACTTTCTCAAATCCTCCAGTTCATGCACAGAGCCCTCCATCCCAACGTTGACTGCACGTTGATGCGCTTCTTGTGCCTCGAGCTCTTTCAGCTTTTCTTTGAGTTTCTCGTTCTCAAGGTTGGCTGCACGTAACTGCGCTCCTTGTGCCTCCATCTCTTTTAACTTTTCTTTGAGTTCTTCATTCTGCGCAAGAATATCAAAATGATGTCTTCTCAAATCCTCCAATTACTGTGCTGAGTTGTCCATCACAGTGCCCATTTCATCATGCTGTGCTATCCGTTGTTCATCAAAATTATCCCCACCTGCTTCTTGGTGTTCTTCCTCTCCCTCTTTTTCAACTTCTTCTATAGGTGGCTCATCTTCTTTGTGCCATTCTTCTTCCCCAACAGGTATAACCAGATCTTCGAATATCATCTTCGATCTAAACTTGTTGTGATATTCGGCCTTGAGGAAGTTTGAGATTTCGTACCCATTCCATGTGAAAATTCTTGGGTAATCAGGAATTGGGTCAAACTTCCTTTCCACAAATTTATTATGTTCTACAAACCAATAGAGGAAGTATATTGTGCAATCTTCCAATTTGGAGTAAGCCATTGAGTAATCCCCCCGTTCAGTTTTACTTCTAATCCTCTTTGTGCTATCCATTACATATGCCAGGATTAACCTTGGCCAGCATATACTGTTGATGACGTCCACACTGTCTACCAATGCCAAGAATTTGTATGGCAAATTTGAACCGCCAGACTTTGTGAAGAATACTGTTTGGCACAAGGGAAAGATTATTAGCTTGGCCAAATCATCTAGATTAACAGCGTTATCTCGGCCACGAAGCCGTCGTAACAATTCAAAGAACTTGTCTCTCACTTTCTTATTCGTGACTTCTGAGTGTTTGCCCGTTGAATTAGCCAGCAATCTTGTGAAGTGATCTCTACACAGGCTCAATGATACTGGTGGTGTGGGCTGCTATTGTTTTTTCTTTATCAATCTTCTATAAATAACATCATTATCGCTTTCTTCATTCAGCGGTAGACCGAAGATGACTGCCATATCGTCGACGCTTGGCACGATTTTAACAGTGGTGCTCAATTCAAAGCACCCGACGCCATCTTCTTCTTCTATGTAACTTGCAATTAAATTATTAAGCTCTTCCGTTACCTTGGCCAATTCGGAGACGTGGACTCTTTTTTGGTAGAAAATCTCGACAAAATTCCAGAAACCGGTATTCTTCAGGGAATCAATAACTGGCTCAGGTAAACGGCCAACATCTTCATTGACCACCTGTCACGCCCCAGAACCAGAATACTGGAGAGCGGGGGCAGACATAGCCAGCTACGTATAATGAAATGGAATCCATCTCACCATACGGTCACGGCTGTCTAGATATGTGAGGGTTTATCTACAAGCCATCAGTCTCTTAAGGTCATAAATTATCCTATTGTCTCAATCTCAACCAACTAATAATAATTACAAGATATCAGACCACCAAATATACAAATGTAAGGCGTCCCAAACATTACATATCCAGATGATCATGAAGCTAGTCGTACAAAATGTGAGGACTAGCAAGAGTTAAGTCATACATGATCAACCTCGAGTTGCCAATCATGTTACAGCCCGTAGGCAGACAGTAAGTAAAATGTACACGAGCTAACACTGGCTCGGCGGCTAAACGCCTGAAAAAGAATAATTTTACAATAAAGTGGGAGAACAAAAGAAACCCACTCGTTGCCCTGGTTACGCCTGGCGGTCACCATCGGGCTGGAAAGCAGGTAGATCCTTTGCTGTTGCTCCGGTATCTGGCCATACAAAACCAGCTGGGTTAGACCCCAGAAAGAGCAAGTGCCACAAAGAAGGCTTTACTTAGGAACTAAAACCAGCAATTAGCACAATAATATAATTACAAAATAAGAGACAGTAATTTAAGAAAAGCATGATAGGTGAATATAAAAGACAATCTTGTACAGAGTCAATAAAAGACAGAATATATGGAAAAGCATGACATGATGATATACGATGAGATAACCATGGGACTATTCAGATAACCAGGTTACAACTCGTAAACCAAACAAGGACCGGGGTTGTAACCCTTCGTCTGAATGGAACTTGGTTTCTTCCATCATTTATCGGCAAGATAAAGATAAAAAATTTGGTCAGGTAACAATCTTGTACAGGATCAAGACGAGACTAGACAGATTATTCTCATACAATCAATCACGGCCAAGCAGTAAGTACGGCTTGCTACTTTAACTAACTAGGGTTATCGCAGTCCTAGTTACTAGCAAGATGCAATGAGAATTCCAAGTCCGGTTACCTGTTTGTTACTACCTGAGTGATCCCAGCAAGAAAAGGAAAAGATAGCAGGATATAGCAGACACATTGTAGTAAGATACATGTGTCCTAAGGTACCACACTCGACGGCGGGCTGGAAGTGCGCTCATCTCGACGGATAGCAACAAATCCCATGTATATATATATAAGGCCGGGACCAAAGGGGCAACAGGTAACTGAGAAATTCTCCATGAACTATTTGATCAATCTAGTCATTAACCTAGCCAGATTCAGTATGAATCCCTGACCGTGGTACTCAGGGATCATGCCCTAGACATGATGCAAGACACAACCGGACTCGTAGTTTATACAGGCACAATCAATGCAAACAACCACGGTGTCAGGATTAATTATACAGGTCATGTCATGTCAGGTAGCCGTCGCAACAGCTATTCGAGATAATCATGTCATGTTTATCATATCAAGTGTGCTAGTCAGGAGTACGCCACGACGGGCCACTATCAGGTCATGTCAGGTTATTATGTCAGGAGTGCACCCCTACGGGTCACTATCACGTCATGCTCAATTATCAATTCCAAACATATCAAATAAATTCATGATTTTCAAGTTCAGGACAAAAGGCGTAAGGATATAAAATGGACGTAAAATATCTAATAAAATATCAATATTCAGGACTATAGAAGAGCCATGCGGCTAAGGCATATGCGGCCAGGTAATGATCACATGCGGCTGGAAGGAGAACAGTCCATGCGGCTGGAGAAGACTGGGCCTTATGCGGCCAGAAAGTAATCGGATCTCATGCGGCTAGAAAATAATAGTGGCATATGCGGCTAGCAGGAGTTTAAGTTCATGCGGCTCAGGATGTTGAGTTCATGCGGCTGAGGGTGGGCGGAGTCCCATGCGGCAGCAGGGGAAAAAGCTTATACGGCTCAGGGGGGGAGAGTACCCATACGGCCGGGAGGGGGCTGTACATAGGCGGCCAGGAGCAATGAATGCGTATGCGGCTGAAGAAGCAGTGGAGCCTATGCGGCTCGAACGACTCCGGGTCATGCGGTTAAGTATGGCGGGCACATATGCGGCTGCATAGGTGAGAGGGCGCATGCGGCTAGAATAAATTGGGTCATGCGGTCCGGACTCAGAAGCCCATGCGGCAGCAGTTAGGACTGGGCCTTATGCGGCAGGGTTAAACTCATGCAGCTAGAAGTGTAAGTCTCATGCGGCTAGGATTAAATTTTCATGCGGCTGGGAGAATTAAGTTCCTGCGGCATAGGCCATGCGGCCAAGTAACACAGTAAGGCTTATGCGGTCAGGAATAAAACTTGCTGCATAAAGCTATGCGACTAAGTTCAGTCGGCTATGAACTGTTCTTCTTCTCCATCCTTCCGAAAAGAAGAACCCTTCAAGCCATGGCTCCCAAGCTCCATGAATCTTTCATCCAGAGTCCAAATCCAAACTTCCATAGGTCAAAATGGGGCAGAATGAAATTCTCAACAACATGGAACCATCAAAACTTAGAAATAACAGGATTAAGTAGATCAAAACCCAAGAATTCTGAAAATAAAAATAAACTTAGATCTACAAGAATCTAGCCATGGAAATTAAAAATGTCAAGTACTAAAGTGCTTTAGAATGCAGTAAGAAAGAGAATGAAGTAATAAAATTGGAGTTCCTCCATGAAGCAAGTTGCACTTGCCTAGACCTCTCTCTCCCTCTCTCTGGTAGGTGAAAAATTAATGAAGGAGAAGAAGAAGAGTAATGAGTAATAATGAAAGAGAGAGAGTGGGATATAAATGAGGGTAGTGGTAGGTGGGAGTGGTTTGGTTCATATAAAACCCAACCAAGCCAAACCCACTGAACCGAACCAAACCAAGCCAATGCAATGCCATGATGAACCATGAAATACTCAATAAACCAAGCTCCATTAATCAGAATTAATCTATGAACGATAAATGACAATTAAACCACAATGCTAAATATGAAAATAAACCACAACTAACTAATCAAGGAAAAGAGAAATACGGGTCAGAAATACGAACACGTATAAAATACGTATCACGAATTTCGGGGCACTACACCACCTCCATAAGTTTTAGCATTGGCTTGAAGGTAGAACGGAAAAGTCTTGATTCCTTATTTCTGACAGATTTTTTTTTATAAAACATAAAAAATAAAAAATTAGGTCGAAGAATGGCCATTCTTATGGGTTTTAACACTGGGAATGACATTCTCCGTGTAAATTAACACGGAGAATGTCATTCTCCATTTTAAACTAAACGGAGAATATCATTCTCAATCGTATTAATAATGGGAATGGCATTCTCCGTGCAAGACAAAACGGAGAATAGCATTCTCCGTTTCAAATGACACGGAGAATGTCATTCTTCATTTAAAATAAACGGAGAATGAACATTCTAATGTATTTTAACACTGAGAATGTTATTCTCCGTTTCAAGTTATACGGAGAATGCCATTCTCCTTTCCAAATTAAACGACGAATAGAATCCTCAATCGTTTTAACACCGGGAATGCTATTCTCCGTGTAATTGGAAACGGAGAATGCTATTCTCCGTTTGTAAAAACACGGAGAATAGCATTCTCTTTCGTTTTAACTCTTGTAATGCCATACTACGTTTAATTTAACACGGAAAATAGAATTCTTCGTTTAAATTAACATGGAGAATAGCATTCTCATGTGTTTTAACACTGAGAATGTCATTCTCCATTAAAGTAAACGGAGAATGATATTATTGATTTAATTTACACGAAGAATGGCATTCCCAGTGTCATTTGACAGGGAGAATAAACATTCGAATGCGTTTTATGACGGAGAATGTCATTCTCCGTGTAATATATACAGAATTTGCGAACATAAACTCAAAGTTATACCTTCTGTTTGCACTTCTTCTTACACTTCTTTTTGTTTAGCATCTTTTCCCTTTTTTTTGGTGTAACTTTCTTAGAATAGGGTTTCGGTTGTTCTCCGTCTTTTCCTTTTGGATTTTCTGTAACTGGTGCATCTTTCTAATTGGTGATGTTGCCGGTGATGATTCTGCCGCTGATGCCAACATGGTGTGAAGATTGCGAATGGGGAGAAATGTTTGAAGAATTTGGAGGAGAAAGACCTAGGTTTGAGTACAGAATGGAGTATGGAAGAAGAGGAAGAATCGAAACGGTTTTTTTTGTAATAAAAGGGTTCGGGGGTGTTTTGAATTAATTAGAAGGGCAAAAATGTCATTCGATGGATGGGCAAAAAGAATCAAAACCGTTTGGACTCCTTTATGCTTAATTATATTAATTAGAAGGGCAAAAATGATTCTGCTTAATAAAAAAGAATCGAAGCCGTTTGGCAAAAATGTCATTACAACTCAACAAAACAAATGAACATAATACATTAGATATAAAAGAAGAAGAAAAAATTATCGTCTTCCATATTCAATTATTTCAGATTGGACTCCTTTATGCTTAATTATATTATATAACCAACTTTTTTAGTACTTCATTGTGCTCTGAAGTTGTAATCCATTCAGCAGCTTGCGTCTTTCCATTCCCGCATCAAACTGCATATAACAAACATAACATCAAAAATATTGCTCTAAAAAGTGTAAGTTTTTGACGACATATTTTCAGACTTACATTGAGAGAACGGTAGTCTAGACTACATCGGTCTTTCATGAATGCAATTACAAAAATCCCACAATAAACTAAATTGCCTTGGCGGGGAACATAAGAACGACGTTTTATTGCAAAAGTAGAAAAGCTGAACCTAGCATTTCTCAACTTCAAAATCTCTTCTTCGAAAAAGAGATCCAAATTTGAAAGCTACAACCACCAGAATACAATATGTATTAGTATACCGCGTATCTTGTACCCAATTCATAAAAATTAATGAATATGAGCTTACTATTTCTTTTATGACTGTTTTGTTTTGAATCGGATCATCTTTAGATGCAAGTAAGTCCTAAATTTCAACAGTCCTTGTTTTAACCAGAACTCTTGCAAGAGTATATTGTCCGTCCAAAAGAATGGGTATGTATATCTGAATCAGGATTAATTACGTAAAACAAATTAATAATTTTCAGAAAATTTGGATTAATATTTAAACAGAAATACATTAATACCTCGTTACAAGTGCTTAAAGATCCCATGTAATCCTCAAAATATTTACACTTCTTCCATATTCCATAAAACTTTTTGTCGGATGTAGGTAACATTGCTTTCTACATACACATCAATTAATACATTACGAAGGACAAACAAACGAGAAAATTGTTAATGCATATGCATTGAAGAATAAAATGCTCACTCACCGTTATCCTTATTGGTAAAAACTATACATTAGCTTTATTGGAGGGTTTTTTCCGTTCCTCTGCGGTGAGAAGAGCAGAGACAATGCCTACAATCTGAATAAATTATTAAAAATGTCAGCGATGGAATCGAAGTAAACATAGATGGCATCTAAGAAGAAATATACTATCTATACATACCCCATTTTTAATTTTCGTTAAAGGAGCTAAGGACTTCATCTCAAACCGAGACACATAGAATTTGTTGCAAGATGATATTATTTCTCTAAGAAAAGAAACGAGTAAATTAGAAGAAAAAATTGTTGGAATTAAATCAAAACTCATATTACTTACTCGTCCGGTCTATCATCGGCAAAAATATAGTCGTAATAACTCGAAGAACCACAAGTACACTTGCTAGGCTTCGAGGTTGAACCCCTTGTTAAACTTTTCGATGGTGTGATCGGATCTAAATTTCCACGCATTCTTTTCGAAGAACTGCTAAAGTCAGTTTCTTCTGTAGGACATAATGCGAGAATTCGGTGTCACGACCCGCACCCTTATCAGGGGCACGAGCACGTGGGTACGTCCAGCCTACGTCGCAGAATCGACCGTAGAACACTGTATATGACATCTGTAAATACTACGACTAAACAGTATAAAGGTACCTGTCAGTATATACACTCCGAATGGAGGTGACATAGCAAATACAGCCTCAATCACAAGATAAAACTATGGTAGATAGCACGAAAAGAAAATATGATAGATGAAAATAGGAAATAAGTTCAAGATCCAACACAAGCCCAAAGATATACACAATATCACATGGTCACAAAATATAATATAGAAAACTACAGTCTAAAAGTACTAGCTGGATCACAGTCCATGCAAACCTAACTAAGCTACACTACTCTAGATGTACAAAGTCTAGTGGATCTACTATCAGGCCACAGTCCTGGACTACTCCATCTATCTCGACCCCATAATAGGTCGAGCAGTCTGCCTCAGAATCATCTGTAATATATCAACGGTATCCTGTCAAAAAAATGAGCAAGTACAAGCACTAATAGCAGTTCCATATGAATTGACAAATACTATAAGAGACAGTATAATAAAATATAAGACAAAGATATAGGATAACTTGGGAACCATTCGGAAGCTGAGTTACAACCCTTAAACCAAACAAGGACCGGGGTTGTAACCCTTCTCCCGAACAGAACTTAGCCTCCAATCAAGGTATAGCATAAAGGCATGTAGAATATGTGAGTAATGAATATCATAGCATGGTGAGAAAAGTACTGAATGTAGAACTGAGCATGATATATGATGATATAAAATAAATATAAAATGTGCCTTGAATTATTAGAGCGTTATGTGATCGGCTTAGGAAATATTACAGGACAGGCTATCCACTTCCCCGACAATCACAAAAAATCTGGAAAAGGGTCATGTCGGCCAACCTAGATAACGAGTACATGAATAAGATCTCGCTACACCCTACGTGAGATGAGGGTGACGCAAGCACAAGAATATAGTGACAGAAAGGCTTTGATCATATACCCCTAATAATTCCTCCATCCCCGAATAGTATAATAGATCTGGACATGACACGTCATGACACATAATTTCATAAGAGGGTAGCAAGTCCCCTTAGAAATTGGTGCCTATACAAGTACAGGGAACAAGACAAGAAATATACCAATATACCAAAAAAATCTAGGAACAACATTTTATGTCATGATCCAACATATACTAGTCCGCGAACTATCGTGACTGGAAATCGAGTAAGACACTACAACTGAATCAGATATAGCAAATATTAAGATAATAAAAACTATCAATGAATGCACTCGCCTGTGGTCCTGAGCTGATAAGATGAACAGACACTCAGAGTAATCACAGACCTAAAGATGAGATACTATAAGTCAAACATGATTTTATAATGAAAGGGAAACTAATTTAAGTTATAATATGCAAGTCTAAGTCAAACTAGGTTAAACTGGGTCATACTAGGTCATACTAGATCATACTAGGTCACTGAAAGTCAATCCAAGTCAAACTAGGTCAATCTAGGTCAAAGGTTGACTTATAGTTGACTTTTGGTCAACTGGTCAACCCTGGTCAACTCTGGTCAACTCTAGTCAACTCTACGTCAACCCAAGGTTAAACTAGGATAATGTTGGCCAACTGTTGACTTTCAGTCAACTGGTCAACTCTGGTTTGGTTTCGGTCAATTCTAGTCACTTTTAGGCTAAGTTTGACTCTCGGCTGACTTTTGTTGATTTTTGGTCAAAATGGTCAACCAAAGTCAAAACTAGTCTAAGAGTACTATTTCTGACCATTACCAACCAAGGAAACCAAATTCTAACCATATCTTAAACCCTAAATCAGTTACCTTAGCTATAGGCAATTACCTTAACTTTGAAATAAGATAAATCCTATTTACCCTAAGATACCATATTAGTATCACGAGATACCTCAACTCTAACTCTAGACTAATATCTAATACTAATTCTAACTAGCGTACAACACCATACCAACATTTACCCTTCTAACTTATCATTAACATATACCATATCTTACCTTAACTCACTCTCTAACACAATACTAATTTACCTTACCTTGCTAACATCCCAATTCCTTATTACTTCTCATAGCCTCTCACATACACACACAACCACCTATGGGTTTTTTTTGGGACTGATTTGAGTTGGAAAAGATGAATAGATGAATGAATGGTGTGAATGAATGTGAGAATATATGGATGAATGAAAGATGAGATGACCCAAATCGCGTCTTTTCCTCCAGGAGATCGTAGAAGTCCGGACACAAAGTCCATGGTGATGTGCTCCCACTTCCACTTAGGAATGGATAGTGGCTATAGCAACCCACCAGGCCTCTGTCTCTCGGCCTTCACCTGCTGACATACCAAGCAGCGAGATACAAACTGAGCTACCTCGCGCTTTATGCCGTACCACCAAACGTGTTCCCTCAGATCTCTGTACATCTTGTTGGCCCCAGGATGCATAGAGTACTAAGAGAGATGTGCCTACTGAAGAACCTCCTCACATAGCTCTCCACTCGGAACGCACAGTCTAGCACCGTGCCGCAGCGACCCATCTTCGGCAATAGAGAAATCGTCGAGTAACCCTGCCCGTACCAACTCCCTGATGCTCCTCAGGGCAACATCATCATACTATGCTGATCTGACTCTATCCATCAACTTAGACTGAATCTGTAAGCCCCACATCTGTACCTCTATGCCCGGAATAATCAGCTCGATTCCCAAACTATCCAGGTCAGCCAAAAGATGACGATCTGCCGTCAGATAAATAGCTACTGGATACCTGCTCAAGGCATCTGCAACTACGTTGGCCTTTCCTGGATGGTACTGCAAGGCGATATAGAAATCCTTCATCAGCTCGAGCCACCGTCTCTGCCACATGTTCAGCTCCTTCTGTGTAAATATGTACTTCATGCTCTTGTGATCAGTGAAGATCTCAACCCGCTCTCCATACAAGTAGTATTTTCATAACTTTAAGGCAAAGATAACAGCGACCAACTCCAGATCGTGAGTCCGGTAGTTCTTCTCATGAGGACGTAACAGCCTAGATGCATAGACAATCATCTTCCCGTGCAGCTAAAGAACACAACCCAAACCCCTGCCAGAAGCATCGCTGTAGATCGAGAAACCACCGGTCCCAGACGGTAATGTCAAGATCGGAGCTAATGTTAACCTCTTCTTCAGCTCATCGAAGGCGGCCTGATACTCCTCAGTCCAGACGAACTCCACGTCCTTCCTGGTGAGTCTAGTCATCGGCTCCGCAATCTGCGAGAAGTCCTGGACGAACTTTCGATAGTAGCCAGCCAAACCCAGAAAGCTTAGAATCTCGACAACTAAACTGGGTGTAGACAAAGATTCCACCACTGCAATCTTCTTCTGGTCTACAGAGATACCATGATCGATCATAACATGACCCAAGAACTCGACCTGGTCCAGGAAGAACTCGCACTTCGAAAGCTTCTCGTACAACTGCTCCTTCCTCAGAGTCTCGAGCACGATCCTCAGATGCTCCTCGTGCTCCTCCGACGTCTTTGAGTAGACCAAGATGTCATCTTTGAAGACCACCACGAACATGTCAAGGTACTGATGGAATACCTTGTTCATCAAGTTCATTAACACTGCTGGGGCGTTGGTCAACCCAAATGGCATGACAGTGAACTCGTACTGGCCGTACCGAGTCCGAAAAGCCATCTTCGGAACGTCTTCCCGCTTTACCTTTAGCTAATGATAATCGGACCTCATGTCTATCTTCAAAAACACCTTCATGCCGCTTAACTGATCGAACAAGTCGTCAATCCTTGGCAACGGGTACTTGTTCTTGATAGTGAGGTTGTTGAGTGTCCTGTAACCGATACACATGCATATCGTACCATACTTCTTCGGTACAAATAGAACTGGCGTGCTCCAAGGTGATGAACTGGATCTGATAAATCCCTTATCCTGCAGCTCGTCGACTTGCTTCTTCAGCTCTGCCAACTCGTTGTTGTTGACCCTATAGATGTTCTGTGAAATAGGCTCAGCGCCCGGTACTAAGTCTATAGAGAACTCAATATCTCTATCTGGCGGCATCCTAGGCAACTCCTCGGAAAAGACATCCATGAAATTAGCTATCAATGGATACGGCAATGCCTGTCCCGCCAGCAAAGCTCCACATAACCCATCTCCTGGCTCAGATACTCCTCTGGCAAACACAAACTCTGGCTCTCCCGGCAGCCTAAACAAAACCCTACCTCCTCTATAGTCTATACTAGCATAGTGCATGCTCAACCAATCCATTTCGAATACTATGTCGTACCTCGGAAGGGGCATTTCGAGCAAGCATACGCTCAAATCTCGGCCTCCTAAAGTAACTCTCCGTCCCTTGCAGATATTATTAACCAGAATAATGCCTCCCCCGGTCAATATCTTGTAAGTCCTACCCATATACTCAGCAATAATATTGTGTCTTAGAGCAAAGAAAACAGACATAAAACTATGAGTGGCACCGGAATCAAACAAGGTAAAAGCAGGAAATGAATCAAGGAGAACGTGACCTGCCACAACATCACCTACTGGCTCTGCCTCCTCCTCTGCTGTCAAGGCGAACAATCTGCCCACGGGTGCTCCCCTCTGGTGCTGTACGAACCGCTGCTGCTGGGTCTGAAGTGGAGGACCTCTCCGCTGACATGCTGGTCCTCTAGCCTGCTGCACACTATCCTGGCCTCCTCGGATTCCACGAACGTGGCAATCCTTCAGTTGATGGTCGGAAGCCCCACGGTATAGACATACGCCCAACCTCTTCTTACAGGCCTCTCGAGTGTGTCCCGGCTTCCCACAGAAGTCGTACGGAGTAGTCTGCCTCTAGCCCTGTCCCTGGTGCTGGTGCGTACGCGTTGGTGCCTGCTGAATCTGTAACTGAGGCTGATGCTGAAACTACCTCTGCTGGAAATGAGGGCACTTTGTCGGCCCCGCACTAGAGCTCGCTCCAAGAACATCGCTGCCCCTCTTCGGCTTGAGGCCGAAGTCCTCCTCTGCTATTTATGCCTCCATCAGTATCTGTTCGAAGGTCGCATCGCGTCGCCCATAAGTACGAGTACGAACCGCATGAATAAGACCCCTCCGGAACTTGCGGACCTTATACCCCTCATTCTGGATCAGATCTGGTGCAAACCTACTTAGACGGAAGAACTCCGCTGCATACTCGTCCACCGACGAGTTCCCTTGCACCAATCCGATGAACTGTCCCTCCAGAGCTGTCAGAGCCACATCAGGATAGAACTTCTCCTTAAAGAGCCGCCTGAAGTTCTTCTATGTCAAACCCCTCACCGATGTACGAGGATCCGTGCAAAACCAAGTCAAGGCGATATCGAAAAACTGACTCGCTGCAGACGTCACCCAAAGCCCTTTCAGGACCTCTGCTAACTCCAGGCTCCGCTGGACATCATTTAACAAGTCATCTGCATACAGGATACCCTCGGTACCCTTGAACTCCCTTGGGTTCATCTTTCTGTAATCTAGGCATGTGCCAGGCCTCCCCTGACCCTGCTGCTCAAGTGGGGCACCCTAAACTGTACCCGGTACAACCCTCTCTACTGCTGCCATTGCCAACTGGTAGGAGTTCTCCATGCTCTGCCGTCACACCTCTGTCTGGCAATGAGATGCGTCAGCCTGATGCTGCTGTGCCTTTGCCTGGGCCCTCTGGGTCTGCAACATCTGTTGTAAAAGGGGCATCATCTGCTGTACAGCAGTCGGTAGTGGAGGAGACGGTAGAAGAGTCTCCGAAATGACTATGGACGGTCCTGCAGCTGAAGGTGGAAGACCTCCTGGAACCGTCGCTGCTACTCCCGCCTGAAGGGCAGGAACTGAGGTGGCAACTCCCTCAACTGCAGCTCCCTCAACCGGAGGTGGAGGTCCTACCGAATCAGGCCTCTCCGGAACAGCACTAGATCCTGCTGCCTGAGAGCGGGTAATCGTCATCCTGAGGATAGATTGAAATAAGGAATCAATATGGCAGATGATAGGGAATATCAAAGAAGGACAATTAAATTCAATGCAAAAGAGTTGTCATGGTAATCAAAATATCAAAAATTTCCTAAAATGTGATTGAGTAACTCGTATCATATCCTAGATCCTACGACCTAATCGCAGGCTCGTAATTAGTACTCTAAGTCGAGCACCATTACGAGATCGCACTAACTGCGACACTGACCTGCATGGGCCACCACAAAAACGTGTCATGACCCGTACCCTTATCAGGGGCACGAGCACGTGGGTACGTCCAGTCTACGCAGCAGAATCGGCGGTAGAACGCTGTATATGATGTCTGTAAATACTACGACTAAACAATATAAAGGTACCTGTCAGTATATACACTCCGAATGGAGGTGGCATAACAAATACAGTCTCAATACAAGATAAAACTAAGGTAGATAGCACGGAAAGGAAATATGATAGATGAAAATAGAAAATAAGTTTAAGATCCAACACAAGCCTAAAGATATACACAACATCACAGGATCACAAAATATAATATAGAATACTACAGTCTGAAAGTACTAGTTGGATCGCAGTCCAGGTAAACCTAACTAAGCTACACTACTCTGGGTGTGCAAAGTCTAGTGTCTCTACAATCAGGCTACAGTCCTGGACTACTCCATCTATTTCGACCCAATAATAGGTCGAGCAGTCTGCCTTAGAATCATCTGTAATATATCAACGATATCCTGTCAGGAAAATGAGAAAGTACAAACACTAACAGCAGTTCCATATGAATTGACAAATTCTATAAGAGATAATATAATAAAATACAAGACAAAGATATAGGACGACTTGGGAACCATTCGGAAGCTGAGTTACAACCCTTAAACCAAACAAGGACCGGGATTGTAACCCTTCTCCCGAACAGAACTTAGCCTCCAATCAAGGTATAACATAAAGGCATGTAGAACATGTGAGTAATGAATATCATAGCATGGTGAGAAAAGTACTGAATGTAGAACTGAGCAAGATATATGATGATATAAAATAAATATAAAATGTGCCTTGAATTATTAGAGCGTTATGTGACCGGCTTGGAAAATGTTACAGGACAGGCTATCCACTTGGCCCAACAATTATAAAAAATTTAGAAAGGGTCATGCCGGCCAACCTGGATAACGAGCACATGAATAAGATCTCGCTACACCCTACGTGAGGTGAGGGTGACACAAGCACAAGAATATAGTAACTGGAAGGCTTTGATCACATATCCCTAATAATTCTTCCATCCCCGAATAGTATAATAGATCTGGACATGACACGTCATGACACGTGATTTCTTAATAGGGTAACAAGCCCCCTTAGAAATTGGTGTCTATACAAGTACAGGGAATAAGACAGGAAATGTACTAATATACCAAGAAAATTTAGGAACAACATCTCATGTCATGATCCAACATATACTAGTCAATGAACTATCGTGACTGAAAATCGAGTAAGATACTACAACTGACTCGGATATAGCAGATATCAAGATAATGAAATATATGGGGTGAATGATGGATGCATGAGTGATGGATGAATATGTGTTGTATGAATGTGTGTATGGAAGGATGAAATGATGAATGAGTGTATGTATGAATGTTGATTGAATGATTTAATGAATGGAGGAATGAATGTGTATGGATATGTGAATGGAAGGATGAAATGAAAGATGGAAGGATGGATAGATAGATGGATGAATACTTGTGGATGGAGGGATGGATGATGGCTGTTATGGGGCTGTCCTCCCTATATTGCTGCTGAATGCAGCAGCATATTGCTGCTACTGCTAGGGACTGATGCCCCCTGTCTCACTGCTACAAGGTAGCAGTTCTTACTGCTATCTGCTGCTGTCAGAATGCAGTACCCTGTGGGGACTGCTGCCACTCACTGCTGCTGCCAAGGGGGCAGCAGCTCACTCCCTCACTCTCTCTATATCTCTCCACCATTCTTCCTATATCAATCTCTATATTACACATACATATATATACATGACACACTCACTCCATAATATAAATTAGACTCACACACCAATATATGTATATTAGAGAAACACATACATATATATATATATATAACAAATGATATATATATATATATATATATATATATATATATATATATATATATATATATATATATATATATATATATATATATATATAATGATACATTAAGATACCAATATTCTAGAAATTCTAAAATCTGAAATTAAAAATAGGAATAATCATTCACACAAATATCAACCACACGGTGTGTCCAAAATTGGGGGTTTTCCACTAGGACACAAAACACAACACAAAGGACACTCATATGACTTCCAAATGGACACGAAATGGACACAAATGGAGATACAACCTATGGGGTCATTCCTATGGGTTCAAATTAATCCTAAATGCATGTAGGAATGAAATAGAGAAGAGATTATACCTCCCGGTTGATCGAATCTAAGAAAACTCCTTCCGATACGACACCGACACGAAAAGACCTCCAAATAGGACACGAACAAGTTTCGAAACTATTCAAATCTAGCTAGCTCCTCCTCTTGATACAAATAGAGAAGAAAAGAAAGGGATTGATGAAGGAATGGATTGATTTGATGGTAGAAAAGAATAGAAACTCCTCTCTAATTTTTGGGGAAGAACAAGAGAGAGAAAATAGAGTGGATAATAACAAAGAGACTCAACCCTATCCCTCTAGCTTGGCCGGCCCAAAAAGCATAGGTGTCCCCTATTTGAAAAGACTAAAACACCCCCATTTGTCTCTAATTAATTCATAATATGAAAAGGTTTTTGGTTAAGGCTAAATTATTCATGCTTTAAGTCTCTAATCAAACTAAACATATTCATGAAAAATTAGTCTAACACACTAACTAAAATAATGTCATGTGGGCCATGCCTAACTAATGAGTGGGTCCTACTAGAGTCAAAGCTACCCTGGGTCCCCGATACAAGTCGGATTGAGTTAAAATTCGAATACGACTCAAATAACCCCAAAATAATATCATAAATAAATAAATAATTTTAAAATTATTCTAAATTAGCAAATGACCAAAATACCACTGTTCCTGAAAACTGGGGGTGACAAATCTATCCACCTTAAAAAAATTTGTCCTCAAAATTAAAACAACCAAACACCGAAATCACATGCAGTAATGAAAGAATTATACCTCGGGGCTCGAAGAGATAAGGGAAACGCTCCCGCATGTCGTCCTCTCTCTTTCAGGTAGACTCACCTGGAGAGTGATGCCTCCATACAACACGAACCAAGGGTATAACCTGGTTCCGGAGCACCTTCTCCCTACGATCCAGAATCTCTACTGGCTGCTCTGGATAGTAAAGAGTAGGCCCCACCTCGATCGCTGAATGGTCCAATACATGGCTGGGGTCGACCACGTACCGTCTCAGCTACGATACATGGAACACGTTGTGCACCCACTCTAGCGTAGGTGGTAAGTCTAGTCGATAAGCCCCTGCACCGACCCTCTCAAGGATAGTGAAAGGTCCGATGTAGCAGCGGACTAAGCTTTCCGCCTCCGCCAAAGCGAATCATGCCCCGTGTTAGAGAAATCTTCAGGAAAACCAAAGCACCAGCCTAGACATAAAACAAACTCATCACACAGGACAAACAAACAATCACAAGCATCACAAACAGGAACTAAAACTAACCTCGAACTCTAACGGTCTTCGGTGGCTATCGGCCCAATGCCGCTGCCTATCCTGAGCCTCCCGAAGTCTGTCTCTAATCAACCAGACCTTCTCAGCTGCATCCACTACCATCTCCGGTCCAAGCAGCACTCTCTCGCCTGACATCGTCCCATGACAAGGGAGTACGGCATCTCCGTCCGTATAGAGCCTCAAATGGCGATATCTCTATACTGGCCTGATAGCTGTTGTTGTAAGAAAACTTTACCAGGTAAAGATGGTCCTCCCAAGAACTCCCGAGATCAACCACATACGTGCGAAGCATATCCTCCAAAGTCTGGATAGTCCTCTCTGACTGCCCGTCTGTCTGGGGATGATAAGCGGCACTAAACTTGAGTGAGGTGCCCAAGCTAGTCTGCAAACTCCTCTAGAAGTAGAAAGTAAAATGACTATCCTGATCTGAAACTATGATCACAGGAACTGCCATGCAATCTCA
Source organism: Iris pallida (assembly GCA_029216955.1). Taxonomy (NCBI): domain Eukaryota; kingdom Viridiplantae; phylum Streptophyta; class Magnoliopsida; order Asparagales; family Iridaceae; genus Iris; species Iris pallida. Next base: position 3,301,950 of record JANAVB010031219.1, read on the forward strand.
CGATCTGACGAACGTACAGCTCTGCCAGCCTCTCCGTAGACAACCCCACTTTGAAAGGCAAGAAGTGGATCGATTTGGTCAATCTATCAACTATGACCCAAATCGCGTCTTTTCCCTCCAGGAGATCGTGGAAGTCCGGACACAAAGTCCATGGTGATGTGCTCCCACTTCCACTCAGGAATGGGTAGTGGCTGTAGCAACCCACCAGGCCTCTGTCTCTCGGCCTTCACCTGCTGGCATACCAAGCAGCGAGATACAAACTGAGCTATCTCGCGCTTCATGCCGTACCACCAAACGTGCTCTCTCAGATCTCTGTACATCTTGTTGGCCCCAGGATGCATAGAGTACTGAGAGAGATGTACCTCCTGAAGAACCTCCTTCCATAGCTCTCCACTCGGAACGCACAGTCTAGTACCGTCCCGCAGCGACCCATCTTCGGCAATAGAGAAATCGTCGAGCAACCTTGCCCGCACCAGCTCCCTGATGCGCCTCAGGACAACATCATCATACTGTGCTGATCTGACTCTATCCATCAACTCAGACTGAATCTGTAAGCCCCATATCTGTACCTCTATGCCCGAATTAATCACCTCGATTCCCTAAACTATCTAGGTCAGCCAAAAGATGACGATCTGCCATCAGATACATAGCTACTGGATACCTGCTCAAGGCATCTACAACTACGTTGCCTTTCCTGGATGGTACTGCAAGGCGATATCGAAATCCTTCATCAGCTCCAGCCACCGTCTCTGCCACATGTTCAGCTCCTTCTGTGTGAATATGTACTTCAAGCTCTTGTGATCAGTGAAGATCTCAACCTGCTCTCCATACAAGTAGTGTTTTCACAACTTCAAGGCAAAGATAACAGCGGCCAACTCCAGATCGTGAGTCGGGTAGTTCTTCTCATGAGGACTGTAACTGCCTAGATGCATAGACAATTATCTTCCCGTGCTGCTGAAGAACACAACCCAAACCCCTGCCAGAAGTGTCGCTGTAGATCGAGAAACTACCGGTCCCAGACGGTAATGTCAAGATCGAAGCTGATGTCAACCTCTTCTTCAGCTCATCAAAGGCGGCCTGATAGTCCTCAGTTCAGATGAAATCCACGTCCTTCCTGGTGAGTCTAGTCATCGGCTCCGCAATCTGCGAGAAGTCTTGGACGAACTTCCGATAGTAGCTAGCCAAACCTAGAAAGCTCCGTATTTCGGCAACTGAACTGGGTGTAGACTAAGACTCCACTGCTGCAATCTTCTTCTGGTCCACAGAGATACCAGTGCTCGATCATAACATGACCCAAGAACTCGACCTGGTCCAGAAAAAACTCGTACTTCGAAAGCTTCTCGTACAACTGCTCATTTCTCAGAGTCTCGAGCACGATCCTCAGATGCTTCTAGTGCTCCTCCGGCATCTTTGAGTAGACCAAGATGTCATCTATGAAGACCACTATGAACTTGTTAAGGTACTGATGTAATACCATGTTCATCAAGTTCATGAACACTACTGGAGCGTCGGTCAACCCAAATGGCATGACAGTGAACTCGTACTGGCCATACCGAGTCCGAAAAGCCATCTTTGAACGTCTTCTCGCTTTACCTTCAGCTGATGATAACCGATCTATCTTCAAAAACACCTTCGTGTCGTTCAACTGAACGAACAAGTCGTCAATTCTCGGCAACAGGTACTTATTCTTGATAGTGAGGTTGTTGAGCGTCCTATAATCGATACACATGCGTATCGTACCATCCTTCTTCAGTACAAATAGAACTGGCGTGCCCTAAGGTGATGAACTGGATCTGATAAATCCCTTGTCCTGCAGTTCGTCGACTTGCTTCTTCAGCTCTGCCAACTCGCTGTTGTTGACCCTATAGACGTTCTGTGAAATAGGCTCAGCGCCCGGTACTAAGTCTACAGAGAACTTAATATCTCTATCTGGCGGCATCCCAGGCAACTTCTCAGAAAAGGCATCCATGAAATTAGCTATCAATGGATGCGGCAATGCCTGTCCCGCCAGCAAAGCTCCACAGAACCCATCTCCCGGCTCAGCTGCTCCCCTGGCAAACACAAACTCTGGCTCTTCCAGCAGCCTAAACAAAACTATACCTCCTCTATAGTCTATACTAGCATAGTGCATGCTCAACCAATCCATTCCGAATACCATGTAGTACCTCGGAAGGGGCATTACGAGCAAGCATGCGCTCAAATCTCGGCCTCCTAAAGTAACTCTCCGCCCCTTGCAGATATTATTAACCAGGATAATGCCTCCTCCGGTCAATATCTTACAAGTCCTACACATATACTCAGCAATAATGTTGTTATAGAGCAAAAAAAATAGACATAAAACTATGATTGGCACCGGAATCAAACAAGGATAAAAGTAGGGAATGAATCAAGGAGAACGTGACCTTCCACAACATCACCCACTGGCTCTGTCTCCTCCTCTGCTGTCAAGGCGAACACTCTGTCCACGGGTGCTCCCCTCTGGTGCTGTACGAAGCGCTGCTGCTGGGTCTGAAGTAGAGGACCTCTCCGTTGAGCTGCTGGTCCTCTAGCCTGCTGCACTCTGTCCTGGCCTACTCGAATTCTACGAACGTAGCAATCCTTGAGCTGGTGGTCGGACGCCCCACGGTATAGACATACTGCCCAACCTCTTCTTACAGGCCTCTCGAGTGTGCCCCGGCTTCCCGCAGAAGTTGCACAGAGTAGTCTGCCTCTGGACCTGTCCCTTGTACTAGTGGGTACGTGCTGGTGCCTGCTGAATCTGTAACTGAGGCTGATGCTTAAACTACCTCTGCTGGAAATGAGGGTGCTTTGTCGGCCCCGCACTAGAGCTCGCTCCAAGAACATCGATGCCCCTCTTCGGCTTGAGGCCGAAGTCCTCCTCTGCTATCTGTGCCTCCATCTGTATCTGTTCGAAGGTCGCATCGCATCAGCTCAAAAGTACGACTATGAACCGCATGAATAAGATCCCTCCGGAACTTGCGGGCCTTATACCCCTCGTTCTGGATCAGATCTGGTGCAAACCTACTCAGACGGAAGAACTCCGCTGCATACTTGTCCACCGACGAGTTTCCTTGCACCAATCCAACGAACTGTCCCTCCAGAGCTGTCAGAGCCACATCGGGATAGAACTTCTCCTTAAAGAGCCTCCTGAAGTTCTTCCATGTCAAACCCCTCATCGATGTACGAGGATCCGTACAAAACTAAGTCAAGGCAATATCAAAAAACTGACTCGCTGTAGACGTCACCCAAAGCCCTTTCGGGACCTCTGCTAACTCCAGGCTCCGCTGGACATCCTTTAACCAGTCATCTGCATACAGGATACCCTCGGTACCCTTGAACTCCCTTGGGTTCATCTTTCTAAAATCTAGACATGTGCCAGGCCTCCCCTGACCCTGCTGCTGAAGTGGGGCACCCTGAACTGTACCCGGTACAACCCTCTCTACTGCTGCCATTGCCAACTGGTGGGAGTTCTTCATGCTCTGACGTCACACCTCTGTCTGGCTGTAAGATGCGTCAGCCTGATGCTGTGGTGCCTCTGTCTGGGCCCTCTGGGTCTGCAACATCTACTGTAGAAGGGTCATCATCTGCTGTGCATCAGTCGGTAGCAGAGGAGGTGGTGGAAGAGTCTCTGAAATGACTATGGACGGTCCCGCAGCTGGAGGTGGAAGACCTCCTGGAACCGTCGCTGCTACTCCCGCCTGAAGGGCAGGAACTGAGGTGGCAACTCCCTCAACTGCAGCTCCCACAACCGGAGGTAAAGGTCCTACCGGATCGGGCCTCTCCGGAACAGCACTAGATCCTGCTGCCTGAGAGCGGGTAATCGTCATCCTGAGGATAGATTGAAATAAGGAATCAATATGGCAGATGATAGGGAATATCAAAGAAGGACAATTAAATTCAATGCAAAAAAGTTGTCATAGTAATCAAAAGATCAAATTTTTTTAAAATGGATATTACGAGATCGTACTAACTGCGACACTGGCCTGCATGGGCCACCACAAAAACGTATCATAACCCGCACCCTTATCAGGGGCACGAGCACGTGGGTACGTCCAGCCTACGCGGCAGAATCGGCGGTAGAACGCTGTATATGACGTCTGTAAATACTACGACTAAACAGTATAAAGGTACCTGTCAGTATATACACTCCGAATAGAGGTGGCATAGCAAATACAGTCTCAATACAAGATAAAACTAAGGTAGATAGCACGGAAAGAAAATATAATAGATGAAAATAGAAAATAAGTTTAAGATCCAACACAAGCCCAAAGATATACACAATATCACAGGGTCACAAAATATAATATAGAATACTACAGTCTGAAAGTACTAGTTGGATCGCAGTCCAGGCAAACCTAACTAAGCTACACTACTCTGGGTGTGCAAAGTCTAGTGGCTCTACTATCAGGCCACAGTCCTGGACTACTCCATCTATTTTGACCCAATAATAGGTCAAGCAGTCTGCCTTAGAATCATCTGTAATATATCAACGGTGTCCTGTCAGGAAAATGAGAAAGTACAAACACTAACAGCAGTTCCTATATGAATTGACAAATTCTATAAGAGACAATATAATAAAATACAAGACAAAGATATAGGATGACTTGGGAACCATTCGAAAGCTGAGTTACAACCCTTAAACCAAACAAGGACCGGGGTTGTAATCCTTCTCCCGAACAGAACTTAGCCTCCAATCAAGGTATAACATAAAGGCATATAGAACATGTGAGTAATGGATATCATAGCATGGTGAGAAAAGTACTGAATGTAGAACTGAGCAAGGATATATGATGATATAAAATAAATATAAAATGTGCCTTGAATTATTAGAGCGTTATGTGATCGGCTTGGGAAATGTCACAGGACAGGCTATCCACTTGGCCCGACAATCACAAAAAAATCTGGAAAGGGTCATACCGGCCAACCTGGATAACGAGCACATGAATAAGATCTCGCTACACCCTACGTGAGGTGAGGGTAACACAAGCACAAGAATATAGTAACAGGAAGGCTTTGATCACATACCCCTAATAATTCCTCCATCCCCGAATAGTATAATGGATCTGGACATGACATGTCATGACACGTGATTTCTTAATAGGGTAACAAGTCCCCTTAGAAATTAGTGTCTACACAAGTACAGGAAACAAGACAAGGAAATGTACCAGTATACCAAGAAAATCTAGGAACAATATCTCATGTCATGATCCAACATATACTAGTCCGTGAACTATCGTGACTGAAAATCGAGTAAGATACTACAACTGACTCGGATATAGCAGATATCAAGATAATGAAAACTATCAGTAAATGTACTCACCTGTGGTCCTGAGCTGATAAGGTGAACGGACACTCAGAATAATCACAGACCTAAAGATGAGATACTATAAGTCAAATAGGATTTTATAATGAAAGGGAAACTAATTTAAGTCATGATATGCAAGTCTAAGTCAAACTAGGTCAAACTAGGTCAAACTGGGTCATACTAGGTCATACTAGGTCATACTATGTCATACTAGGTCACTAGGAAGTCAATCCAAGTCAAACTAGGTCAATCTGGGTCAAAGGTTGACTTATAGTTGACTTTTGTTCAACTGGTCAACCCTGGTCAACTCTGGTCAACTCTAGTCAACTCTACGTCAATCCTAGGTCAAACTAGGCTAATGTTGACCAATTGTTGACTTTCAGTCAACTGGTCAACTCTGGTTTGGTTTCGGTCAATTCTAGTCACTTTTAGGCTAAGTTTGACTCTCGGTTGACTTTTGTTGACTTTTGGTCAAAATGGTCAACCGAAGTCAAAACTAGTATAGGAGCACTATTTTTGACCATTACCAACCAAGAAAACCAAATTCTAATCATATCTTAAACCATAAATCACTTACTTTAGCTATATGCAATTACCTTAACTTAGAAATAGGGTAAATCCTATTTACCCTAAGATACCATATTGGTATCACGAGATACCTCAACTCCAACTCTAGACTAATATCTAATACTAATTCTAACTAGCCTACAACACCATACCAACATTTACCCTTCTAACTTATCACTAACATATACCATATCTTACCTTAACTCACTCTCTAACACAACACTAATTTACCTTACCTTGCTAACATCCCAATTCCTTATTACTTCTCATAGCCTCTCACATACACACACACAACCACCTATGGGTTTTTTGGGACTGATTTGAGTTGGAAAAGATGAATGGATGAATGAATGGTGTGAATGAATGGGAGAATATGTGGATGAATGAAAGATGGGATGAATGATATATGGGGTGAATGATGGATGCATGAGTGAATGGATGAATATGTGTTGTATGAATGGATGTATGGAAGGATGAAATGATGAATGAGTGTATGTATGAATGTTGATTGGATGATTTAATGAATGGAGGAATGAATGTGTATGGATATGTGAATAGAAGGATGAAATGAAAGATGGAAGGATGGATAGATGGATGGATGAATACTTGTGGATGGAGGGATGAATGATGGCTGTTATGGGGCTATCCCCCTATATTGCTGTTGAATGCAGCAGCATATTGCGGCTACTGCTAGGGACTAATCCCTCCTGTCTCACTACTACAAGGTAGCAGTTCTTACTGCTACCTGCTGCTGTCGAAATGCAGTCCCCTGTGGGGACTGCTGCCACTCACTGCTGCTGCCAAGGGGGCAGCATCTCACTCCCTCACTCTCTCTACATCTCTCCACCACTCTCCCTATATCAATCTCTATATTACACACACACACACACACACACACACACACACACACACACACACACACACACACTATATATATATATATATATATATATATATATATATATATATATATATATATATATATATATATATATATATATATATATATATATATATATATATATATATATATATATATATATATTTTTTTATATATATATATATATATATATATATATATATATATATATATATATATATATATATATATATGACACACTCACTCCATAATATAAATTAGACTCACACACACACCAATATATGTATATTAGAGAGACACATACATATATATGGAGTGAGTGTGTCATATATATATATATATATATATATATATATATATATATATATATATATATTTTTTTTTTTTTGGGAAAAGAGGACTTTATTGAAAATATAGGCGCAAAATGTCGAAGCCTATACAAGTAAGCGCGCAAACGTGGCCTGAACTAGAAAGCTAAAACAGAAAGCAAAAGGCGCGAAACACACGCGCAACAAAAGAAAGAGGTGGAGGCGCCGTCCTAGGCCAGGGTCTCCCAGAACAGGTTGGAGACGTGAGAGCAACGCCTCCTCACTTTGAAGCATTGTCTGATCACTTCCTGGTAAATCTGGGTAGGGGGAAGTTGGCGCCCTTCATATCAGAATTTGTTTCTGTTTTTCCAGAGCACCCAAATGTCGGCGGCTGCTACGATCTGGTGCCCGTAAGAACGGGACCAGGAGGCCAAGAGATCGTAGAAGCCCCCGATTGGTTGACCCATGCGGAGCCTGTAATGAAGCTTGAACCAAATGTCTGCGGCCAATTCCCCCGAAAGAAGGACGTGTTCGGCGGATTCCAAGTTGTGCTCCTCGCAGCAATGGTATTTGGAGGCAAGACTGAATCCCAATGCCCCGATGCTGTCGTCCGTCGGAATCTTGCGACGGAGGGCGCACCAGATGAGGATGGACCATTTGATGGGGATGCAAGCCTGCCAATAATTGGCGTAGACCGTGTTCGGCACCCCGTCCCCGCTGACAATACGTCTGGCGGACGCCAAACTGAAAGTCCCACCGGGATTGGGGGACCATCTCCAAGTGTCGGGGGTGTTGGAAATCCGCACGTTCGCTGCAAGGAGGCGGCTGGCCGCCTGCTGGCCAAGCCAAACACTGACCTTCCTCCAATTCCAGCCGGAAGAGTCCTCCCAAAGGTCTCTAATGGTGCACCCCTGAGGCGTGAGGATGTTGGGCTGGATGATCTCTGCACCTAACCATCGCTCCCGACAGGCCATAGAGGAGCCGTCCCCCAGATGAAGGTGGATCAGAGGTTCTGCGGTGGTGCGTCCCCGAGTGATGCGGCGCCAAGAAGATGAGGATCTGTTCTTAGTGTTTGCCTCCGACAGGTGAGAGAATCTGGAGTATCAATCTCTCATGAACTTTGTCCATAAAGAGGTCTCGGTACGCAACTTCCACCAAAGCTTTAAGGAGCATGCATCCACGATGTGGGTGAGTCTGCAGAATCCCAGACTACCGCTGCCAGTGGGTTTGGCCATCGATTCCCAACCGGCCCAGTGATGTTTGTCCTTGTTATCGCTTTGACCCCAGAAGAACTTGGCGAAGAGAGATTCCAGAGAGTGAAGTACCTTCATAGGGGGGGAGCAGACGGCCAGGGTGTACATCGGGATGGACGTTAAAACGTGTTTGATGAGGATCGTTTTACCTCCCGGGGATAAGGTGGCATTGTGCCATCCAGTGATAAGTTTGCGGATTTTACCAGCAAGGTGGTCATATATGCCAGCGTTGTCCCTGCCGTATACCAGCGGGCAACCGAGGTAGATGAAGGGGGGGGGGGGGCAGGCCGTTCTGAAAGAGGTCTTGTTGGCGAGCAAGGAGGAGTGGGTTCTGTCAGCTTTGTGATGTGTGTAGATGACGCTCTTGTTATTGTTGACACGCTGACCCGAGCAGTTAGTATAACTGGCGATCGTGCTCAAAACAACCTCTATCGAACCGCAATCTCCAGAAGAGAAGATGAGGATATCGTCCGTGTATGCCAGGTGCGTGATGAGGGGGCATCCGGTGGTGGTGTGGAAGTGATTGAAGCCGGGCTTACTAGGCATGCTGTTGAGGTTTCTGCTGAGAGCTTCAGCCGCAATAATGAAAATGGTGGAGGATAGCGGGTCCCCTTGTCTAACCCCGCGGGTAGAGCGAAAGAAACCTGCTGCCTGACCGTTGATCACGGTGGAGAACCACACATTGTTGATTGATCTGAAGACGATGTCAATCCAAGTTTCGGAGAAGCCAAAGGCCCTGAACACCCATATCATGAATTGCCAGTCCAGCCGGTCATAAGCTTTTTCCATATCAAGTTTGATGGCAACGTTCCCCCCTGGACGGGAACTTCATGCACGTGATCATCTCTTGCGCCAGAAAGATGTTTTCAGTAATGTTGCGCCCTTTGACGAACCCGCTTTGTTCTTCGAAAATGATCTTGGGGAGAAGGTCGGACATCCGATTGGCGATGATCTTGGATATGATCTTGTTGGTGAAGGTGCAGAGGCTTATCGGACGAAAGTCCTTGAAGGTTTCCGGGTTGTCTTTTTTGGGAATAAGGATAATATTGGCGCAGGAAATAGCACTAGGGTATCTAGCCCCTTGGAGAAAGGCCATAGTGGCTTCGAGTAAGTCATTTTTAATGATGTCCCAGCAAGCTTTGAAGAAGACACCGTTGAACCCGTCTGGCCCCGGGGCACTTTGCTCGCTAATGGACCAGACCGCAGCTTTGACCTCCGCCTCATTAGTGGTTGCTAGCAGATTCTCATTGTCAAGATCAGTGATGAGAGGGGGTATGACCGACAATAGCGTCTCGTCTCTAGCGACCCGCTCCTTGGTGAATAGACTAGAGAAGAAGGTCACGGCAGCGCCCTGAATCCCGGCCTGATCGTCAATCAAGTTGCCATTGTCGTCGAGAATCCGATGTAATGTTAATTTGTTCCTGCGGCCTTTAACGCAAGCATGGAAAAATTTGGAATTGCGGTCACCGTCGGTGTCCCAGGTCAATCTGGCTTTTTGCTTCCAGAAATCATTCTCCACTCTCAACCTGGATTTAAGCAAAGCTCTGGCGAGGTTTAGGGATGAACGGGTCTCCGCGGAGTTGGAAATGGCAAAAGAGGACTCTGCGCGGGTAACGTCGTCCTCCGCCTCTCGGATGGCCTGGAAGATATCTCCGTACGCCTCTCTGCTCCAAGAAGATAGGGCTTTACGAGTGGCTTTGAGCTTAGACGCCATCCGAATCAAGGGATCAGGGTTGGAGACGGAGTTCCAAGCCGATGCTACGACGTTTTGGAAATACGGGTGATGATGCCAAAAGTTGAGGAAGCGGAAAGCTTTCTTGTTGCCTGCATGATTGCTTTTGATTTGGACAAGAAGGGGGGAATGATCCGATTCGGTGGAGTTGAGGTGGGAGAGGTTGGTGATCAGGCCCATATCGGACCATCCGTCGTTGATCATCGCCCGATCAAGTCGGGAGTACTGTCGCCTGTGGCCATCTTGCATGTTGCACCAGGTGAATGTGCTGCCGATGAAGGGGATTGGGGTAAGGTTCCCGTGGAAGGTGAAATTGTTGAAATCATCCATAGCTGACTTGGAGGGGGGGGCGCCCGCCGGACTTCTCCTCAATGCACGCCACCGTGTTAAAATCACCGATGCAAAGCCACGGCATGCCCTGCGGATGAATCCTCAAGAGGTCTGCCCAGAGCTGTTTACGCACAGGGGTGTCACAACTGCCATGAACAGCGGAGATGACGGATCGGGTCTTGAGAGCCGGGTGCTCTACCCAGTAAGTGAGAGCCTGGGCAGAGTCGTGGATGGTGCCGAATTGGAACTCTTGAACGAGAAAAATCCTGATGTCGTTGCCGCCCGCGATAGCGTGCGGGAAGCCTAATTTGAGTTGAGTGGCTTTAAGTCTTTTATGAGGGATTTTAGGTTCGATAATGATTAAGAGGTCAATGCGGTGAATCTTCTTGAGGCTGATAATTCTGTTCATCGACGATTTATTCCCGAGCCCTCTTACATTCCAGGAGATGATGTTAAGCATCAGATGGAGAAATGGGGTGGGATTGGTTGAGCTTCGAGGTGGACCTTGTAGTCCTTGCCGTCGTCTGCTTTTGTTTGTTTTTGCTTTTCTTGTCTGCTTTTTTTTGGTTGGGGCGCTACTGACTCCGAGGCTTCTTGACTCCTTGGTAGGCCCGTCTGGATTGCTGCTACCTTCTGTGGCCGCGTGGGTGATTTGGTCATTGTCCTGCTCTTCCAGGGCGCAAAAGGGGTTGCCACGATCCAGAAACCCTGCTTCCTTGGCCTGCCAGAATCTGCCTGTTAAGATGTGGGTGTGGGAGGGTTGAGCGGCCTTTGCGGGAGTAGGAGGTTCTGCGTCTGCCCGAATGGCCTCGGGCTGCTGAAGGCTGGTAGCCGACGCGATCTTCCTCGGTTGATGAGAATGCTTATCTTGAGGTAGAGAGGGGAGGGAGGCTTCGAGGTAGGGGGGATTGTTGATCTCTGGTTGAGTATGGGTGATTTGGGTGTGATCCGCGATCGAGTTATCGCTGATCTTAGGGGAATCTGGTTGCTCGGTGGTGATTGGATGGGGAAAGCTGAGCTCTCTGTGTGCTTCTTCGGAAAGGGTGTCTGATAGGAGTTCGAAAGAGTTATGGAGGGCAAGCTCTCTATGTGGCTCATCTGCAGGGGTGTCTGAGAGGAGTTCGAACGCATTGTGGAGTGCTAGGGTGGAGGGGTTGAAGGGGACGATGTCCCGACTGGTATTGGCAGTCGTCTGGGGGTGGGGGAGGGCCTGACCATCGGTCTGAAGTGAGGGGTCAGGGGTCGGTTTGTGGATGGTGGGGGCGGGGACTTTTTGAGCTGTGGGCACGCTAGGGGTGCGCGGAACTTTCTTCTTTAGTTCCGGATGAGCGCGGAAGCAGTGTTGCATTTGATGGCCACTCATCTGGCAGTGTTTGCAGAATAAGATGTTATTGTCATAAATCAGCTCCTGACTGTGGGTAGTGTCTCCGAGCCCGATTTCTATGAGTTTCGGTGGGTCGCTGGCGAGGTCTAGCTCCACGCATATCTTCGCGTAGTTGCACTTGGAAAGGTTGCGAGTTTCTTCCGCGATGGCAACCAGGGTCCCGAAAGAGCTGGCGATACGTTTGAGGGCGGCTGCGTGGAAGAAAACCAGGGGGAGGTTGGGGAGGATGATCCAGGTGGAGATGATTGATGAGTCAAATTTAGGGTTGAAGTCTGGAGACCATTTGACCACTTTCGCGATCTGAGTACCCATTCTGACAGTACCCTTTGCCCGGACAATCGCAAAGTCCGAGTCGGAGGAGAGGTGAAGTTGCATGTGTTTGGGGTCGATTGGGGCTACTCGGAAGTCGGCGGAGAGTCCCCACCCGGCGACCGCTACCGAGACGATAGGGATTTTCGGGCATCCGGAGCCGAATTTGAGGATGAACGACTTGGAAAATGAGGAGGATAAGGATTTGATCTCGGAGGAGGCGAAAGGGACCCGGATGGGGTCGCCGTCGGAAGGGGGCGTGAAATCGAGGTCCGGGAGAAGAAACTCGGCCGACGATGACGGAGAATGCTGCCTCCGGTCCGGCCTTAGGGCCTCGGCATAGGATGCCCCGGCCGCCGACGAAGGAGGGGCGATGAGGGAGAGAGCAATGGGCTCCAAACCGGTAGAACGGCTCCGGGCTGTGACTGCGCTCGGGGTGGCACCAGGCTGCGCCAACACGCCGGGAGTCCCAGGGAGTGCAGACTCGGGATGCGTCGAAGGGCGGGATGAGGGGACCCCTAGTTGCGCCAGGAGGCGGGGGGAGGAGGTGCCGGGGGGAGCTGAGGGGGAAGAGGGAGAAATCCCGGGTAGCGCCGCGAGGTGGGGAATAGAAAGCCTGGAGAGCCCAGTGGAGGGCGCAGTGGCAAGGGCCACCTGCGCACCACGGGCGGGGTGTGGAACAGCTGGAAGCGCAAGGGAGGGAACCGTGGGGTCACCCACTGCGCAAAGAGAGGAATGATGGATTGCGCTGAGGTGAGTAGCTCCAACTGCGCAAGTGGGGGCCTGCGCCTCCTCCATACGCGCAGCAGGAATAAAGAGGGAGTGCACGGAGCTATGGTGAGGAGCACCAACTGCGCCAGTGGGGGCCTGCGCCTCCTCCAAACGCGCAGCAGGAATAAAGAGGGAGTGCGCGGAACTTTGGTGAGGAGCACCAACTACGCAAGGGGGGGCCTGCGCATACTCCACACGCACAGCAGGATTAAGGAGGGACTGCGCAGAAGGCCCAGAGGTGAGCGGGTCAACTCTCGCGGACCGAGGAGCAGAGTGCCCGAGGTGGCAGGTGGGCACGGGAACCCACACATTGGGGGGCGCACTGCTGCTTGGAACCGCGTGCCACTCCAGGTGGAGAACCAAGGAAAGCTCCGCCCTGTCCGATGAGCGATCGCCCGGAGGCCGGTGAGGCCCGCCGAGAGAGGGGGGACGACCGGTAGGGGCCGGTCGGCGCCTAAGGGAGGCCAACGCAAAGGTGGGGCGAGCCCAGGGGCAGGGAGAGCAGGTGAGGGCGACGAGGGGAGTATCGGGGAGGGGGGCCACCGCATCCTCTCCGCCAGCTTGGGGAGAGGACGGCCGACGAGGGCGAGCTGGGCGTGTGACCAAGAGAGGGAGGGGCGGGAGGAAAAGGGGGCCGAGAAGCTCTCGCCTCCCATAGGAGCGAGGTGCCCGTGGGGCTCCTCCGCCCGAGACGCGGAGATCCACTCCGTCGAAGAGGGGCTGGTCGAAGCGGAGGGAGGGGGCGCGATCCTCGGGAGGGAGGAGGAGGGGGAGATCATCCTGCGGCCGGGACCAGGGGACGCCGGGGAGGCTCGCGAGGCGCAGGCGATGAGGTCGGGTGTCCAGGCAGGGAGGCGCGGGGGGGGAGGGGGGGGCGGGGAGCCAAGGATAGATGGGAGGGAGGAGCGGGGAGGCCGACGACGTATACCCAGGAGGGGGGGCGCCTGGGCGGCTGACGCTTCATGCGACCGCGGGACAGGGAAGGGGGAATGCGGGAATGGGAGGGGGACGCGGGAGGTGGTGTGGCTAGCGAGACCCGGACGCCGAGGGTGGCCGCAGAGGTAGACTTTGAAAAGGAGGGGAGGAGACGAGAAGGCATTAGGGGGGGCTGGGGGAGGAGGAACGGGCGGAAGGGGGAGGGGGTCAGCTGGCTCCGGCCGGGGGAGGTGAGCCATGGTAGGAACGGCTGGAGCACTGGGGAAGAGAGCTCATGGTGGTATATATATATAGAGACACATACATATATATAACAAATGATATATATATATATATATATATATATATATATATATATATATATATATATATATATATATATATATATATATATATATATATATTATGATACATTAAGATACCAACATTCTAGAAATTCTAAAATCTGAAATTAAAAAAATAGGACTAATCATTCACACAAATATCAACTACATGGTGTGTCCAAAATTGGGGGTTTTCCACTAAGACACAAAATAAAACACAAAGGACACTCCTATGACTTCCAAATGGACACAAATGGAGATACAACCATGGGGGTTATTCCTATGGCTGCAAATTAATTCTAAATGCATGTAGGAATGAAATAGAGAGAGATTATACCTCCCGGTTGATTGAATCTAAGGAAACTCCTCCCGATACAACACCGACACAAAGCGACCTCCAAATGGACACGAACAAGTTCCGAAACTCCCCAAATCTAGCTAGCTCCTCCTCTTGATGCAAATAGAGAAGAAAAGAAGGAGATTGATGAAGGAATGGATTGATTTGATGATGGAAAAAAATGGAGACTCCTCTCCAATTTTTGGGGAAGAACAAGAGAGAGAAAATATAGTGGATAATAACAAAGAGACTCAACCCTATCCCTCTAGCTTGGCCGGCCCAAAAAGCATAGGTGTCCCCTATTTGAAAAGACTAAAACACCCTTATTTGTCTCTAATTAATTAATAATAGGAAAAGGTTTTTGGTTGAGGCTAAATTAGTCATGTTTTAAGTCTCTAATCAAACTAAACATATTCATGAAAAATTAGTCTAACACACTGACTAAAATAATGTCATGTGGGCTATGCCTAACTAATGAGTGGGTCCCACTAGAGTCAAAGCTACCCCGGGTCCCCGATACAAGTCGAATTGAGTTGAAATTCGAACCCGACTCAAATAACCCCAAAACAATATCATAAATAAATAAATAATTCCAAAATTATTTTAAAGTAGAAAATAACCAAAATACCCCTGTCCATAAAAACTGGGGGTGACATTCGGTCCATTGCTTTATTATGATTCTGTAGCATCACGTCCTCCTCATCGGAAGATTCAACGGAAACCTCCTTCATACTATTAAATACTCCAGATGAAGATGCCTTCTTCAAAGCTGGAGATTCTTCAATCTTCTCCAAACGTCGAGATAAATTCATTTGTTCATTTTCTATTGAACCAAGCTTAGAATTGATCGATGCAACATCAGCTGAAATCGTCGACAGTTGTTCTACAATCCTGCGCAACATACGCGGAATGAAGGTTTCATTTGGAGCTGGCAACTAATCTTCTACGTCTTCTACATTTTCCACCACACGAGTAGACATCTTGAGAACAAGAAAACTATTGTATTTTAGAAAACTATTCTATGTATTTCAGAATAAATAATAGTACTATGAAACAAGAAAACTATTGTATATATAGCAAGAGAGAAGTACAAAAAATGAGGAAGATGGAAAGACAAATAAATTTTGAGACTAGCAAACAATCTACTAGCCGTTTCATTGAGGAGGGATCGAGGAAGATTCTACTAGCCGTTTGAAAAGTACAAAGGTTATCATGATTAACAATTTGAGGAACACTATAAGAGGTTTAATTTCGCTGGTACTCCTCGTTGTTCGAGGAGGGCTCGACGAAGTCCGCAGCGAACCGGAACTTCTTCTTCTTTCCTTCTTCATCTCCGTTTCTTTTTTAACCACCACCACCATGGCCTGTAGCTTTATAACAAAAATATTAAATTGTTAGATGAAACAAAAAATAAATTACGGAAAGATTACTAAATTAAAATCAAACAGAATACATATTCATAGAAAATATGAGATTAAAAATGAAAATATTACAGAAGCAACACAACAATTTTACAACAACTAAGCAGTCTCTGCTAAGCAATAACTAAAATTAGGGATTGTGTCCTCCTTGGATTTAATTTACACAAAGAAGAGATTTGAGAGAACGAGCTTTTGTCGGCTCTCTACCACTCGTCTTCCTCTGAATTCTCCCCTTACTATTATCCACATTGGCTACAGGAACTTCGTCTATGTCATCGTCGGTGTCATCATCTAGATCACCAGCAGCGGTTATATCGCCTACAGACCTGGACACACTGTGTCCTTTCTTTTTGGACGACACATAATTATTGTTATATATATACGTAGTTGCACAAAATATTAAATAACATGGACAAAAGAGAAAGTAAATATGAGTTAATTTAGGATGTTCATTGAAAAAATTGCATTGAAGAATGACCTGCTATAGCAAGTTAACAAGAGGTCAAAAGTCAAAAACAGCATTAAATGATGTCTCTTGCATTATTTAATCTAAATTGAATCTGAAACATCCAAATGGGGTGGATGTATTATAGAATTTTCCATATTTTTTTCCCATATATATATATATATATATATATATATATATATATATATATATATATATATATATATATCAAGCACTCACATGTGACACTTGTCACGACCCGCACCCACTTTTCGGACGCGAGTTCATGAGCAAGCCAGCTACGTATCGAGCGGACTCCAGCCCGACTCGAGTACGTATAAGCTGTCAAGGTCATGGGTATCATATCTAATCTAAACTATATCTCAATCCACATGAATCATATAAACAAGAATAACAAAAGTATGGGTCATGGTCTGCAGCCCATTAGCATATTGTTCGATTAGACTCTAAGAATGATATGAGCCTATAAATTAGCAGAGTATATCATGGTATGGAATATAAAGCACGAGAAGATAATAAAGAAATAACACAAACAAATACCTTATCATACATCGCAATCCTCTATCATCCTGCTCTGCTAACTAACTCCATGTAGTCGCTAAACCTGAAGAGATCATCAGGTCCTCAGAGGACTAGCAAGATACATAAAAATGAGCCTTTCTAACATTTTATTATGTATGGAGAAAAATACAGGATAAACAAGTAAAACTGAGTAATAAATAAGCACGAATCTATACACTGTCTACACGAAAATGAACTGCTGAACAAGGACTAGAGAATTCATGTCAAGATGTCAACGGATAACCGAAACGAATACTCAAACCCTCGTCCCTAGTGTGGATTCGCAGGTTTGAACAACTACTAATCCTCGTCCCTAGTGTGGACTCGCAGATTAGCATCACCCTCGTCCCTAGTGTGGACTCGCAGGCGTAAACCCTATGCTACTAACCCTCGTCCCTAATGTGGACTCGCATGCTAGCATCTACTACTAACCCTCGTCCCTCGTGTGGACTCGCAGGCTAGCATCACCCTCGTCCCTAGTATGGACTTGCAGGCGTAAACCCTATACTACTAACCCTCGTCCCTAATGTGGACTCGCAGGCTAGCATCTACTACTAACCCTCGTCCCTCGTGTGGACTCGCAGGCTAGCATCACCCTCGTCCCTAGTGTGGACTCGCAGGTGTGGACCAATAACTACTAACCCTCGTCCCTATCGTGGACTCGTAGGTTAGCTTCAAGGTTCAAGACACGGAGGCACGACTCAATCAAGGCACGACCAATATGACACAAAGCTAACTGTGAACACTGTCTAAAGCAATAATAAAAATATACCAGCTTGATAGAAAAGATACATGGCAACAATATGAGAAAACTGGATAAAATAATAGACAATGCATGTAAATAAAGCTATGCAGAAAGGCAAGATATACTTGCCTGGGGGTTGCACGAAGCACCAACAATGTAACTCCAATCAATAAGTCAGAAAGTCCAAGTCATCACAACTGTCTCCGAAAGCTGAAATAAACATTACCAACATTCTCAGAATAGTCAAATTAGCTAGGATTGCCTGTCCTTAAGTCCAATTCTGGACACAGGGGCAAAACGGTAATTTCGGGCAAAAACGATGTCCGCCGTTGGACCCGCTTTGCACCGAAAAGCATGCCAGAGTCAACGGTCTCTAAAGTCATTAAACTACATGTCTACGGATCTGGTTTTCCAATAAGAACCCAACCGTATGTCTAGAGTTGGATTCCGACGGGCCGTGCACAAAATCGCCCGTTGAGTGGGACCGTGGGGACCGCAAAACGGTGATTTTATCAACTGTCTCAAAATCGGACCAAACTTGGCATACAGGACCAGAAAAATGATACGGTCCTGTTGGCGTAAGTTTCGTCTCGATCTGACGAGCGTGCACAAAGTAATTGAGAAATTTGCAAAGTACACGATACAGTGAATTTCGACGGATACGCATCAAATTCGTCGTGCACACGCGACCAATTTGAATTCCGTCAAAGCCCACACGACCACGAAGCCGTTACACAGCTTTCGATGCTTTTGGTTCACGACCCCGTCGCCCGGAATGGCGTGACGCACGTGGTATCGGTCAATTTCTTACTTTTCAAAAATAGTTTTTACAAGTTTTTTGGGATTTTCACACGCCGATTTCTCGACGCACACTAGCTGAAATTAAAAACTACGAAAAGGAAATCGAAGGCCTCTATGTTGTCTAAACTTTCTTAGATTAAAACTTTTTTATAAAACTTTTGTACTGTTCGTGAGTCGGCTTCGAAAACGGGGTCTCGCAGTGTTTACACTGTTCTTAGGGACAAGGTTTTTTGTCAATTTCAAGTTGATATAACTCGAAATCCAGATCGATTTCGATCGAAACAATTAATGGGGTTTGTAGAGGGTCAGTTCATCTACCCGTAGGAATTTACGGGATCAGAAACGATCGAGTATACTAGAAGATAACAGAGGAGGAAGTGGGTACCTGAACAGTGCTCGAAATAGGGCATCCCCTGTTTCAGTCGGCCCAACGCGTTTTCAGTCATCTGTGTGACGGCCTCCGCTGTGCTCCGGCGTCGTGGTGGCGCCGGGCGGTGCGCCTAGGGTTGGAGAGGGTGGCGCGTCGAAGACATTAGGGTTTTAGGTTTGTGAAGTTTTTCTCCCGATCTCTTAATATACGATTTGGTTTCTCGCGGCTGTAAGCCCCCCAGGTCGGGCTCGGTTCTCAGTTTTCTAAGGGTGGCTTTAGTTGGCTGGTGGTGATTGGGTTGGGCTTGGCCTGGCCCTTGGCTAGGCCGGGCTGTGCTTGGGGAAGTTGGGCTGCTGGGAAGCCATTGGATGGGATTGATGCTTTTAGTCTATATATTTTTGACATCTATGGTTACATGTATGTATATATTTATACATATGCAATGGTGTGTATATATATATATATATATATATATATATATATATATATATATATATATATATATATATATATATATATATATATATATATATATATATTTATATAACTACAAATACTCCTATATATACATACACATATACATATTTATATACACATATACGAATATACGAATATTTATATGTAGCCATATAAACATACACACACATACAATTATTTATATACATATATGTATACATGCACCCATATACAATACCTATTTATGTACATGTATATAAATATATAAACACTCATATACATATATATATAATATATATTTATATATAAATACACATATACCTATGTATATGTACTAATAAATTATAAATATAGTTACAAATCAATATATATATTTTCTGATGTTTATACATATTAATATATATAACTATTTCATAAATTCTATACATGCAATACAATATATTAAATATAATCAAATAATAAAATAATATTGTATAATAATACTCTCAATAGAATTGATAATAAAACAATAATAATAATAATAATAACAATAACGAATTACAATATCCCATAATCGGCATTGCACCTACTTAAAAATGTCTACATGGAATCTTTGTATACCCTGAATGCCTATATGGGATTGGGCTTAGTTCGGATCCCGTCCGGGCTAAAATGGTACAATCAGGTCATCTAAAATTAATATATTTAATTAATAAATAAATAGTTCATCGGTGGGGGTTAAGTCGTAACTTAATCTGGTTTTCCTAGTTAGGACACTCATATGGCTAGGTCTCCCTTGGCATGGCTAAAACACTGGTCAAGGCACGCCGCTGCACTACCTGTGTCATGATTCCTAGTCGTCTTGTACTCCAAAACTCATCTGTGGCTAAAGGCATCTACCGTAATAATTAACCAAATAATTATTTATAAATATTCTAAAATTACTATTTAAATCAAATAAATAATTAAAATATTTTCAAAAAATTTCGGGAAGGGGAGCAACAAATCTACCCACCTTAAGAATAATTTCGTCCTCGAAATTCCAATTCATGACTATTCCTTCAAATTCAAAGTCCTTAATCTCCTCAAATTTAATTCCTCAAAAAAATAGTTTACGGCCTTATCTAGTCATTTGGTATTTACGAAATCTCGAGGACTTCTACCCACCTTTGGTCACACTACTCCTCAAAACACGGTCACTAAAGTCTTATAGTCTTCTAACTACTGGCTAACATTCCTTCCAACAGATATCTAGGGCGTACGGTATCTATAATCCCTCCTATCTATAGACAACCAAATATTCTATAGTCAAACAATATTATTCTATAACTTAAGGATTTCTGATGAATCCTAGACAGCACGATAGTTCGTCACCTCGAAATAGGAAAGGACGAGAGTCAATGGTACGGAAAGCAAGGAAGTATATTCGAGGCAAATATGGAATTTTCAAGGACGTAGAGAATTTCTAAGAGAATTTTCAAGACAGAGTAGATTGAGATTTCTAAGGTCTAGTCAAGGTCGCAGGCTCGTACCAGTACAGTTACGTAACCGGTACGATATGCTCCGACCTGCATGGGCCACCACAAAAACTTGTCACGACCCGCACCCGCTTTTCGGATGCGAGTTCGTGAGCAAGCCAGCTACGTATCGAGCGGACTCCAGCCCGACTCGAGTACGTATAAGCTGTCAAGGTCATGGGTATCATATCTAATCTAAACTATATCTTAATCCACATGAATCATATAAACAAGAATGAACAAGTATGGGTCATGGTCTGCAGCCCATTAGCATATTGTTCAATTAGACTCTAAGAATGATATGAGCCTATAAATTAGCAGAGTATATCATGGTATGGAATATAAAGCACGAGAAGATAATAAAGAAATAACACAAACAAATACCTGTATCATACATCGCAATCCTCTATCATCCTGCTCTGCTAACTAACTCCATGTAGTCGCTAAACCTGAAGAGATCATCAGGTCCTCAGAGGACTAGCAAGATACATAAAAATGAGCCTTTCTAACATTTTATTATGTATGGAGAAAAATACAGGATAAACAAGTAAAATAGAGTAATGAATAAGCACGAATCTATACACTGTCTACACGAAAATGAACTGCTGAACAAGGACTAGATAACTCATGTCAAGATGTCAACGGATAACCGAAACAAATACTCAAACCCTCGTCCCTAGTGTGGACTCGCAGGTTTGAACAACTACTAATCCTCGTCCCTAGTGTGGACTCGCAGATTAGCATCACCCTCGTCCCTAGTATGGACTCGCAGGCGTAAACCCTATGCTACTAACCCTCGTCCCTAATGTGGACTCGCATGCTAGTATCTACTACTAACCCTCGTCCCTCGTGTGGACTCGCAGGCTAGCATCACCCTCGTCCCTAGTGTGGACTCGCAGGCGTAAACCCTATACTACTAACCCTCGTCCCTAATGTGGACTCGCAGGCTAGCATCTACTACTAACCCTCGTCTCTCGTGTGGACTCGTAGGCTAGCATCACCCTCGTCCCTAGTGTGGACTCGCAGGTGTGGACCAATAACTACTAACCCTCGTCCCTACCGTGGACTCGCAGGTTAGCTTCAAGGTTCAAGACACGGAGGCACGACTCAATCAAGGCACGACCAATATGACACAAAGCTAACTGTGAACACTGTCTAAAGCAATGATAAAAATATACCAGCTTGATAGAAAAGATACATGGCAACAATATGAGAAAACTGGATAAAATAATAGATAGTGCATGTAAATAAAGCTATGTAGAAAGGCAAGGTATACTTGCCTGGAGGTTGCACGAAGCACCAACAATGTAACTCCAATCAATAAGTCAGAAAGTCCAAGTCATCACAACTGTCTCCGAAAGCTGAAATAAACATTACCAACGTTCTCAGAATAGTCAAATTAGCTAGGATTGCCTGTCCTTAAGTCCAATTCTAGACACAGGGGAAAAACGATAATTTCGGGCAAAAACAATGTCCGCCGTTGGACCCGCTTTGCACCAAAAAGCGTGCCAGAGTCAACGGTCTCTAAAGTCGTCAAACTACATGTCTATGGATCTGGTTTTCTGATACGAATCCAACCGTATGTCCAGAGTTGGATTCCGGCGGGCCGTGCACAAAATCGCCCGTTGAGTGGGACCGTAGGGCCCGCAAAACGGTAATTTTATCAACTGTCTCAAAATCGGACCAAACTTGGCATGCAGGACCAAAAAACGATACGGTCCTGTTGGCGTAAGTTTTGTCTCGATCTGACGAGCGTGCACAAAGTAATTGAGAAATTTGCAAAGTGCACGATACGGTGAATTTCGACGGATATGCATCAAATTCGTCGCGCACACGCGACCAATTTGAATTCCGTCAAAGCCCACACGACCACAAAGCCGTTACGCAGCTTTTGATGCTTTCGGTTCGCGACCACGTCGCCCGAAATGGCAGGACGCACGTGGTATCGATCAATTTCTTATTTTTCAAAAACAGTTTTTACAAGTTTTTTGGGATTTTCACACGCCGATTTCTCGACGCACACTAGCTGAAATCAAAAACTACGAAAAGGAAATCGAAGGCCTCTATGTTGTCTAAACTTTCTTAGATTAAAACTTTTTTATAAAACTTTTGTACTGTTCGTGAGTCGGCTTCGAAAATAGGGTCTCGCAGTGTTTACACTGTTCTTAGGGACAAGGTTTTTCGTCAATTTCAAGTTGATATAACTCGAAATCCAGATCGATTTCGATAATGGGGTTTGTAGAGGGTCAGTTCATCTACCCGTAGGAATTTATGGGATCAGAAACGTTCGAGTATACTAGAAGATAACAGAGGAGGAAGTGGGTACCTGAACAGTGCTCGAAACAGGGCATCCCCTGTTTCAGTCGGCCCAACGCGTTTTCAGTCATCTGTGCGACGGCCTCCGCTGTGCTCCGACGTCGTGGTGGCGCCGGGCGGTGCGCCTAGGGTTGGAGATGGTGGCGCGTCGAAGACATTAGGGTTTTAGGTTTGTGAAGTTTTTCTCCCGATCTCTTAATATACGATTTGGTTTCTCGCGGCTGTTAAGCCCCCCAGGTCGGGCTCGGTTCTCAGTTTTCTAAGGGTGGCTTTAGCTGGCTGGTGGTGATTGGGTTGGGCTTGGCCTGGCCCTTGGCTAGGCCGGGCTGTGCTTGGGGAAGTTGGGCTGCTGGGAAGCCATTGGATGGGCTTGATGCTTTTAGTCTATATATTTTTGACATCTATGGTTACATGTATGTATATATTTATACATATGCAATGGTGTGTATATATATATATATATATATATATATATATATATATATATATATATATATATATATATATATATATATATATATATATATATGTATCATTCCATCAATACCATTCCGAGTATATATATATATATATATATATATATATATATATATATATATATATATATATATATATATATATATATATATATATATATATTTATCTAACTACAAATACTCATATATATACATACACATATACATATTTATATACACATACACGAATATACGAATATTTATATATAGACATATAAACATACACACACATACAATTATTTATATACATATATGTATACATGCACACATATACAATACCTATTTATATACATGTATATAAATATATAAACACTCATATACATATATATATAATATATATTTATATATAAATACACATATACCTATGTATATGTACTAATAAATTATAAATATAGTTACAAATCAATATATATATTTTCTGATGTTTATACATATTTATATATATAACTATTCCACAAATTCTATACATGCAATACAATATATTAAATATAATCAAATAATAAAATAATATTGTATAATAATACTCTCAATAGTATTGATAATAAAACAATAATAATAATAATAATAACAATAACGAATTACAATATCCCATAATCGGCATTGCACCTACTTAAAAATATGTCTACATGGAATCTTTGTATACCCTGAATGCCTATATGGGATTGGGCTTAGTTCGGATCCCGTCCGGACTAAAATGGTACAATCAGGTCATCTAAAATTAATATATTTAATTAATAAATAAATAGTTCATCGGTGGGGGTTAAGTCGCAACTTAATCTGGTTTTCCTAGTTAGGATACTCATATGGCTAGGTCTCCCTTGGCATGGCTAAAACACTGGTCAAGGCACGCCGCTGCACTACCTGTGCCATGATTCCTAGTCGTCTTGTACTCCAAAACTCATATGTGGCTAAAGACATCTACCGTAATAATTAACCAAATAATTATTTATAAATATTCTAAAATTACTATTTAAATTAAATAAATAATAAAAATATTTTCAAAATTTTTTGGGAAGGGGAGCTACAACACTTAAGGCAGTTAAAGGACTGAACAAGAAACCTAAGGGGACTTGGACCTCTAACAGATGTGCTAAACCTCTATTAACAAATACAATCAAATGGGAAGTCGATACACAAGGGGGAACTGAATGTAATTGTATGTTAAGGACTGAACCAAAATAAACATCTGATATAGACTGAACAAGGATGCTAATGGACTGCTCAAGACATAGGACTGGTTCTGAATATAAATATGTCCAACTTCCTATTGCGTTCAAGTTGCTCATACCCGAGCCCTCTTCCCTACATGACCCAACATTGACTGATACTAACATGTATAGCAGAGCAACTCACCAACCCAAGATCGAACATTTATGAGAACTGGACTGAAAAAAAGTAGATAGGAGCAGAACATTAAGGGATAGACTGATCTAAGCTCACACATGACAGATATGTAGTAACCCTATAGGGGGTGAATAGGATCAAGCTAACTAATCAACCACTTAGTACAAGCTAATAGGCAATTTAAAAATATAAGTGCAAGAGAAGAAGCAACAACAATACCTACACACGATATATCCTGGTATCCTAGCAAGGGGCACTCCAGTCCCGGAACTCTCTCCGGCTTTAATCCACTATTTGAATAAATAGTTACACACGAGTTTGGATGCGAAGAACTCGTCAACTTCAACACGAGTTTGGATCCGAAGAACTCGCCAACTTCTTACACGAGAGCTTTAGTCCGAAGGCCTCTCCGACTTCAACCGAGAGTTTGGATACGAAGACTCTCCAACTTCAACCGAGAGTTTGGATCCGAAGACTCTCCAACTTCAACCTTTCACAATAGATTTTGATCTCCTTATACAACAAGATGAAGATCTTACTTTTCAACTCAATAACTCTAACACAATTTGTGGATGGCAAATAAAAACTTTGTAGAGTTGTTTGTGGATAAGCTTTGGTGGTTTAGAAATTTTTAGGCTCAAAGCATCAACCTTGAATGAAGGGATTCAAGGCTATTTATAACCAAAGCATTGAAAAGAGCTCAAAGGCAATTTTTTAGTCAGCGATCGGTATATCGTCGGTACGAATCGGTATACCGTCGAAATACCGGTATGGAATTACAACGGCTAGAAATATAGCCGTTGGGATCATTAAATGTTTGAAATTCGACCGTTGGATTTTCAACGTTACTGAATCGTTATACCGTCGGTATAGATCGGCATTCCGTCGGTATGTCGATTTTGTAGACAAAAACTTTCTGTAAACAAAAATCAGTATACCATCGATTTAAAGCGATATACCGTCGGCATGCTGATTTTTATCCGAAAATGATCTTGGGCTAATTTCTATCCTAGCTTTCGATTTTGCCATCCATTTTTTGTGTTTACAATTATTCCTAAGACTAATTACAAAGTCTTGAAATGATGATGGCATGGCATGGCTTCTTTCCTTAATAGATGTTGGCTTCTTACTTGACGCCAGCATTCCAAAGATATCCAGTTTATGAAAACTTAATACCTTTCGGGGGCTTCGCCCCCGAACTCCCGACGAGCGGCGCTGTCCCCTCGACCCCCGTCCGCTGACCGGTTAGCGGAACCCCCGAGTGCGTGGCTCCGGAGATGTCGTCGGGTAGTTCAGAGAAATCTTGTGGGATCCGTCGTCTTTGGCCCACCATGATTTCTTTATTACATATGTCCATATAGATCTTGCTTATTGCTTTTCTGCATGTACATATTAGACGAACAAAGCAATATATATGTAGCAAATATGATAAGTTAAAGCACAATAGGACAATGCTAAGTTTAAGTATAAGAGTTATAGTGATAGTATAAATATTAGTGAGATCATAATGTTAAACTTAATTGAATAACCATAATCAAAACATAGTTTTGATTTTGGTAACTCAATTAAGTTTAAGATATATATAATAAAAACTCATATCACTAATATGTAAAATAATAAACGCATATCACCAAAGATATAAATATAAGTAGAAATGCTATAGTGATAGTATGAAGATTAGTGATAATGAAATGCTAAACTTAACAGATTAGCCATATTCAAAAATATGATACAATCATTGGGCCAACAAGATACTTAACTAAGGGATGGTGGCTAAGTCAAAAGTGGACTGAATATAACCAAATAGCTGATGGCAGGTGTAGGTGATTGTTACAAAGAGGGTAATTTATGACTGAACAATGACAGTGAACTAATCACCATAAAACTGAGGTCTGAACAAAGAGGACAGTGAACAGTATACCATACTTTAGGCCCCCAATTCAATATTAACCTATCAAAACCATTACAATATCACTAGATAACCATATATATAAAACTTGGCAAATCAAACCCATAACAACATTTAAAATTAAAATTAGAATATAAAATGCTCTATAGATCATTTTGTCAAATACTTGGTATGCGTATCCGATACTCTCATGATACGCACTCCAAATGAATCCAAACTTGACCCAAAGCATGCCTACATGGTCTACAACACTAGCATGACCTAACTTATCAATCTCACAAACTATAGATTCCTATTTTCAGGTTTCTCCCAATTTGTATCAAAATAAAATGGAAAGAACCCTCAAATAGGAAGAGGAGAGCCTCAACTCCTCTCTAATGGCACCCCTAATACAAGTGGGGTCCTAAATGAATGCAGTTACACTAATAAAATAAAATATGAAGGGTTTAGAGAGCTCATACCAATTGGAAGGTGATTTCTATTATAAATTCTCTAGATTAGATCTCCTCCAAGATTCAAGGCTCCAAATCCTTCCTAGATAGTCAATAGAGCCTTCCCCTCTTTAAGGGGAAGAGAATGAACCTAATTTGAGTGAATTTGGAGGAAATTTGGTGGTAGGAGGATTTGGGGAATAACCTTCCAAATTAGGGTTAGGTTTTTAAATGAAAGAGGAGGAAGATGATGTAGTGTGGCTATTTAGAAAATGTGGGCTGCTATGAGGGCTAATTTTTAGGGTTTTGGTTAAGTTATAATGTCCACTAAGCCCCTCTCTAAGTCATGACAAGATTAGGAATTAAATCTTCCTTCCTAATTAGGTATTTAGTCAAACCTTCTAGCTAATCCTTCTAATCTAGCTAGAGACTAACTAAAGTTTAATTAGGCTAGTCCTAATCATCTAGTTGGGTGGTCATGACAAGTTGGTTTAGGTCCTCTAAGATCACTGACCACTATTCTAGTCAAAGGCTAACCATTAGTTATATTCAAGAATAACACATATGCACTATTTAACTATTAGATAATTACTCAAAATAAAAAAAGTTTTGTTTTGAAAAATAATTCATCATCCAAGATATAATATGAAATCACAATAATAATAATAATTGGAAAAAAGTCAAAAATACCCTTGTTCCAGAAAAGTGGTGGTTACAATAACCAACTAAGAATAAGTTTCGTCCTCGAAACTTAAGAAAAAACCTACCGCTAAGAAAATAGGGAAAGGAAATTTTCCCTCATCTCGGACTCAAGCTCCCAGGTCGACTCCTCGACCGCATGGTTCTTCCAGATCACGCGAACGAGAGGGATAGCACGGTTTTGAAGTTATTTATCCTCACGCTCCAAGATTTGTACAGGCTCTTCAACATACGATAAGTCTGTCTGTAGATTCAGCTGACCAAAATCTACCACATGGCTCGGATCGTACATGTACTTTCACAACTGAGAGATGTGGAAGACATCGTGCATATCCAATTGTGCTGGTGACAGTACAATCTGGTAAGCTACTGGGACGACTCGCTTCAATATTTCGAAAGGACCGACAAATCTTGGACTCAATTTTCCTTTAGCTCTAAATCTCATGACTCCTCGCATAGGCGTTACTTTCATAAACACGTGATTGCCTTCCAGTAATTCAAGAAGTTGTCAGTGAGTGTCGGCATAGCTTTTCTGTCGACTTTGTGCTATCTTTAATCTCTTTCGTATCAACTTTACTTTTTGTACAGTCTGCTCCACCAGTTCCGGGCTGAGTATCTGTCGTTCTCCGACTTCATCCCAACAAATAGGCAATCTGTACTTTCGGTCGTATAAAACTTCATACGGTGCCATTTGGATGCTGGACTGATAGCTATTCTTATATACAAATTCAGTCAACGGTCGATGAATGTCCCAGTTTGACTTCAAGTCGATTGCACAGAGGCTTAACATGTCCTCGAGAATCTGATTCACCCTTCTGTTTGACCATTGGTCTGAGGATGATAAGCTAAACTAAACTTTAACTTGGTCCCCATTGCTGACTGAAGACTAGACCAGAAACGTGATACGAACCGGCCATTCCGATCTGAGATGATGGATACTGGTATCCCATGCAGTCGAACTATTTTATCAAGATAGATCTGAACAAGGTGATCGACGCTCCAAGTAACTTTAATGGCAATAAAATATGCTGATTTGGTTAATCGATCAACGATAACTCGGACAATATTGTTCCCCTGCGATGTCTTCAGCAGGCCAACAACAAAGTCTATAGTAATATGATCTTATTTTCATTCTGGAATGGCAAGGTTCTTTATCTTTTCGTCCGATTGCTGGTGCTCAGCTTTAACCCGCTGACAGGCCATATATTATGACATGAAGAGTGCCACAACTTTTTTCATGTCGTGCCACCAAAAGACAATACAGAGGTCCTTATACATCTTGGTGTTGTTCGGATGCAAGGAATATTTTGTATAATGTGCTTTCGATATTATCTTCTTTCTGAGTTCTCGATTATCAGGAACACATAGCATGCCCTTCACTCGCAACATTCCCGACTCGTCCTCTGCAAAGTCAGACACCTTGCATGTTGATATTATCTTCTGCATCTTCTCCAGGTATGAGTCATCTTTCTGAACAGATTTGATCTTTTCCAATAGGCTCGGTTCTAGCCGCAATTGTGCAAGCCGTGCGTCCACAAATCGAACTCGGAGTTCTATGCCCATTCCTTCCAAGTCGCACAATAGTCGACTGTTGATGGATAGTAAAGCTATGTATGTCCGACTTAGTGCATCCACCATAACATTCTCCTTGCTCGGTGTATAGTCGATCGGTAAGTCATAGTCTTTAATCAGTTCCATCCATCGCCTCTGTCATAAATTTAGTTCTTTTTGGATGAACAGATAATTGAGGCTCTTGTGGTCCATATAAATCCTGCATGCCATGCCTTAAAGATAGTGGTGCCACAGTTTCAACGTGAGCACAATACCACTAATTCTAGGTCATAAGTGGGATAGTTCTTCTCATGCAGCTTTAGCTATCTGGAAACAAAAGATATAACCTTATCCTGCTACATGAGCACACACCCCAAGCCCTGGCCAGATGCATCGCTGATGATTTGGACTCCCTCAGTCTCTTCAGGAAGAGCGAGTATCGGGGCCAAAATGAGCCACCGTTTTAGCTCATGGAAAGAAGTTTCACAGTAGTCTGACCACTCGAATGTGACTCATTTTTGGGTAAGGCGAGTTAACGGTGATGCAATCTTCGTGAAGTCTTTTACGAAGCGTCTATAGTATCCTGCCAAGTCGAGGAAGCTTCAAATTTTGCTGACCGCTACAGGCCATTTCCAATCAACAATTGCTTTGACTTTCTATGGATCAACTGAAATGCCTCCAGCGGAGATAATGTGCCCAAAAAAGATACGTTGTTCAGTCAGAACTCACAATTGCAGCTCTTCGCAAACAACTAATTATTTCGGAGGGTCTGGAGTACGGTCCGTAGATGTTCTGTGTGTTGCGCTCGATCCTTCGAGTAGATGAGGATATCGCCTATGAAGACTAATACAAATTTATCGAGGAACAAACGGAACTCTCAATTCATTAGATCCATGAAGGCGACATGAGCGTTTGTCAGGCCGAATGGTATTACCAACAACTTGTAGTGGCTATAACGAGTACGGAAGGAACACTTTGGCACGTCCTCTGGCTTGACCTTGAGCTGGTGATAACCCGATCGAAGATCAATCTTCAAAAACATCGTAGCACCTTAGAGCTGATCAAACAAATCGTCAATACGGGACAGGGGTATTTGTTCCGGATGGTAGCTTTATTCAATTCCCGGTAGTCAGGCACACCCCATGGCGAGATGCTAGGATGAATAAACCTTTTGTTGAGTAATTCCTGTAATTGTACTTTAAGTTCTTTTATTTCTGCCGGGGCTATTCTGTACGGGTCCTTGGAAATCGGTCGAGCGTTGGGGAAGGTATCAATAGTGAACACAATTTCTCGATCGGATGGCATGCCAGTTAGCTCGTCCAGAAATACGTCTGGGAATTCTGTAAAAACGTCGGTTTGATCCGTGTTTGCACCATCTTATCGCTTGTCTCGAACGGACGCCAAGTAGCGTTCGTATCCGAAATGTAGCATCCGCCGAGCATAAATTGCCGAAATCACCATGCATGTTATCAACACTTTACCACACGAATAGCAGGATTTTGGCTCCTCCGGTAGACGAAAGGTGACCTTCTTTCCTGCACAGTCTATAGTAGCGGAGTAAGTGCCGAGCCAATCCATCCCCAGAATGATGTCGTAGTCCTTAAGGTCCAGAACTATCGCTTCTAGAGTCAATTTCCTCCCACCAACACATATGCAGCCATCTCTATAGATAGTGTTTACAACGATTTGTGTGCCCAACGGGGTGCTAATGCTAAGGTTAAGGCCTAACGGTGTCATGGAGAATTTGTGTTCCCCAATAAAATCTGCCGCTATAAAACGATGGGTAGCACCTGAATAATACATTACACGAGCAGGTTTATTATTGAAAAGTAGTCTACCTATCATGACTGTATCAGAGGCAAATACCTCATCTCGTGTCATGGCATAGACGCGGCCCTGGGCATTAGGGCGACGGTCTTGACCATTTTACGGTACGGGTTGTTGGGTGTCACGCCCCAGAACCAGAATACTGGAGAGCGAAGGACAGACACAGCCAGCTACGTACATTGAAGTGAATCCCACCTCGCAATACGATCACGGCTGTCTAGATGCATGAGGGTTTACTACAAGCCATCAGTCTCCTATGGTCATGAATAAGCCTAGTGTCTCAATCTCAAGCAAGTAAGTAAATATTACAAGATGTTAGATCATCGGACATACAAAGTAAGACGTCCCAAACATCACATATTCAGATGATCATGAAGCTAGTCATACAAAATGTGAAGACTAGCAAAAGTTTCAGTCATAGATGATCAACCTTAGGATTTGTCAACCATGTTACAGCCCGTAGGCAGATAGTAAGTAAAGTTGCAAACGAGCTAACACTTGCTCGGCGGCTAAACGCCTCAAAAGAATATTTTTACAAGGGAGTGGGAGAGCAAAATAAGAACCCACTCGTTGCCAGAGTTGCGTCTAGTGGTCATCATCTGGCTGGAAGACAGGAAGATCCTCGGAAGCTACTCCGAAATCTGGCCATACAAAACCAGCTGGGTCAGACCCCAGAAAGAGCAAGTGCCACAAGGGAGACTTCACTTAAGAACTAAAACCAACATATTAGCACATGATACATAAAGGATAACAAAAGACATGAGTTAGAGAAAGCAGGATGATAAATGATAAGATGACTAACGGACTATTCTGGTTACCAAGTTACAACCCGTAAACCAAACAAGGACCGGGGTTGTAACCCTTCACCTGAATAGAACTTAGTCTCTAACCAATTATCGATAAAGTAAAGCAAAAACAAGCATGTCCTGAGATAGCCATGTACTGGATCTAGGCAAGACTAGACAAGATAGGACTCCATCCATCATTCACGGCCAAGCAAAGAGTACGGCTTAATACTTTAACTAACTAGGGTTATCACAAGCTTAGTTACTAATAAGATGCATCGAGATGTTCCAACAGCCACAAGCCCTGCAGTATTAATCCAGGTTATCCGGTCACAAGTTGAAAGAGTTGGATTATGTGACTTAGAGGTGCAACACATGACAGTGTGCTGGAAATGTGCCTTACTCGACGGCAGGCTACAAGTCCAATTAAAAGCGTCCAGATAACGGGACTGCCTGTAGCTGGGAAATCTCTTCAAGAACTACTTGATCACTCTAGTCATTATCCTAGTCAAATTCAGTATGAATCTCTGACCGTGGAAATCAGGAATTCATATCCTAGACATGATGCAAGACAAGACATGTAGCTTATACAAGCACAAACACCCACGGTGTCAAGACAAGATTTACTTAGCAAGGCATATCGAGATTATCATGTAGGTTTACTTTATCAAGTCAAGAGTGCGTCACAACGGACCATCATCAAGAATTATCATGTCAAGTTACTTGTCAAGAGTGCACCACGAGGGGTCACTATCAAGAATTATCATGTCAAGTAACTTGTCAAGGGTGCAACACGACGGGTCACTATCAAGAATTATCATGTTACTTGATACTTGTTAAGAGTGCGCCTTAACAGGCCACTATCGTGTTCTATCCTTACATTATCATGAATGAGAGAAACTTGCATAAAATAACTAGTAACATATTGTTAAAGCCAAGGAAAAGATCTACAACTTTCATGTTTTGAGTTTTTCAAGATTTTAGCTACAATAGCCCAAACGGGCAAAAATAGTCATTTGGAGTGACCTGCGCGCAAGTTGCGCGGGCAAAATCGCCCACGACGTACGTTGCGCGCAAGGATGGCACGCGACAGAGAAGTGCGCGGGCGCGCGGCCGCATAAGTTGCGTATTGCACGCGGGCAAAAATGCCCACGGCGCACGTTGCGCGCAAGCGCGGCGCGCGGTAGACAATTGCGCGGGCGCGCGGCCGCGCAAGTTGCACATTGCACGCGGGCAAAATCTCCCACGGCATATGTTGCGCACGAACTTGGCGCGCGGGTGCACGGCAGAGAAGTGCGCGGGCGTGCGGCGCGCAAGTTGCGCATTGCGCACGGGCAAAATCGTCCACGGCGCACGTTGCGTACAAGTGCGGCGCGCGGCTCGCAAGTTACACATTGCGCGCGGGCAAAATCGCCCACGGTGAACGTTGCACACAAGCACGGCGCACGGGCACGCGGCAGCGAAGACACTGCGCGCGGCACTGTTCATCGTCCCGACAGCACCAAAAGGCGTGCGAAACCCATGAACTCAAAAATGGCATAACTTTCTCATACGAAGTCGAAATCAATCGGTTCAAAAGTCAAAATTGGGTAGAATTGAATTTCCTACAACGTGGAACTATTACATTTCAAAAATAACTAGTTTTAGAGATCAAAACCAAGAAAAATCAAAAAATTACAAACTGAGAGCTACAAGAATCCATCCATCAAATCCAAAAATGTCAAGTTCTAAAGAGGCTTAGAATGAAGTTAGGAAGGGAATGGAACAATAAAACTTGAGATCCATCATGAAGAAGTTGCACTTGCCTAGGCTTAGTAGGTGGGAGGAGTAAATGAAAAAGATGAAGAAGTAAATGCAAATAATGGAGGAGAGAGAAGAAGTTGACTTATATAGCAACCCCTCTCATCTCAACCCAATATAAACCAAACCAAGCCAAGCCAAGTCATGTTGAACCAAGTTGAACCAATCAAGTCAAGATTTAAACCAAGGCTATGCTAAGCAAGATAAGTAAAAATACGGGCCACCTGACAATTGTCAAAAATTCGTATATGTATCCTGAAAATACGTATAACGGGAAACATGAGTGATAACTCTACCCACCTTAAAAGAATTCTGTCCTCAGAATTTAATCAAGAGACTAGAGGTGTCAGGGCGAGCTACACTAATACTGACAATCTACGACTAGCAGTCAACCAAGCAATCATTCATGCAAGCAAAAAAGTAAAAGCATAAGACATAAGGAAGACATTATACCTTATGAGTCAAACATGTATGGATATCGCGAGCAGATATCATCCTCACGTTCCCACGTTGACTCACCTAAAGAGTGATGGCCCCAAGCAACATAGACTAAACTAATAGTCTTATTCTTGAGTACCTTCTCTCTTCGGTCCAATATGGATACAATACGAAAGGTTGGTACCAACAACCAATTTCGAATGATCAAGGATATGGCTCGGATCCGGGATATACCGTCGTAATTGAGATACATGGAAAACGTCATGTACCTCACGTAACGACGGCGAAAGAGCGAGACGATAGGACACATCACCTACTCGCTCGAGAATGTCAAACGACCCTATATACCTAAGACTAAGATTTTTTCGTACGCCGAATCGAATGACGCCACGGGTAGGCGAGATCCTAAGAAATACATGGTCGCCGATAGAAAACTCAAGAGGGCGCCGATGAGAATCGTCCCAATAGCGCTGACGATCTTGGGCAACTCGAAGATGATCTCTGACTTGTCTGACCACCTCAATAGTCTGTGTAATCATCTCTGGACTAAGCATCTGCCTCTCGTTGACATCATCCCAAGCTAAAGGTGATCTGCACTTCCTACCATACAGTGCTTCAAAGGGTGCCATATGGATACTAGCCAGGAAACTGTTGTTATAGGAGAACTCCACGAGATGCAGATGATCTTCCTACGAACCACCGAAGTCGAGTGTATATGATCGCAACATATCCTCAAGAGTCTGGATCGTGTGCTCTGACTGACCATCTGTGTGCGGATGATAAGCTGAACTGAACTTGAGTCGAGTCCCCAAGCTCTCTTGAAGACTCTGCCAAAAGTACGATGTGAATCTTGAATCTCTGTCGGATACAATACTGACTGGTACTCCATATAACCTGACTATCTGTATGAGATACATCTCTGCTAGCTGATCCGTCGACTGACCAACTCTGAAAGGGAGAAAATGAGCTACCTTCGTGAGACGATCAACTATAACCCATATAGCATCTCTTCCAGCTGGGGATTTAGATAACCCAGTTAAAAAATCCATGGTAATGTGCTCCCATTTCCATTCTGGGATCGATAAAGGTTGAAGAAGTCCAGCTGGCCTCTGATGTTCAGTTTTAACTTGTTGGCAAACTAAACAACGAAAGACAAACCGGGCTATCTTCCTCTTTATGCCATTCCACCAGAAATGCTGACGGATGTCTCGGTACATCTTCGTGCTACCGGGATGAATTGAATACTGAGAACTGTTAGCCTTTGCCATGATCTCCTGTCTGATATCACCACTAGGTACACAAAGACGCCTTCAATGTCGAAGTGTACCATCCTCATGAATACATAACTCTGGTCTCCGTCCTGCTACACATTCTGCCCTAAGCCGCTGAAGCTTAGAATCTGCTAACTGAGCTAACTTAATCCTCTCAACTATACTGGACTGAACTTGCATGCTGGCCATCAATGCCATATTGGTAGGAAGAACTACTTCTATTCCCATCTTCTGAAGGTCTGCTAATAACTCTGTTGTGCTGTTAGAAAATAAGCTCCTGCTCTTCTGCTCAATACATCTGCAACAACGTTGGCCTTCCCAGGATGATACTGCAGGTTGATGTCATAATCCACCAGTAGCTCTAGCCATCTTCTCTGACGCATGTTAAGATCCTTCTGGGTAAACACATACTTAAGACTCTTGTGGTCGGTAAAAATCTCTACCCGATCCCCATACAAATAATGCCTCTACAACTTAAGTGCGAAAACCACCGCTGCTAATTTCAAGTCATGCGTTGGGTAATTTCTCGTATGATCAAAAAGCTGACGTGACGCATGAGCTACTACCTTACCATGCTGCATCAAGACGTATCCCAACCCTCTGATAGAAGCATCACAATAAACTGAAAATCCTCCAGTCCCATCTAGAAGCGTGAGAATGGGAGCCATCATCAATCTCCGCTTCAACTTTTCGAAGGAACTCTGACACTCTGCTGTACAAGCAAATTATACTTCCTTCCGGGTCAACTGCGTTAATGGTGCTAAAATTCGAGCAAAGTCTGACACAAATTGCCGGTAATAGCCGGCCAATCCCAGGAAACTCCGAACTTCTGCGACGGTGCTAGGTGCTGGCCACGTCTCTATGGCCAATATCTTCTGGGAGTCAATTTCCACTCCACCTCTGGTGATGATATGACCTAAGTACGAAATGCGATCAAGCCAAAATTCGCACTTACTGAACTTCGCATACAACTGGTGCTCTCTGAGAATCTGAAGAACTACACGAAGATACTACTCATATTCTGCCTCATTTTTTCTACAGACCAAGATGTCGTCTATGAACACTATCACGAACTGATCCAAATAGGGCATGAAGATACGATTCATGAGATCCATGAATACGGTTGGCGTATAGGTCGCTCCAAATGGCATAACAAGGAACTCCCAATGTCCATATCTATATCTGAATGCTGTCTTCGGGATGTCTTGCTCTCTGACTCTAATCTGATGGTACCCTGACCGCAAGTCAATCTTCGAGAATACTGCTTCCCTACTGAGTTGATCAAATAAATCATCTATCCTTGGTAAAGGATATCTGTTCTTGATTGTCACAGAGTTCAAGATACGATAATTAACACATAATCTTGACGTACCATCTTTCTTTTTCACAAGAAGCATCGGGGCTCCCCAAGGTGATCCACTAGCACGAATGAATCCCTTGGTTCTGAGTTCTTCAATCATCTTGTACAAGATCTCTAATTCTGAAGGTGCCATCCTGTAGACTCTCTCTGACACTGGTATCATTCCTGGAATCAAGTCGATAGTGAACTCTATCTCTCTCTCTCTGGTAGCATACCTGGAAGCTCTTTGGGAAACACATCAGGAAACTCTTCTACTACTCTGGGAAATTGAATTGCTTCTGCTATTGCCATCCGTAATACTGGTGGAGAAGGTTCTAATTCGCCTCTGAAAAATAAAAACTCTGCCTCACCGGAAATACCAAAAATAATCCTGCCAATATGGAAGTCTATTCTTGCGTATTGATCCTTTAACCAATCCATTCCTAGGACCACATCATAGTCGGCCATCGGAAATTCTATCAATCTAGCAAAAAAACTTTCTACCGCTAACTACGATTCAACACGAGGAATAGACTCTATCTACCCCCATAAGACCGTTACCATTAAGCATATTGAGCCTTACTGATAATGACTCGGGCTCCAGTCCTACCCGTGTTACAAATCGTACAGACATAAATGAATGCAATGGACCCGAATCAAATAATACTGATGCTGGAAAAGAGTTGACGAGAATGGTACCTGCCACCACCTCACCTGATGCCAATTCTTCTGCTACGGTCAGAGCCATAGTCTGACCTTGTCCTCTTGGTGCTGGTCCCATCTGCTGGTGACCTCTCTGTCTGTTCTGAATCTGAACTTGGGCATACTGCTGATCCTGAGGCGGCAATGGCATCGGAGGCTGGTACTGCTGCTGCACTGGTGCTGGACCCCTAACCGATGGATTGGTTAGGTTTGACGATGACGAACTGCCTCTATTAGGACAGGACCCTATCTTGTGATCCGGTGCCCTACAAGCCAAGCACAATCCCTGTGCTCTACGACACTCTGATACTACGTGTCCTGGCTTTCCACAATGAGTGTAGCCCATTGTGGAAGACTGCTTCTGCTTCTGTTGCTGAGGATACGTCGGCATCGAGTGCTGAACCGACGAAACTGTGGTCGGCCTCCTAGGAGCTCCAATAGTAAAGGCCCTAGATGCCGGGGTGGGTGCTGAAGACTGGGACATCTGCCCATGAGACCTCTTCCGTCCTCCGCTTCTATCTACAATCTTCTGCAAAGTAAACTCATGCCTCTTCGCTGCTTGCAGGACGGCATCAAACGTCTGGTGCTCAAACTGTTCCACCGATATGATAATCTCTAGGTAGAGCCCCTGCTGGAATCGTTGGGCTCGATCCAATTCGGTTGCCACCAAGGTATGAGCAAATCGATTGAGTCTAGAAAACTCAGTCGCATATCCATCGACCGTCCTGCCCATTTGCTTGAGATTAGTGAATCTCGTCTGCAGATCATACCGAGCTACTGCATCGAAGTACTTGGTCTGGAACTTGTTGCTGAATACCGCCCATGAGACAGGCATCGGTAATCCAACTGCTAGCATCGTCCACCAGCTGCGGGCTAAGTCTAATAACTGCAGGCGCACAACGGCCACCTTCTCATTCTCAGGAATCCTAGCTGCTTCCTAGATAACCTCTGTGTCCTAAAGCCATGCATCAGCAGCAATAGCATCTTCAGTACCGTCAAAGAAAGGAGGGTTCAGACGCTTGAAGCTGTTGGCCGTGTTGTTCCCTTGGTAACCAGCTCTGCCCATGGCATCTTGTACTGTCTGGTACAGGGCATCTCCCCGACGATCTTGAGATGTAAGCAATTCCCTGATGAGACCCACCAGGGTTCCATTATCAGGCTCTGCAGGCTGGACAGGTTGAACTGGGGGCTCTGGATCCCTGGAATGTATGACTCGGAAGGCCGCTCCAGAGTGCTAGGCTTGGTCTCCAGATTGTTGTTGGTCCACTGGAGGTACTCCGCCTTGCTGATCGGTAGGACCAAGAACAATGCCGCTGAAGAAACGACATGAGAAACAATAAGGAAGGACCATGATAGATCGAGGATATAAACATGTGATCAGGTCAAGATTTCGAAAAGATTAGAAGACACGAGTAGAGATCAAGGGCGAGTGCTGATTGACACATCTGTTCAGTGAAACCCTCGTACATCTTGATTTATAAGACCTGCATGGGCCACCACTTAAACCGTGTCACGCCCCAGAACCAGAATACTGGAGAGCAGGGACAGACACAGCCAGCTACGTACATTGAAGTGAATCCTACCTCGCAATACGATCATGGCTGTCTAGATGCATGAGGGTTTACTACAAGCCATCAGTCTCTTATGGTCATGAACAAGCCTAGTGTCTCAATCTCAAGCAAGTAAGTAAATGTTACAAGATGTTAGATCATCGGACATACAAAGTAAGGCATCCCAAACATCACATATTCAGATGATCATGAAGCTAGTCATACAAAATGTGAAGACTAGCAAGAGTTTCAGTGATACATGATCAACCCTAGGATTTGTCAATCATGTTACAGCCCGTAGGCAGACAGTAAGTAAAGTTGCAAACGAGCTAACACTTGCTCGACGGCTAAACGCCTCAAAAGAATATTTTTACAAGGGAGTGGGAGAGCAAAATAAGAACCCACTCGTTGCCATCGTTGCGACTAGTGGTCACCATCTGGCTGGAAGACATAAAGATCCTCGGAAGCTACTCCAAAATCTGGCCATACAAAACCAGCTGGGTCAGACCCCAGAAAGAGCAAGTGCCACAAGGGAGGCTTCACTTAAGAACTAAAACCAACATATTAGCACATGATTCATAAAAGATAACAAAAGACATGAGTTAGAGAAAGCAGGGTGATAAACGATAAGATGACTAACGGACTATTCTGGTAACCAAGTTACAACCCGTAAACCAAACAAGGACCGGGGTTGTAACCCTTCACCTGAACAAAACTTAGTCTCTAACCAATTATCGATAAAGTAAAGCAAAAACAAGCATGTCCTGAGATAGCCATGTACTGGATCTTGGTAAGACTAGACAAGATAGGACTCCATCCATCATTCACGGCCAAGCAAAGAGTACGGCTTGATACTTTAACTAACTAGGGTTATCACAAGCTTAGTTATTAACAAGATGCATCGAGATGTTCCAATAGCCACTAGCCCTGTAGTCTTAATCCACGTTATTCGGTCACAAGTTGAGAGAGTTGGATTAGGTGACTTTGAGGTGCAACACATGACAGTGTGCTGAAAATGTGCCCTACTCGACGGCAGGCTACAAGTCCAATTAAAAGCGCCCAGATAACGGAACTGTCTGTAGCTGGAAAATCTTTTCATGAACTACTTGACCACTCTAGTCATTATCCTAGTCAAATTTAGTATGAATCCCTGACCCCGAAAATCAGGAATTCATATCCTAGACATGATGCAAGACGAGACATGTAGCTTATACAAGCACAAATACCTATGGTGTCAAGATAAGATTTACTTAGCAAGGCATATCGAGATTATCATGTAGGTTTACTTTATCAAGTCAAGAGTGCGTCACAACGGACCATCATCAAGAATTATCATGTCAAGTTACTTGTCAAGAGTGTACCACGACGGGTCACTATCAAGAATTATCATGTCAAGTTACATGTCAAGAGTGCACCACGACGGGTCACTATCAAGAATTATCATGTTACTTGATACTTGTTAAGAGTGCGCCTTAACAGGCCACTATCGTGTTCTATCCTTACATTATCATGAATGAGAGAAACTTGCATAAAATAACTAGTGACATATTGTTAAAGTCAAGAAAAAGATCTACAACTTTCATGTTTTGAGGTTTTTAAGATTTTAGCTACAAAATAGCCCAAACGGGCAAAAACAGTCATTTGGATTGACCTGCACGCAAGTTGTGGGGGCAAAATCGCCCACGACACACGTTGCACGCAAGCACGACGCATGGCAGAGAAGTGCGCGGGCGCACGGCCGTGCAAGTTGCGCTTTACGTGCGGGCAAAGTCCCCCACGGCGTACGTTGCGCGCAAGCGCGGCGCGCGGGCGCACGGGCGTGCAAGTTGCGCATTGCCCGTGGGCAAAATTGCCCATAACACACGTTGCACACAAACGCGCCGCGCAGGCGCGAAGCAGAGAAGTGCGCGAGCGCACGGCGCACAAGTTGCGCATTGTGTGCGGGCAAAATCGCCCATGGCACACGTTGCGCACAAGCGCGGCGCGCGGGCACGCGGCGCGCAAGTTGCGCATTGCGCACGGGCAAAATCGCCCACGGTGCACGTTGCGCATAAGCACGATGCGCGGGCATGCGGCAGCGAAGACACTGCACGCGGCATTGTTGATCGTCCCGACAGCACCAAAAGGTGTAGGGAACCTATGATCTCAAAAATGGTATAACTTTCTCATACGAAGTCGAAATCAAGCGGTTCAAAAGCCAAAATTAGGTAGAATTGAATTCCCTACAACATGGAACTATTAGTTTTCGAAAATAACCAATTTTAGAGATCAAAACCAAGAAAAACCAAAAATTTATAAACTTAGATCTACAAGAATCCATCCATTAAATCCAAAAATTTTAAGTTCTAAAGAGGCTTAGAATGAAGTAAGGAAATGGAACAATAAAACTTGAGATCCATTATGAAGCGAGTTGCACTTGCCTAGGCTTGGTAGATGGGAGGAGTAAATGAAAAAGATGAAGAAGTAAATGCAAATATTGGAGTAGAGAGAAGAAGTTGACTTATATAGCAACCCCTCTCATCTCAACCCAATATAAACCAAACCAAGCCAAGCCAAGTCATATTGAACCAAGTTGAACCAATCAAGTCAAGATTTAAACCAAGGCTATGCTAAGCAAGATAAGTAAAAATACGGGCCACTTGAAAATTGTCAAAAATCCGTATATGTATCCTGAAAATATGTATAATGGAAAACGGAAGTGACATTGGGTATGAGACGCTGGACCCTGGTTCCCTAGACGATGTTGCAACTGTTGGGGCACCGTTGGGTTCGGCCTTCTGGTCGGACAATCAGCATAAATATGGCCCTTTTTACTACAGTTCTAGCATCCATCTTCTGTCATGACCCGCACCCGGAGTAAGGGTACGAGTGCGAGACAAAGTCCCAGCCAACGTCACAGAAACGGCATAGAACACTGTAGGTCTGCTATCTAACAACAGTTATAATATCAAAACCTGTCAAAAATGGTCAACTCTGAATCGAGGACAAGCAATGATAATATAATATAATATACTCAATCACAAACTCTAAGAAGATAGATGATACTGAAAGATAAAGACAACAAGATATGAAAATATTATCCTAAATATCCAACACGGAATAATACAAGTCCAAAGTCTCAGAGTCAACAATCTCAAATATAAATACTAAATAATAACAAGCCAAAGTATAATCTGGAGACAAAGTCCAGTACTAAACTAATCTAGCTAAGCTACTCCAATGCCTCATCGGTTGGAGCTAACCCTTGCTGAACTAGGGTATCCAATCTAAGCCAACTACGTCAAGGGGACCGTAGTAGGTAGGACACTCCTCCTCGCCATAATCTGTAAAATTTTATCAACGTATCCAGTCTGGATGGAACGAGCACAAATCAACTAACAATATTTCATAAGATATGATAAAAGCTACAAGACTGTAAATAGAGAGTATATACATGAGTAATGGAAATGTACATGTAAGTATCATGGCAAGGTAAAGTTGTAAATTAGAGCTAGAACAAGGGCAAGTAAAACTCATGGCATGTACAAGAATCAAGAATCATCTATCTAGGTGTGTGAATACTAGCTTCGATATGTGGCCGACTTGGGTCAGTACAAGGTCAACTGATCTAGTCAATCATAAGTGGATTGTATGATTAACATTCACAAGTCTACAATTCTGAACAAAGAGAATAATGACCACACATCTACACTAATACTCACCGCCTCCGACTGGTAGAGTGGATCCAAACAAGACACGTATGACCAACGTGTCAAGAACCCTATTCCAAACAAGACACCTCCGACTGGTAGAGTGGATCCAAACAAGTATCCTCGAGAATCGGTGTCCATATATTGTACAAGAACTACAAGGAGGCTTGCACAAGATACACCAAGATAACTAGAAATAATATCTCATGTCGGGATCCATGAATACCAATCCGTATGACCAACGTGTCAAGAACAAGTATATCTACACTAAGTACATGAATTATAACAGTTATCGTAAATTGGAAAAGTTATCAGAGAATGTACTCGTCTAAGATCTGGTAGAGAACATAAACAATGTATCGAGGCTCCAAGTGAAGTCACGGACCTAAAGATGAGATATGCATTAGATAAATTGGGTTTAACAGTGTTAGGCATGATTTCTAGTGTATGCTATACAAATCTAGGTCAAACTCAGTCACACCAGGTCAAACTAAGTCACACCAAGTCAAATTAAGTCAAAGTAAATTATACTAGGTCATACTAGGCCAAACAAAGTCGAACTAGGTCATACTAAGTCAAACAAAGTCAAACAAGGTCATATTATGTCAATCTAGATCATACTAGGTGAATAGTTGACCTATAGTTGACTTTTGGTTAATTGGTCAACTTTGGTCAACTTCTAATCCAATCTATGTCAAACTTGATCAATGGTTGACTCATAATTGACTTTTGGTCAACTGGTCAACTCTTAGTCCAATCTAGGTCTAATATTGACTTACAGTTGACTTTGAGTCAAAACAATCAACCTAGGTCAAACAGGATCAAATCTAAGTCAAATACCCTATTCCTAACCATTACCTACCAAGGTAATTCACTTACCTTATCTCTATAGGTATCTTATATCAATACCTTAAATATCTAGGTAATACCTTAACACCCCATCTACTTTATAATAGTAAATAACTCACTATCCTAGGCTAATAGATCCTACCATTTCTTTAGACTAGTATCTGTCCATCTATCTTAACATCCTATCAATACCTTACCCTTAGACTATAGGTAAATCCTATTACCTTGTCAATACCTTAGACTTCTCATTTACCCTCCAAGATACTAACTATCCCTCTAAGATACTAACTTGTATCTAACACTCTAACTTACTAGTATCCTAATATCTAAGATACTAAAATATATATATTTAGGACACTATCTATATACATCTAACTATCTAACATATACTTCTAGTATTCTAAATTCTAAGTTACTAACTAGTAGTATCCTACTCAAGGTAATATGACACACTAACCTGTGACACCAATATACCAACTTACATCTCTAGACTACTATCCATCCACTAATTTGGGATACTAATTTCTAATATAGGATAATAACTCTATATCTAAG
Organism: Iris pallida; assembly: GCA_029216955.1. Lineage (NCBI taxonomy): Eukaryota > Viridiplantae > Streptophyta > Magnoliopsida > Asparagales > Iridaceae > Iris > Iris pallida. The sequence continues at coordinate 3,346,271 of JANAVB010031219.1, forward strand.
CTATCCTAGGATACAAACCAAGATACCATTTACTTTATCCCTATTGGTATCCTAATACCCTTACCTTGGTTGGAAGTCCAAAACCTTAGTCAAGGTATAAATACCTTTGTAACCCCACTTTACCAGAAGATCAATAGATATAAATATTTTATGTTTGTATAAATTGTACAAATTATAAATAATTTTATATAGGTGTACTGTATATCTACAGGATATAGAGCCATTTTATTTTTGCCTCATTTAATTCATTGGGTTCTTCTATCCACTGGGCTTTTAGTTTTCTTTGGGCTTTCTTATTCAATGGTCCATTCATGGTTTGATTTTGGCCAGAGAGTCACTTATGACATTTCGTTATTGTTCTTCCCATTCGAGAGCTAATGATGCTGCTCTCAACTAACCACGTGCTCTGTAACTAATTTTTGAATAAATTTTGGTTTCCCTCCATTCATTCTTTCCTCTCCAAGGAACCTAGCTGCCAATTCCTATATAAACCAGAATGTTCTCCATTAAATCGAACCATGCCAAAGCAAGGAAGGGTGCTACCAATTTCTATATATTTTTTCCTCGTCCATCCCTCTGATTCTTGAAGTTCTGGAGTGGCCATGGCGGATGTTGATTCTTCATCGAGCTTTTCCTGAGCGGTGATCGTCGACTAATCCCTGACAACGGGAACGAAGGACATCAGGCCTTCTACTGAACGGCGTTCATCCTCGGTGACAGGGCGGTACACGAGGAGCTCTCCGACGTCTCTCTGAAGTCACATCGACTCTGGTAAGGACGATCTTCCGATCACTGTCTTCCTCTGATTGTAATTGATTTTACTTTGATCTTTCGTTCAAATCGCAGATTGATTGGCATTTCGATCTAGTTGTGAGCAATTATTTTTGATCTTCTTCTCTGACTACTCTGTCAAGATCCATTGATTGGTTGAAGTCCATCATCTCGATCCAGGGGACTGTAAATATTAAAATTAATTGGTTGTACTTGAGGATTAATGCATTATTGAGGAGTTTGAGACCTATACTCGAGATCTGGGGACTTTTCTTGAATTTTCATTCTCTCTCCTTTAGAACTTATGGACCTGATTGTGTGGACACGACAAAAGGTCGCATCCCTTAAGTCAGATATCAGGGTGAGTAGACGATCCTTTGATTCTTCGAATCTAAGATTTCGTGTGCAGTATATGAACTGTTTTGTAATATAGTATTCTCTGTTGTGTATGCATCTGTTCGACCTATTGTCTCAAAGACTGGATCAGATCGGATGAGTAGCTGTGTCTGACTCGCAGTGTAGCGACACCAAGTGTATTTCAGATCTGATCTATAATTAGGTAAATTCTCTGATCTGTCATATATTACAGTTATTTGTAATTAGCTAGTTGTTATTTGTTGGGGGTGTTGTTGCATACGAGGGGGGTTTGTGAATAGTATCTTCTAGTTTTGACATTGTGTCTAAGTGTATCAAATTGATGAAGATGTGGCAGTATCTGTGTCGAGTTTGCTATCTTGGGGCAAAATACTGACACATGATTTGGGTTTGTGATTCAATTAGTCTCTGGGTATCAGTAGAACTGTTATTGTAGGAGTCTTATTAGCTTTAGCTAAATTCTTAATTCCTCTTAAATCTGAATGTGGAGTAACTCAGTTCAACTGGTCTTTTTTTTAGAGTTTGATATGGAAGAAATACCAGCTTGATTTATTGAGTCCAAACATGGGTATTCTGGGATCCAGAGTATCGGTGTACTGACTCTTGAACCAGATGACTGATTGAGAGTTAGCAAGAATTCTTTGAATAATAATAAACTTTGCTATTATCAGGATCAAATGTCAGGACTGAGAAGTCCTTATTTTCAGATATACTAGTTGCTTGTTTCATCCCTATACTACTCCTGTAGATATCGAGTAACCTATGGTTCTGTTGATTTTTACTACATGAATAATCCTGGATAACATCCAATTGGATATTTAACAGTTGTTTAAATATCAGGTATTTCATGGAATATTTGTTAGGAGTAGTTCAGATTTGTATAGAGTGGTTCCTATTCGGATTAAGATATTAGTTTTTCCAAAGCTGAGTTTGTATTTTAACTTGATACACTATAGATAGATATGGTTCTTGATAATGGTAATTATGATTCGAATTCAATAAGGTATAGACCAGCTTCTGTAAGCTGTTGTGACTGAAAGTTTAGTCTAATGGTGATTTGGGGCTTAATCTTTCTTGACCCGTGGATTGAATCAATTTAGTGTAACAGTTAATAAGAATTACAAGCCTGGGAGTATTTTGTATTGGTAATTATGTTGTCATCTAAACTGTGTAAATTAGTAAGTAGATAGGACAGTTGTAGATATTGCATTTATAGAGAGCTGTCAACTCAACTGTCTAGTAGCTGAAATACCTGTGAATAGTCATAAGTACATATCAGTCATATATATGCAACTTGAAACCTTAGGTAGATTAGGGTATAGCTAATATATCTCATGATTACCCTAAATTAGGCATGATTAGAATTTGTGATAACCAACTTGTGTAATTATTAACCAACTTGTACTCAATAAACAGGAAGACATCCAGCTCCATTTATTACCCGTACTTTTTCGGAGCAAGGCAAGTACTGTTCTACGGTTTTTGCGCATTTATATATCTTGTACTTTTCTTGTGATACGTCATGACACGATATCGTGTCCCCTTGTACTTTCCTTTTCTTGTACTTACTTGTGTCGTGAGGGGAAATACACTATCTATGTGGCCAAACCCCGATTACTATATTCATGTAGATAGCTTAGGCCTCGTATCGTGCATGTGGGTCCTAAGCCGTACCGATATTCATGTACTCATGTACATATTCCTGTACTCACCCCAGCTGCTCACATAGCTAGTTGTATTCCAAATATTGTGCACATGTCATGTCTTGTACTTCAGGTTCATAGTTACATTCATGTACTTTATTTCCTGTACTTACATTCCTGTAATTTCATGTTCATTTCCTGTATTTCATATTTTATATTCTCCTGTACTCATTTCCATATCATGATGTTCTTGTTCATTACCTAGAACTGTACTTTGTGTCACGACCCGCACCCATTTTTTTTAAAATGGATACGAGACGTGTCCAAGCCAGTCTACGCCACAGTGTCGGCGGTAGTATGCTGTCACGGCCATGAAGGTCTAAAATTACAAATAATGCTCATTCACATAATTAATTTAACTTACAATGATCACAAGTTTTACATTTGTAGAAAAATATAAACTTGTACAAATAAATGAATGACAACAACTCAACTATCTAGCTAGTCTCTAGGCTTTGTCTGCAAGTATTTTCGTCACTCCCCAAGCTAAGTGAATCCACGGCTAACCTGAAAGTGTTGGTTTCCAGTCAGGAATGGAACGAGCACAATTCACTGAATGCAATTTCAAATAAAGAAAATAACTATAAACAAAGGTTAGACATCAATCATGAGTTTTGAAAATAAACAAGAAATACGGAAAACCAATAGCAAATAAATAGACACAAAATACTTTCCCTAACTGTTAGAAGTACCTTTGATATGTGATCAGTCTGGGCCACTACACCGCGAGGTCTACGAGATCTACTTGCATGAAAAATAAACACGGTCTACGAGATCTACTTGCAGAAATTAAACAATGTCTACGAGATCTACTGCAATAAAATAATTAATGTCTACGAGATCTACTACATAAAAATAAACACGGTCTACGAGATCTACTGCATGAAAATAAACATGGACTATGAGATCTACTGCATGAAAATAAACACGGTCTACGAGATCTACTGTATGAAAATAAACACGATCTACGGTCAGATCACACATCCTTGGTACTTCTCATTCCCGACTCAACAATTTATAATAGAGTATAAAATCACATAACCAATGACTAATCAATGAAATATAGTAAAGACCAATATCAAAATGCAGACAATAAACTGTACTCGCCTGTGGTCCTCTGCTGGTGAAACCGACAATCTGAACCACTCAATGTGCCACAATAGTCAAAATCCGTACAACAGACCCCGAAAGCTGAAATAAATATTACCAATGTTCTTAGAATAGTCAAAATAGCTACGATCGCCTGTCCTTAAGTCCAATTCTGGACACAGGGGCAAAACGGTAATTTTGGGTCAAAACGGTGTCCGCCGTTGGACCCGCTTTGCACCGAAAAGTGTGCTAGAGTCAACGGTCTCTAAAATCGTCAAACTACATGTCTACGGATCCATTTTTTGATACAAATCCAACCGTAAGTCCAGAGTTGGATTCCGGCGGGCCGTGCACAAAATCGCCCGTTGAGTGGAACCGTGGGGCCCGCAAAACGATAATTTTATCAACTGTCTCAGAATTGGACCAAACTTGGTATACAGGACCAGAAAAATGATAAGGTCCTGTTGGCACAAGTTTCGTCTCGATCTGACGAGCGTGCACAAAGTAATTGAGAAATTTGCACAGAGGCCGATACGGTGAATTTCGACAGATACGCATCAAATTCGTCGTGCACACTCGACCAATTTGAATTCCGTCAAAGCCCACACGACCACGAAACCGTTACACAGCTTTTGATGCTTCCGGTTCGTTCGTCCGAAATGGCGGGACGGACATGGTATCGGAGTGATTTTTAACATTCTAAACTGTTTTCAATGTAATTTTTGCTCAAATTCAAAAACTGATTTCTATGTGCATAATGTATAAAATCCGAAACCACAAAAGGGGTTATGATCTCTTATATGTTTTCTAAAATAATGCCTTGATAGATTTCCAAATTTCCCAACAGGTCGATGGGAAACGGTCTTCAAAAGAAGGGGTTTGCTTTGAATTTTTTCTGTTCATCTCGAACAGATTTTTCGTAATTTTTGACTCGAATCCTTGAACAATATAAAGCGATAGAATTTAATCCATCAGAAGGGAATTATAGGTGGTTAGGTCGGGTACATACCAGTGAAATTGGTTCACGAAACGATCGAACGGCCATCGAGATTTGTCGCTGCAAAAACAGCCCGATGGCTGCAACTGCTACTGCTGTCTTCTGTTCTGCGCCTGTGCTTGCGCGCTGTCCGCGACGGCCCGGCCGGACGGCGGCGGCCCGCGGTGGCACGCGCGTACGTAGGGTTGCGCCCGGGGGTGGAGGTCGGGTGGCGCGCGATTTGGTTAGGGTTTGATGAATTTTCATTCACTCTCTCGATATTTATATATCGCAAGTCTCTGGGTAGTTCGGTCTGCTGAAGGCTTTCGTGGAGAAGCCCAAGCTCGGGCTGGGAACCCTTGGCGCGGGTGCTGGGTCCACTTGGGTCTCAGCTGGGTTCGTGGCCCCTTGGGTTGGCTGATGGGCCTCTGGGCCGGTCTGCTGTTGGCTCAAAAGCTATTAGTTTGATCTGTATTTGTTTTGCCCTATAATTATTTCCTTTCCCTTTTTGGTTTTATATATATATATATATATATATATATATATATATATATATATATATATATATATATATATACACATACACATACACACATATATATATCTATATTTTCAGATGAAACTTATTCTACATTATTCTATTATTCCATTATATATATATATATATATATATATATATATATATATATATATATATATATATATATATATATATATATATATATATATATATATATATATATATATATAATCTCGATAAAACCCAAATAATCTCCATAGCATTTGTTCCTAGTGTAGGGCTCATTTATGCAATTATGAATATATGTAGTATAACACTTATTTGACAGAATAATATAATCAGTAATAAAAATAATACTACATAATAATAACCTAAATAAAAATGATAATAATAATAATAAAATCCAATACATCAATAATAGTGTATACATTCCATCATGTGCGGTCTATTAATCACTAAACATATAAGGACCTAACTGTTATTGAATTATCAACTGATAATAATATTTATAATATTTAAATACAAACACTTAGAAAATATTCATTTAAACCATTAAAACGAAATACAATACTCTCTTACCAAATTCCATCAACACGATTTTCATTGGATGTGCTGCATGCCCTGCATGGCTTGGCTCAGTTCGGGTCCAGTTCGGCTAACAGGGTATAACCGGTTTCCCTAATCTCAATAATATAATAAATAAATAAATAAATAAAAACTTCGGCAAGAATTAAGTCGCAACTTGGCCTGATTTTCCTAGTTAGGACATCGCTATGGCTTGGCCTTCCCTATCAGGACTAATACATCAGCCAAAGCATGCCATTTCACTATCCGTGCCACGATTCCTAGTCATCGTGTACTCCAAAACTCCACTATGGCTAAAATCATCTACCGTAAAAATTAACTAAATAATTATTTATGAAAACTCCAAAATCACCATTTAATTCAATAAAAAAAATATAATTCCAAATTCTGGTAAGGGGGGTTACAAATCTACCCACCTTAAAAATAATTTCGTCCTCAAAATTCTAATTCATAACTATTCCTTAATTTCAACAAGAAAATCTACCATTACCTTAATCTCCTCGAATTTACTTCCTCAAAAACAGTTTATATCCTCCTCCTAGCCATTCTGTAACTACAAAACTCCAAGGACTTCTACCCACCTTTGGACATACTACTCCCTCAAAGCTATGTCACTAAAACTTATAATCTTCCAACTATTTGTAAAAAAAATTGCTACAAATAGATATCTACTGCCCTTGACCTCTATAATCCTCTCCTATCTATCAAATAACCCAAAATCTAACAAGCAATAATTTTACACACGTAGCTAAATATTGGTAAATTCTAATAAGTATGACCATCGTCGCTCCGAAATAGGAAGGACATAAAGATAAGGAAGAACAATCGAGAGTAAAAATAAAGTTTCAAGAGCAGTAGCTGTATCCAAAGATATAGCTAGAAAGAAAATTCATGAACCATTGCCTTATTGGCTAGATTAGGCTACTCTAGTCCAGTCACTTGCTAACTCGAAGGACCCTTCGTTTCTCAGAGGGCTTGCACTCCGTGCAATATAGAAGTTTCGTTCTCGAAATTTATCTAAACAAGGTTCCATAATATGACGGGATTTGAGGAGTCAAGATTGTGATCTTTTCCGTGGTTATTTAAACACATGAGCAAGGGTCATAAAGGCAATGCAAGATCGTATCGCAACTTTCAGGTAGATGGAATGAGGTTTACGAATGACTTCACTTTCTAAGAAGGGGAGACAACATAAAGGATATAGGGACCTATTCCGGAAGGTTCTGTTTTATAGTCCAACTATGGTGATATGCATGAATGGGTATTAATGGGTTCCCCAATTGGACATCAGTCATCGGTTGAATGAACCTTGGACTTCAATCTATATTTACTGGACAAGATCCCAATGATAAACTACCTCTACTAGGTTAGGGTAACCTAGAATAGGTTTCAACCCAAGTGGTTGAGCTAGTTGGACAGTCGGATTGGTTAAATAGGTTCTCTAAGCCCTGAAGGTGCGCCTTCCGTGACTTTGTGTTTAAGTAGCACGAGAAGACACAATTGAATGGTACACTAGTGACATGTGCGTAGTGGACTTCGAGTAGATCACAACCATATATTGGGTCGAAAGGTTTGAGTCGAGGTCGAGTCTCTAATTGTAGTCGAAAAGTATACGAGTATTATGGTATGGGTTATAGCTAGTCCTTTTATCCTGAAAGTCTTGGCACAAAATAGAGTACAAGGGGACAGGTTTGAGAGGGATATGATATACCTAGATGAAGGTGGACTCGTCTAGGTCTTGCATATGAAATTTGTTGGAAGATAACAGCTGGTCTCGTGCTCCGAATATTAATGGCACAGCCGGGACACAAAAATGATCTAAATGGATAGTGGGAGTCCATGGGGCACTAATTATCATAGAAATTACTCTAATCAATCGGTAATCCTCGCATATCCCAAAATTTTTGAAAGCTTACAGTCTACTCGCCCTAGAAGCTAGGACATGGTTTTTAGGAATAATGAGATTAGAAGGATTTCAAAGTCCGGATACCGTACCCCGACTCTTGTTAATAAGGAATAAGGCACGATGTATCGAATTACGGTAGATATAAGTCAAGTCAAGGGTCGTTCCTCAATAAATGGAAAACGAGTGCGTATGCAATGATACCGGGTCAATGAAATAGAGAAACATACACATCCATAGTATACAAGAGTTATCGATGGGGTAACCATTCTCTAAGGCACATCATATGAAAAGATTTCTAACAACTAAGTCGTAAATTTCTATTGGGGTCAAACCTGCCAGACTATTGTCACAACGGTTCTAGGTGAAGCAAGCTTCAATAAATAATTTTGAGGCTCATAATAATCGGTCTCTTGAGGATAGATAGTCTCCTAGGTTGACATTTGATCAAGGGAAAGATCTTAATCACTCTCGAACTCCAATGACTAGAAGATCAAGGTTAGCAGGTTTAGGGTCGCAGCGAGGACGAGTAACTTAAGGCAAGGTTCTAGTCACCTGGCTGGCCGATGGTAGTTACCCTTGTGTATACAACCATCATAGCCATGGGAATACTCTGTATCTCTCTACCATCACGAGCTTTCGTCTTTCCAAATCGATGAACGACAATAACAATAAAGAATTCAAGGGAGATGTTACTGAATACAATTTCGTGATTCAAGGGCGGACATATAATTCAAGAGGAATTGTCAATGCAGTCACGGATGAGATCCTAGAGACATCTACATCTTAATCTACGTAGGATAATTAAATGAAGAGCGAACCAATTGCATCATGGTTGATCAGATAGTAATACAATGATTCTGATTAGACAATATATTAGCGGGCATCCCCAATAAACATATGTCTTGAATCAAGCTCGATAAAAGAGTAAGCTTGCAAAAACTAGGCTGTAATAGCAGTATTGGTCAAGATAGTCAAAATATAGGTAGGCGAGATTTTTGGAAATGAGGCACAAATAGTTCGAGTTTTGGAAAAATCAGATCCTTTCCTGGTGTTATTGCTTACATGGTTATCCTACTATCTTTTTATCCATAATGCCTTGGCGACTAATGGGTTATGAACCTCTAAACTCTATATTCTAGGTAAACCTATTGGCGTCAAACAATATCCTTGTCAATAGGTCACAAGGACCACGGAATGCTAGATCGGTAGACACGCTACCCAATCTCACAGAACTTCTACTAGTATTGGCTTCGGATCTTATAGAACATACAGGGCACCGTCCTATCCTCTATAGTATCCCTAATTGTAATCATGTCTGAAGTCATTTCACCGAGGACTACGCCTCGCCCGTAAAATTGGGCAGTGGTAAACCCTTGGTTTCGTAACTCAAATATGATACAAATCGAACATTACCTGACTCTATCCAATATTGGCTCAAGGATAACTACGATCAAGAGTGGACCACTAGTCATATTTCTAGCAAAATTCTATAACCGATATTTTTTTAATCTAATTTCAACTCTAGGGGTCGTGTCTCGCCAGTGCGCTGCTGGCTGCAGTGAATCCATAGTCTCCAAAATTTAAATAAATGGCGACAGTGCGCTGCTGTCCTGCCATTATGAGTTAACTAATATTCCTTTAACTATATTTGTAAAAATTCATGGGCTTCTAGAGATCTAAACAAATTGACTATGAAATAAAGCGTAAGTATCTATCAATCGCAACCTTACAATAAAAGATTGAACAGGGAGGAATGAAGATAAAAGAAATACAACCATTCTAATATCTATTTCATGTGCATCCAAACCATTGAGGAAAACTTTGATTCGAAACTAACTCGAGTTTCGTATGTGGTTAGCTTAATCAGGAATTATATAAAAATAATTCTTAAGGCAAAAATAGGAACTAAACAGGCATTTCGACAAGATATGAGGATGATATCTTAAGAGGCAAAGCGAAGGATTTGCACAATTCATCAGGGTTAGATCATTAATTCTATGAAGCCCTATCCCACCAAGTGAATAACCTATCCACATTGGATCATATCGTCCTATCAAGAGGAAATAGTGTACCTATGGGGATCTGACAAACTATCAACATTAATACCCTCAGCTAAATTATATGGCCTAGACTATCCATCGATAAATTTGTATAAAGGACACCTAGTCCTAGTCATTCTTTTAAATTAAATTCTTAATTCGTGAATGAGCATTTCCTAGTCGCAGGCTCGTAATAGTACGACTAACTTAAGTACCATCACGAGTTCGTATGATTTGCGAAGACAGACCTGCATGGGCCACCACAAAAACTTGTCACGACCCGTACCCATTTTTTTTAAACGGATACGAGACGTGTCCAAGCCAGCCTACGCCGCAATGTCGGCGGTAGTACGCTGTCACGGCCATGAAGGTCCAAAATCACAAATAATGCTCATTCACATAATTAATTTAACTTACAATGATCATAAGTTTTACAATTGTAAAAAAATATAAACTTGTACAAATAAATAAATGACTACAACTCAACTATCTAGTTAGTCTCTAGGCTTTGTCTGCAAGTATTTTCGTCACTCTCCAAGCTAAGTGAATCCACGGCTAACCTGAAAATGTTGGTTTCTAGTCAGGAATGGAACGAGCATAATTCACTGAATGCAATTTCAAATAAAGAAAATGACTATAAACAAAGGTTAGACATCAATCATGAGTTTTGAAAATAAACAAAAAATACGGAAAACCAATAGCAAATAAATAGACACAAAATACTTTTCCCAACTGTTAGAAGTACCTTTGATATGTGATCAGTCTGGGCCACTACACCGAGAGGTCTACGAGATCTACTTGCATGAAAAATAAACACGGTCTACGAGATCTACTTGCAAAAATTAAACAATGTCTACGAGATCTACTGCAATAAAATAATCAATGTCTACGAGATCTACTGCATAAAAATAAACACGGTCTACGAGATCAACAGCATGAAAATAAACACGGTCTATGAGATCTACTGCATAAAAATAAACATGGTCTACGAGATCTACTGCATGAAAATAAATATGGTCTACGAGATCTACTGCATGAATATAAACACGGTCTACGGTCGGATCACACATCCTTGGTACTTCTCATTCCCGACTCAACAATTTATAATAGAGTATAAAATCACATAACCAATGACTAATCAATGAAATATAGTAAAGATCAATATCAAAATACAGACAATAAACTGTACTCGCCTGTGGTCCTCTGCTGCTGAAACCGACAATCTGAACCACTCAATGTGCCACAATAGTCAAAACCTGTACAACAGTCCCCGAAAGCTGAAATAAACATTAACAATGTTTTAGAATAGTCAAAATAGCTAGGATCGCCTGTCCTTAAGTCCAATTCTGGACACAGGGGCAAAACGGTAATTTTGGGTCAAAACGGTGTCCGCCGTTGGACCCGCTTTGCACCAAAAAGTGTGCCAGAGTCAACGGTCTCTAAAGTTGTCAAACTACATGTCTACAGATCCAGTTGGATTCCTGCAGGCCGTGCACAAAATCGCCCGTTGAGTGGAACCGTAGGGCCCGCAAAACGGTAATTTTATCAACTGTCTCAGAATTGGACCAAACTTGGCACACAGGACCAGAAAAATGATACGGTCCTGTTGGCGCAAGTTTCGTCTCGATCTGACGAGCATGCACAATGTAATTGAGAAATTTACACAGAGGCCGATACGGTAAATTTCGACGGATACGCATCAAATTCGTCGCGCACACTCGACCAATTTGAATTCCGTCAAAGCCCACACGACCACGAAACCGTTACACAGCTTTCGATGCTTCCATTTTGTGACCACGTCGTCCGAAATGGCGGGATGGACGTGGTATCGGAGTGATTTTTAACATTCTAAACTGTTTTCAAAGTGATTTTTGCTCAAATTCGAAAACAGATTTCTATGTGCATAATGTATAAAATCCGAAACCACAAAAAGGGTTATGATCTCTTATATGTTGTCTAAAATACTACCTTGATAGATTTCCAAATTTCCCAACAGGTCGATGGGAAACGGTCTTCAAAAGAAGGGGTTTGCATTGAATTTTTTCTGTTCATCTCGAACAGATTTTTCGTGATTTTTGACTCGAATCCTTGAACAATATAAAGCGCTAGAATTTAATCCATCAGAAGGGAATTATAGGTGGTTAGGTCGGGTACATACCAATGAAATTAGTTCACAAAACGATCGAACGGCCATCGAGATTTGTCGCAGCAAAAATAGCCCTATGGCTGCAACTACTAATGCTGTCTTCTGTTCTGTGCCTGTGCTTGCACGCTGTCCGCGGCGGCCTGGCAGGTCGACGGCGGCCCGCGATGGTGCGCGCGCGCACGTAGGGCTGCGCCCGGGGGTGGAGGTCGGGTGGCGCACGATTTGGTTAGGGTTTGATGAATTCTCATTCACTCTCTCGATATTTATATATCGAAAGTCTCTGGGTAGTTCGGTCTGCTGAGGGCTTTCGTGGAGAAGCCCAAGCTCGGGCTGGGAACCCTTGGCGCGGGTGCTAGGTCCACTTGGGTCTCAGCTGGGTTCGTGGCCCCTTGGGTTGGCTGATGGGCCTCTGGGCCGGTCTGCTGTTGGCTCAAAAGCTATTAGTTTGATCTGTATTTGTTTTGCCCTATAATTATTTCCTTTCCCTTCTTCTTTCCCTTTTTGGTTATACATTTATATATATATATATATATATATATACATGTATATTTATGCTCATATAATTACTTATATAATAATTCTCCAAAAATATAAATAATTATTTTTAGTAGAAAAACACCAATCTCAATATTATATATATATATATATATATATATATATATATATATATATATATATATATATATATATATATATATATATATATATATATATTATATATACACACACACACACACACACACACACACACACACACACACACACACACACACATATATATATATATATATATATATATATATATATATATATATATATTTTTTATATATATATATATATATATATATATATATATATATATATATATATATATATATATATATATATATATTTAGATGAAACTTATTCTACATTATTCTATTATTCCATTATATATATATATAATCTCGATAAAACCCAAATAATCCCCAAAGCATTTGTTCCTAGTGTAGGGCTCATTTATGCAGTTATGAATATATGTAGTATAACACTTATTTGACAGAATAATATAATCAATAATAAAAATAATACTACATAATAATAACCTCAACAAAAATGATAATAATAATAATAAAATCCAATACATCAATAATAGTGTATACATTCCATCATGTGCGGTCTATTAATCACTAAACATATAAGTTCCTAACTATTATTGAATTATCAACTGATAATAATATTTATAATATTTAAATACAAACACTTAGAAAATATTCATTTAAACCATTAAAACGAAATACAATACTCTCTTACCAAATTCCATCAACACGATTTTCATTGGATGTGATGCATGCCCTGCTGGCTTGGCTCAGTTCGGGTCCAGTCCGGCTAACAGGGTATAACCGATTTCCCTAATCTCAATAATATAATTAATAAATAAATAAATAAAACTTCGGCAAGAATTAAGTCGCAACTTGGCCTGATTTTTCTAGTTAGGACATCGCTATGGCTTGGCCATCGTGTACTCCAAAACTCCACTATGACTAAAATCATCTACCGTAAAAATTAACTAAATAATTATTTATGGAAACTCCAAAAATCACTATTTAATTCAATAAAAAAATATAATTCGAAATTCCGGGAAGAGGGGTTACACTTTGCTCCACTCTTGACTAGGATATGTGGCAGGTGAGATGGAGGCATTGTGTTACACCTACTTTGGTCGTGAGCCTATAGATGCAGTAGAGCAAGATGGAGTTGCTCTGGACTTTGAGGCTAAGGAAGCCTAGTATCTTACCCTTAGCAGTTTACATTCTATTGTACCTGAGACAGTCAAACTTTATTTTAGCTGGTTGAAGGTAATAACTCTTAGACATGTACTTTGATGCTGGGATTCGATACTAGATGTTTTGGTTTATATTCATTCTTATCTGGACTTATAGTTTCCCTAGAGATTGGTACAGCTTACTTCAACGTGTCCAACGATGAAGGCTGGGCGTGTCCGACTCGTGTTCGATTATTCGGGAGCGGGTCATGACATATTTTTAGTGGTGGCCCATGCAGGTCTATCCTAATAGTACCTAGGTTTTAGTGTACTATTGGGGGACTTGATTAAACTAGGGAAACTTGAATCACAGTATAGGAAATCGGGTACATCGTGTATATATGGATATTAGATAAATATTCATATTTACTTGTAGGTTAGGTTTTTATTAATCACGAAGTTTTCTTTTACTGCAGGATGGTTACTACGAGGAAGGCCGCGGATCAGCCTGGAGTTGCAGGCAGTTCGGGACAGTCTGCACCAGACGTTTCGTTAGAGCAGCTTCCACCACCGCCTCCTATCTTTCCTCCGCTCTCCCCGACGATGACGTTCGATGGCGCTTAGGTGATGGCCATGTTTCAGCAGTTCATGGAGGCTCAGAACCACCAGGTCGCACAGTTCTGAGCGACAGTCGTGGATGCACTCAGCACCGGAGAGCCGGCAGCACCAGCACCAGTAGCACCTCCAACACCAGCAGCACCGAGACCAGGGACTGCCAGAGACTACCAGAACCTCTGTCCGATGGCTTTTTGGGACCACGAGGGGATTGTATATGCAGATGAGTGGCTGGAAAATGCTGAGAGGACACTAAAGATGGCGAGGATCCCGGATGACCTGAAGGTGGAAGTTGCGAGCATGCGACTTTTTGATCTCGCCAGAGCTTGGTACCGGAAGGAGCCCCAGTTAGCCACGCCCCAGGTTCTTTGGACAAATTTCAAAACTCTGTTCAAGGAGAAGTTCCTCCCAGACGTGGAGCGAGATAAGCTTCGGATGCAGTTCGAGGCGTTGCAGTAGGAGAACATGACAGTGGCGGAGTACACATCAGAGTTCACCCGACTCAGCAGGTTCACAGAGAACCTAGTTAGAGCACCAGAGAATAGAGCTTGGAGGTTCAAAAAGGGCCTCACAGAGAGTTACGGCATATAGTGGCGATCAGTCAGATGACTACTTATGCGAGCAACCTCAAGATTGCTCAGGCTGTGGAGAAAGAGGCAGATCCGAAGCTGAAGAGGGATCGGGACATCGGCAGTAGCAGCTACCAGGCACCAGCAAAGATGACTCAGATTCAGACGAGGCCACAGTAGCCTGTACAGCAGCATCACCATCCAGCCAGAGTTCATGCACATCAGCCACAGAGACAGCAGCAGGCAGCTACTTGCTCTTTTATTACCGACCAGGACACTGCTTTGACGAATGCCGCAAGAGGCTTAGGCTCTGCTTATTTTGTGTATCAGACGCACATCAGATGAGGGACTGCCCACAGGCTACAGCTCAACTGACAAGAGGACCTCGAGAAGCTGGAGGACCACCACCTGCACCACCCAGAGCACTACCAACTGTACCACAGAGGGTTCAGGCTTTACCTACTTATCAGCAGTATTTTGTACAGCATCAGCAGTAGAGGGGACCACCACAGCAAGGACATGCTTACGTCATGGCCGTAGTTGAGGAGGATGAGGCAGTTCCAGATGTGATCACAGGTTCTATCCTTTTACATTCATTTTCTGCCATTATATTGTTTGATTCTAGAGCCACACATAGCTTTGTATCATATGAGTTTCTGCATAGACACGACTTCACACATAAGCCCACTAGGAGGAACTATCGGATTATGACAGGAGGAGGGGTAGTGCCAGTTAGTGAGATGGTTGATTACCCTATCACTATAGCTAGGAGGGAGCTTAGGGCTTGACTTCTAGTGATGTCATTGCCCAGATTTGATATAGTCCTCGGCATCGACTGGATGAGTGAGAACTTTGCTGTAATAGACTGCCATAAAGGGAAGGTAATTTTTAGCCCGCCTGGAGTTCTACCATTCGAGATCAGCAGACGGATTGCAGAGAGGCCAGAGGGAGTCTACTTTGGAGCAGTTACAGAAGACCAGAAATTGTCGCACCCATTGATTACAGAGTTTCTCGACGTCTTCCTCGAGGAGTTGCCAGAATTGCGGCCAGATCGAGATGTAGAGTTCAGCATCGACTTAGTGCCCAGATCAGCGTCGAAGTCCCAACATTGCTACAAGATCAACCCGAAGGAAGCTACAGAGTTGAAGGCCCAGATAGATGAGTTGGAAGGCAAGGGTTTTATTCGGTCCAGTGCTTCACCCTGGGGAGCACTGGTACTCTTCGTACCGAAGAAGGATGGGACTATTAGAATGTGTATCAATTACTGTGCTGTCACCCCCAGTTTCTAGAAATAGGGGTATTTTTGTAATTCTTCATTTTTAAATTATTTTGGAATTATTTATTTATTATTTGTATTATTTTGGGGATATTTGAATCGGGTTCGAATTTTAACTCATTTCGACTTGTTTTGACTTGTTTCGGGGACCCGGAATAGTTTTGACCTTAGCAGGCCCACACACTAGTTAGCCATGGCCCACATGTTAGTTATTTTAGTTAGTGACTAGACTAATTATTTTGGTTAGTATTAATATGGATTAGTGTTTTAGGATTGACCAAACTACCCCCGACTTAACCCCTTACCATTGTATTAGCAAATAGACTAGAGAGGGGCTTTTGGACTTTTCCCAATAGGACAAAACAGCCCCTTTATGGCCAGCCATGACTAGAGTGGATAGGACTCCATTATTTTATTATTCCTATTTCATTTCTCTCTCTTGTTCTTCCCTATTTTTTAGAGAGCTTTCCCTAATCAAACCATCACCAAATCCTTCAATTTCTCCACCAAATCTTCTTCCTTCCCTCTCCATTCAATCCAAGGAAGTTGCTCCTCAAGTTTGGGAGGATTCGGAGCTCGTTCGTGTCCTTTTGGAATCTCTACGTGTCGGTGTCGAGTCAGGAAGCTTTTTCCTTTGAAACTCTCTCCCGGAAGGTATAATCTCTTCTCTAATCCACCCCAACATGTATGTAGGATTATTTTGAACCCGTAGGAATGACCCCTTGGTGTTGTGTCCATTTGAGTCCATTTGGACATTTGTAGAGGTGTCCTAGGAGTAGGATCGTGTCCTAATGGAGAAAATCCTCTTTGGACACTTATAGAATCTTTTGTGTATTGTTTTATTGTTGTTCTAATTTGTATTCCAGATTTTACATGAGTTTAGGAATGTTTTTCCCTATGTATCATATTGTATCATGATATCTAATATATATATATATATATATATATATATATATATATATATATATATATATATATATATATATATATATATATATATATATATATGGTTTATATATATATATATAATATATATATATATATATATATATATATATATATATATATATTTTTGATTTATATATGTATGTGGATATATACTATGGAGGGAATGTGTATTTTGTGATTTGGTATGGGGGCATGAGGGTCGGCCAAGGAGGAATGGCGTGAGATATATATGTGTGTGGTTGTATGTTTGAGAGGTGTTTGATGATATGTGTGAGATAGTAAAATGTGAAGAGGAGTGATATGTGTGTGAGTGTGGTGTGTAGAGTGATTTGTAGGGAGGGAGGAAACCCAGTTTTCACTGTCCAAAACAGCACCTAGGTGGCTGTCTTATGACAGTCCACATTCCCCTATATGACAGCCCCTAAACTCCAGATTTTTTGCATTATTTGGCTGTCACTTGAACCCACATAACACCACCACCAATACCCCCTACTTGCTGTCCTTCACCACTCCAAAGAACAGTCCCTTAGCGCATATTTCAGTCCAAATTTACACCCCTCAATTCAGCCCAGGTTTTGCCATTAGATGGCTGCCTCCTTCACTCCAAAAACAGCCCACATTTTCCCCATTCCTTGGCTGTCCCTATATGGCCTTTGGGGAGCTGTTGAAGGCAAAATTTGTTGATATGTATCTGGCTTGTTTGTTTGGTTTCTGGTACATTGCAGGTTCTGCTTGTTCACCAGTTACAACTATCATCTAGTCTCATGACACAAATTTTTGCCAGGCAGTATGTTCTTTTACCTATAGACTTATTGCTTGATATGGCCTTTGGACAGTCCAGATTTTACCATACATGGACTGTCCAAAACAGCAGCCCTTCACTTGAATTCAGTCCCTAACAAGCCTAGATGGCTGTCCAAATATCAGTTCCCCCTTATTTCCATGTACACCCCCTTGTTAACCTCCATGAAACCACCCTTAATAACTGTCAAACCAGTCCCCATTCACCCCTCTATATGCAGTCCATATTAGCCCCATATTAGACTTGAAATCAGTCCTCATTTCCACTTAAATTCAGTCCATATATTAGCCTGTGTGTGTGTGTGTAGTTGTGAGGTTTTGTGAGTTAGTATGTGAGCCTACATATATTTTGTGAGTGCCTATAGGATAGCCTATATCTAAACTAATAGGAAACCTATAGAGGAGCCTATGTGAGTGTGATATTAGTGAGTGTTGTGTGTGGGTGAGTGCTAGAGTGATGTGAGGGTAATATATGATATGGATAAGGTAATAGGGTAAATTTGATTTACCCCGTATCCTAACATAGCCTAGATACCTAGGATACCCATTATTCTTGGTAGGTAAACCCTAGATAGGTTGATATCTAGCTACCCTAAGGAGCCTAGGCTAGTACCACGGGTATTTGCGGGGTTTCCTTGGGATTGGACAAGGTATCGGGATTTACCTTGGTAGTGTAATGCTAGTTTACCTAGAAAATAGGGTATTTGTGTTAGAAGTCTAAGATAGAGTTAGAACTTGATTTCCGTGGTTGGTAATGATCAAATAAGGTGCTCATAGACTAGTTTTGACGCCGGTTGACCGTTTTGACCAAAAGTCAACAAAAGTCAACCGAGGGTCAAACTTAGCCTTTAAGCGACCCGATTTGACCGAAACCAAACCAGAGTTGACCAGTTGACTAAAAATCAACTGTTAGTCAACATTTGACTTGTTTGACCTAGGGTTGACCCAGGGTTGACTCAGTGTTGACCAGAGTTGACCAGAGTTTACTTTTTGACCAAAAGTCAATTGTAAGTCAACCCTTGATCCCGATTGACCTAGTTTGACTTGGATTGACTTCCAGTGACCTAGTATGACTTAGTATGACCCAGTTTGACCTAGATTGACCTAGTATTGACTTAGACTTGCATTCATGGCTTGTATTAGTTTCCTTTTTCAGTATTTAGCCATGTTTGACTCATAGTATCTTATTTTAGGTCTGTGATCACTCTGAGCGTCTGTTCACCCTATCAGCTCAGGACCACAGGCGAGTACATTTACTGATAGTTTTCATTTTCTTGATATCTACTATATCCGATTCAGTCGTAGTGTCTTACTTGATTTCCAGACATGATATTTTACGGACTAGTATATGTCGGATCCAGTCATAAGATGTTGTTCCCGGATTACTTGGTATATTGGTACATGACTCAATTTGTTACTTGTACTTATATAGACATGGACTTGGGAGTGGGCTGATCACCTGCTTTTAAATCTCGTGTCATGACGTGTTATGTCCGGATCCGTGATACTATTCGGGGATGGAGAATTATTAGGGGTTATGTGATCAAAGCCTTCATGTAACTATATATTGCTAGCGCCACCCTCACCTCACGTAGGGTGTAGCAGACACCTCATTACCAGTTATCCAGGTTGGACGGCATGACTCTCCGTTGAGTACACCGCGGATTGCTGGGCCAAGTGGATAACCATCTCTTGCTTCCCTAGTCGATCACATATCGCTCTAATAATTCAAATCACTTTTTTTACATTTATTGTCATATCTTAGATTTCCAGTTCAGCTTTACTTACTGTACTTTTACCATGCTATAATTCATTTCTCACATGCTCTACCAGCCTTTTATACTGTACTATAATTTGAGACCAAGTTCTGTTTGGAAGAAGGGTTACAACTCCGGTCCTTGTTTGGTTCAAGGGTTATAACTAAGCTTTCAAATGGTTCCCAAGTCGCATATATCTTTTGTCTTGTATTTATTATTGCTGTCTCTTATAGTATTTCTTAATTCATATGGAACTGCTGTTGGTGTTTGTACTTGCTCATTTTCCTGACAGAATACCGTTGACAAATTTTACAGATGACTCTGAGACTGACTGTCCGACCTACTATGGGGTCGAGTCTGATGGACTAGATTTAGACCGTGGCTTATTGGTAGAGCCACTGGACTTTGCTCACCCTGAGTAGCATAGTTAAATATGTTTGCCTGGCCTGCGAGCCAGCTAGTACATTTTAGTTTATAGTATCTTTATACTTATATTATCTGAGACTCTGGATGTTGTGTTAGCTCTGACTTGTGGATTTTGGACTCGTTTCCTGTTTTATCTATCGTATCTCTTTTCATGCTATTTACCTTAGTTTTGATTATGTGATTGAGACTGTATTGCTATGTCACCTCCATTCGGAGTGTATATAACTGTACAGGTACATTTATCTATTTTAGTCGTAGTATTTACAGACCCTATATACAGCGTTCTACCGCCGATACTGTGGCGTAGGCTGGACGTAACCACGTGCCCGTACCCCTCTTCAGGGTGCGGGTCGTGACACGTTCACTCAATAACATCACCATCAAGAATAAATACTCGTTGTCGCAGATAGATGAGTTGTTTGACCAGCTTAGTGGAGCTAAGGTCTTTTCCAAGATTGACCTTCGGTAAGGGTATCATCAGATGAAGGTTCAGGAGCAGGATATTCTGAAGACAGCTTTCAATACCCGTTACGGCCAGTATGAATTCTTGGTGATGTCGTTCGGACCCACCAATGCTCCAGCAGTGTTTATGAACTTGATGAATAAAGTTTTTCACAAGTATCTAGACAAGTTTGTCGTAGTCTTCATTGACGATATTCTGATCTATTCGAAGACCAAGAAGGAGCATATGGAGCACCTGCGAATTGTTTTGGAGATTCTGCGAAAGGAGAAGCTGTACGGGAAGCTCTCAAAGTGCAAGTTCTTCTTGGACAGAGTGGAGTTCTTAGGGCATGTAGTGACTGGAGAGAAGATTTCTGTGGATCCCAAGAAGATTGAAGCTGTAGAAGCATGGACACCTCCCAAGTCAGTAGCAGAGATTCATAGTTTCCTGGGGCTAACAGGTTACTACAGGAAGTTCGTGAAAGATTTTGCCAAGATAGCAGCACCAATGATGAAGCTTATGCGGAAGGACGATGAGTTCATCTAGAGCGATGCCTGCCAGTCAGCATTTGAGGAATTGAAGAAAAGACTCACTACAGTACCAGTTTTAGCTTTGCTATCAGGATCTGGAGGGTTCGTCATCTACAGCGATGCATCAGGGAAAGGCTTGGGATGTATGCTTGAGCAGAACAAGAGGGTCATTGCTTATGCTTCTAGACAGTTGAGGCATCATGAGAAGAATTACCCCACACATGACTTAGAGCTTACAACAGTCATTTTTGCCTTAAAACTGTAGAAGCACTATCTGTATGGAGAGCGAGTGGACATCTTCATGGACCATAAAAGCCTGAAGTATGTTTTTACTTAGAAGGAACTGAATATGAGGTAGCGCAGATGGCTGGAACTCATGAAGGATTTTGACATCAATCTGTAATTGTCACCCCCAATTTTCAAGAACAGGATTATTTTGGTCATTTTTCAATTTAGAATATTTTTGAATTTATTTTATTATTTATGATATTATTTTGGGGTTATTTGAGTCGGGTTCGAATTTTAACTCAATCCGACTTGTATCGGGGACCCGGAGTAGTTTTGACTCTAGTGGGACCCACTCATTAGCTAGGCATGGCCCACATAATATTAATTTAGTTAGTGGGTTAGACTAATTATTCATGGATAGGGTTGGTTTGATTAGAGACTTTAAACTAGACTAATTTAGCCTCAACCTAAAACCTATTCTTAATTAAATCAATAAGAGACTAGTGGAGGCATTTTGGACTTTTGTAAATAGGGACAAAACCCAATAGGTGGCCGGCCATAGCTAGAGGGATAGGGATGAGTCTCTTTGTTTTTATCCACTCCATTTTCTCTCTTTTGTTCTTTCCCAAATTTTGAGAGGAACCACCATTGATTTTATCTCCAAATCAATTCCTTCTTCCACCAAATCTTCTTCATTTCTTCTCTACTCCATGAAGAGAGGGTGCTAGCCAAGTTTGGGAGGATGTGGCTCTTGTTCGTGTCCATTTGGAGGTCTCTTCGTGTCGGTATCGTATCGGAAGGAGTTTCTTTGGTTTTCATCTTCCGGAAGGTATAATCTCTCCTCTAATCCACCCCTACATGCATTTAGGATTAATTTGAACCCATAGGAATGACTCCCATGGTTATATCTCCATTTGTATCCATTTCGTGTCCATTTGGAGGTCATAGGAGTGTCCTTTGTGGAGTTTTTGTGTCTAAGTGGGAAAACCCCCAATTTGGATACACTTTGTGTTTGTCTTTATATTTAAATAATCTATTTCATGTTTAATCTCAGATTTATGTGTTAGAGATGTTGTTCTTGTGTGTCCCTATATATATTATTTTGTGTCTCTATGTATATTTTCATGTGTGTGTGTGTCGTTATATATTATGTTGTGTGTGTGTCTTTATATATATAATAGATGTGAGAGTGGTTATATATACATATTGTGTTTGTTTTATATATATATTTATGGGTATGTGAGTTTCTTAATGTATATATATTATGTTTGTGTGTGTTTATATTTATATGTTACTGTTGTGTTCTATTTGTGTTGTTGCAGAGGGGGTTTGTGAGAGTTCTTGAGAGGTTTTGTGGTGGAGTTTGTGGAGTATTAGAGGGGAGGGATGCATAGAAGTATAGATGAGTGAATGGGGGGACTGCATGTTGTATGCAGTGCAGGATGGTTTTGGAGGGTTTTTGTGGCCCCGAAACATCCCCTTTTGACCCACCTTAGCCCCAAATGTCTACCCCCACTTGTCAACTACATTTAGTAATATGAAACCCCTAAGTTATGGAGTGTTTTTAGTATGTTAGGTGGTTAGTGGGGTAGTATTTCTAGTGGTAGAAAATAAGGTTGGTCATGTTATATTACATGTCATGTTAAGATACATTAGGGGGTTTGTGGTAGATGTCTGAGTTGGTTTTTTTAGAGTTATTTTAGAAGTAGCATTCTAAGTTAGATGGGGGTTAGATAGATGATTTTTGTGAGGGAGAGTGAGTGTGGTTTAGAAGAATGGGTTATGTTAGATGTGGTATCTTGATATCTCAAGATTACCTTAAGGTAATGTGTAGGAAAGTAACATATTAGAAAAGATAGTTTTGATGTCCAAGATAGTAGGAATTTATGGTTGGTAATAGTTAGATAGGTTAGTGTCTAGCTACCAAAGAAGCCCAGGTTAGTATTCCAAGGTATAGATGGGTTACCGTTGTATTGGGGCAAGGTAATGGAAATTACCTTGGTAAAGGTAAGTTAAGGTAATGGGATAATTGTAAGTTTTGAGTTAGATAGTTTAAGATGTGCCTAGAATAAGGTTCTCTTGGTTGGTAATAGTTAGGATTAGTGCCCTTAGACTAGTTTTGACCTCGGTTGACCGTTTTGACCAAAAGTCAACGAAAGTCAACCGAAAGTCAAACTTAGCCTAATAATGACTAGAATTGACCCGAAATCAAACCAGAGTTGACCAGTTGACTGAAAGTCAACAGTTGTTCAACATTAGCCTAGTTTAACCTAGAGTTGACCAAGGTTGACCAGTTGACCAAAAGTCAACTGTAAGTCAACATTTGACCTAGTATGACATAGTTTGACTTGGATAGACTTTCTGTGACCTTGTTTGACCTTGGTTGTTCTAGTATGACCTAATTTAACTTGGTATGACTTAGTTTGACCAAGTTTTGACTTAGACTTGCATATCATGACTAGATTAGCTTTCCTTTCATTATTAAACCCTGTTTGACTTATAGTATCTCATATTTAGGTTTGTGATTACTCTGAGCGTCTGTTTACCTTATCAGCTCAGGACCACAAGCGAGTACATTCACTGATAGTTTTTATTGTCTTGATATCTGCTATATCCGATTCAGTTGTAGTGTCTTACTTGATTTTTCAGACACGATAGTTCACGGACTAGTATATGTTGGATCATGACATGAGATGTTGTTTCCAGATTTTCTTAGTATATTGGTACATTTTTTGTCTTGTTCCCTGTACTTGTATAGATACCGATTCCTAAGGGGACTTGCTACCCTCTTATGGAATCCCGTGTCATGACGTGTCATGTCCAGATCCATTATACTATTCGGGGATGGAAAATTATTAGGGGCTATGTGATCAAAGCCACCATGTCACTATATTCATGTGCTTGCGCCACTCTCACCTCACGTAGGGTGTAGCGAGATCTTATTCATGTGCTTGTTATCCAGGTTGGCCGGCATGACCCTTTCCAGATTTTTTGTGATTATCGGGCCAAGTGGATAGCCTGTCCTGTAACATTCCCAAAGCCGATCGCATAACGCTCTAATAATTCAAGTCACATTTTATATTTATTTATCATAGGAGGCTAAGTTCTGTTAGGGAGAAGGGTTATAACCCCGGTCCTTGTTTGGTTTAAGGGTTGTAACTCGGCTTCCGAATAGTTTCCAAGTCATCCTATATATATATTGTCGTCATATTCAATACTCACATCCAGTTATATATTTTCAGTTGATTTTGTCCTGTATTTCACATGTTCTACATGCTCTTATGCTATACTTTGATTGGAGGCTAGGTTCTGTTCGGGAGAAGGGTTACAAACCCGATCCTTGTTTGGTTTACGGATTGAAACTCGGCTTTTGAATGGCTCCCAAGTCTTTCCATATCTTTGTCTTGTATTTCATTATACTGTCTCTTATAGAATTTGTCAATTCATATGGAACTGCTGTTAGTATTTGTACTTGCTCATTTTCCTGACAGGATACCGTTGACATATTACAGATATTTCTGAGGCAGGCTGCTCAACCTACTATGGGGTCGAGACAGATGGAGACTTAGGCCAGGACTGTGGCCTGTTAGTTGAGCCACTAGACTTTGTACTCCCAGAGTAGTTAGCTTAGTTAGGCTTGCCTGGACTGCGATCCAGCTTTTATTTTAAGACTGTAGTAGCTTATATTTATATTTTGTGACTCTGTGATGTTGTTTGTTTCTCTCTAGCTGTGTTGGATGTTGAACTCATTTTTCTGTTTCACATCTATCATATTTTCTTTCCGTGCTATCTACCTTAGTTTTATCTTGTGATTGAGACTGTATTGCTATGTCACCTCCATTCGGAGTGTATATACTGTACAGGTACCCTTATACTATTTAGTATAGTTTTTGTAGACGGCCTATACTGCAGTCTACCGCTGATTCTGTAATGTAGGCTGGACGTACCCACGTGCTCGTGCCCCTAATCAGGGTGTGGGTCGTGACATGTTTTTGTGGTAGCCCATGCAGGTCTGTGTCACAAATAGTACGATTTCGTAATGGTGCTCGACTTAGAGTACTAATAACGAGCCTGCGACTAGGACATAGGATCTAGGTTATGATAGGAGTTACCCAATCACATTTTAGGAAAATTTTGATCTTTTGATTACCATGACAACTCTTCTTGTATTGAATTCAATTGTCCTTCCTTGATACTCCTTATCATATGCCATATTGACTTCTTGTTTCAATCTATCCTCAGGATGGCGATTACTCGCTCTCATGCAGCAAGATTTAGTGCTATTCCAGACAGATCCGATCCAGTAGGACCTCCACCTCCGGCTACGGAAGTAGCAATTGAGGGAGTTTCCACCTCAGTTTCTGTCCTTCAGGCGGGAGTAGCAGCGACGGTTCCAGGAGGTCTTCCACCTCCGGCTGCGGGACCGTCTATAGTCATTCCTGAGACTCTTCTACCGCCGCCTCCGCTACCGACTGATGCACAAGAGATAATGGCCCTTCTATAGCAGATGTTGCAGACCCAAAGGGCCCAGGCCGAGGCACAGCAGCATCAGGCTGACGTATCTCACCGCCAGACAGAGGTGTTACGGCAGAGCATGGAGAACTCCCACCAGCTGGCGATGGCAGCAATTGAGAGGGTTGTATTGGGTACAGTTCAGGGTGCCCCAGTTCAGCACCAGGGACAAGACCAGAGGCAGACTACTCCGTACGACTTCTATGGGAAGCCGTGGCACACCCGGGAGGTTTGCAGGATAAGATTGGGCGTGTGTCTATACTGTGGGGTGCCCGACCACCAGCTGAAGGATTGCCGCTTTCATGGAGTCCGAGGAGGCTATGACAGAGTACAGCAGGCACCAGCACGTGAGCACCAGTAGCAATTCAGGGTCAAAGGCAGGCCATGCAGTGTGCTTTCTGCTGGAAGCTGGGGCACACCCGGAAGGTTTGCAGGATGAGGTTGGGAGTTTGTTTATTCTGTGGAGCTCCAGATCACCAGATGAGGAACTGTGCTACTCGTGCAGCCAGACAGACAGGCCAGGACAGAGTACAGCAGGCTAGGGGAGGCCAGCCGGGGCAAGCTTTCGCCATAAAAGTTGAGGACACGCAGGCAGTAGCAGGGCAGATTGCAGGTTCCAATCTTTCGATCTCATTTTCGCATTTGCCTCCTTATAAACTGTCTTGAAATTCGATTCCATCTGTTCCTTGATCGTTTAATGAAATTTTGTTCTTGTGATGTGATTTTCTTTTGAGATAAGTCGTATGGGCTAGGTCGCCTCGATTATGAGATTTTAGAATCCTCTAGGGTCATCCTAGCAGGCATAGTGAGGACATATAGTCGAATTGTGGACGTATTTCTCGGGTGTGGGAATTTAAGATTTTTGCTGCCAACCATGCGGCAATGCAAAAATTTTAAATACCATGATTCTAGAGGTATGTACCTTAGTCGAGAACTCTGTGATTATCGTAGCCTTGCTCACTAGCATGACGGAGATTCTGAGTATCATGATTCTGGACAGACGCATATGATTATCGAACTGCATGATTTTGAGGTTTTGTTTGTGGGATGTTTGACCTATAAGGAGCACTACCACCTTAATTTTTGAGGATAAATTCTTTTAAGGTGGATAGACTTGTAGCACCTAGTTTCTAATTGAGAGTAATTTTAAATGTTATAATTTTAGTCATTTAATTATTGTCATTTAATTCATGCTTTGATTTTGGAGATTTTAATTATTTTAAATTTTTAAGCCATGACTTATGATTTTGATGTTTTGCTAGTGAAACCCTAGGGACTGTTTGACCTAGAGCCTAACCACGTGATTAGGATATTTTCAGTGTCATTTCTGGCCTAAGGGTATTTTGGTCATTGGACCTCTTTGATTTATTTTTGATATTATTGCATTGGTGATTGTTGATTTGACTTTTGATATATGTGATTTTGTGTTGGTTTCGTGTCCGTGTCGGACACGTAACAGTTTTTATTTGTAAGTGTTGTTGTGCCTTAAGAGATTTTTATTTTGCTGAAAAAAAATTTAGAAGTATTTGAGAGGGATTGTTTTCTGCATGTATTTTTTTTGTGATTGTTTTGTTTTAATTTCGAGAACGAAATTTTTTTAAGGTGGATAGATTTGTCACCCCCAGTTTTCAAGAACAGGGGTATTTTGGTCATTTTTCAATTTAGAATATTTTTGAATTTATTTTATTATTTATGATATTATTTTGGGGTTATTTGAGTCGGGTTCAAATTTTAACTCAATCCGACTTGTATCGGAGACCCGGGGTAGTTTTGACTCTAATGGGACCCATTCATTAGTTAGGCATGGCCCACATGACATTAATTTAGTTTGTGGGTTCGACTAATTATTCATGGATAGGGTTGGTTTGATTAGAGACTTTAAACTAGACTAATTTAGCCTCAACCTAAAACCTATTCTTAACTAAATCAATAAGAGACTAGTGGGGGCATTTTGGACTTTTACAAATAGGGACAAACCCCCAATAGGTGGCTGGCCATAGCTAGAGGGATAGAGATGAGTCTCTTGGTTTTTATCTACTCCATTTTCTCTCTCTTGTTCTTCCCCAAATTTTGAGAGGAACCACCATTGATTTCATCTCCAAATCAATCCCTTCTTCTACCAAATCTTCTTCATTTCTTCTCTACTCCATGAAGAGAGGGTGCTAGCCAAGTTTGAGAGGATTTGGCTCTTGTTCGTGTCTATTTGGAGGTCTCTTCGTGTCGGTATCGTATCGGGAGGAGTTTCTTTGGTTTTGATCTTCCGGAAGGTAAAATCTCTCCTCTAATTCATCCCTACATGCATTTAGAATTAATTTGAACCCATAGGAATGACCCTCATGGTTGTATCTCCATTTGTATCCATTTTGTGTCCATTTGGAGGTCATGGGAGTGTCCTTTTGTGGAGTTTTTGTGTCCAAGTGGGAAAACCCCCAATTTGGATACACTTTGTGTTTGTCTTTATGTTTAAATAATCTATTTCATGTTTAATCTCAGATTTGTGTTAGAGATGTTGTTCTTGTGTGTCCCTATATATATATTATTTTGTGTCTCTATGTATATTTTCATGTGTGTGTGTGTCTTTATATATTATGTTGTGTGTGTGTGTGTCTTTATATATATAATAGTTGTGATAGTGGTTATATATACATATTGTGTTTGTTTTATATATATTTTTATGGGTGTGCGAGTTTCTTGATGTATATATATTGTGTTTGTGTGTGTTTATATTTATATGTTGTTGTTGTGTTCAATTTGTGTTGTTGTAGAGGGGGTTTGTGAGAGTTCTTGAGAGGTTTTGTGGTGGAGTTTGTGGAGTATTAGAGGGGAGGGATGCATAGAAGTATAGATGAGTGAATAGGAGGATAGAGGCGGTCATAAGGGGGGCAGCAACAGCAGCCATACTGCTGTTTTTTACAGCAGCAGCAGTCCCCATCGGGGACTGCATGTTGTATGCAGTGCAGGATGGTTTTGGGGGGTTTTTGTGGCCCCGAAACATCCCCTTTTGACCCACCTTAGCCCCAAATGCCTACCCCTACTTGTCAACCACATTTAGTACTATGAAACCCCTAAGTTAGAGAGTGTTTTTAGTGTGTTAGGCGGTTAGTGGGGTAGTGTTTCTAGTGGTAGAAAATAAGGTTGGTCATGTTATGTTACATATCATGTTAAGATACATTAGGGGGTTTGTGGTAGATGTTTGAGTTGGTTTTTTTAGAGTTATTTTAGAAGTAGCATTCTAAGTTAGATGGGGGTTAGATAGATGATGTTTGTGAGGAAGAGTGAGTGTGGTTTAGAAGAATGGGTTATGTTAGATGTGGTATCTTGATATCTCAAGATTACCTTAAGGTAATGTGTAGGAAAGTAACATATTAGAAAAGATAGTTTTGATGTCCAAGATAGTAGGAATTTATGGCTGGTAATAGTTAGATAGGTTAGTGTCTAGCTACCCAAAGAAGCCCAGGTTAGTATTCCAAGGTATATATGGGTTACCGTTGTATTGGGGCAAGGTAATGGAAATTACCTTAGTAAATGTATGTTAAGGTAATGGGGTAATTGTAAGTTTTGAGTTAGATAGTTTAAGATGTGCCTAAAAATAGGTTCTCTTGGTTGGTAATGGTTAGGATTAGTGCCCTTAGACTAGTTTTGACCTCGGTTGACCGTTTTGACCAAAAGTCAACGAAAGTCAACCGAAAGTCAAACTTAGCCTAATAATGACTAGAATTGACCCGAAATCAAACCAGAGTTGACTAGTTGACTGAAAGTCAACAGTTGGTCAACATTAGCCTGGGTTGACCAAGGGTTGACCTTGAGTTGACCAGGGTTGACCAGTTGACCAAAAGTCAACTATAAGTCAACCTTTGACCTAGTATGACCTAGTTTGACTTGGATTTACTTCCTGTGACCTTGTTTGACCTTGGTTATCCTAGTATGACCTAGTTTAGCTTGGTATGACTTAGTTTGACCTAGTTTTGACTTAAACTTGCATATCATGGCTAGATTAGCTTTTCTTTCATTATTAAACCCTGTTTGACTTATAGTATCTCATCTTTAGGTCTGTGATTACTCTGAGCGTCTGTTCACCTTATCAGCTCAGGACCACAGGCGAGTACATTCACTAATAGTTTTCATTATCTTGATATCTGCTATATCCGATTCAGTTGTAGTGTCTTCCTTGATATTCCAGACACGATAGTTCACGGACTAGTATATGTTGGATCATGACATGAGATGTTGTTCCCAGATTTTCTTGGTATATTGGTACATTTTCTGTCTTGTTCCCTATACTTGTATAGACACCAATTCCTAAGGGGATTTACTACCCTCTTATGGAATCCCGTGTCATGATGTTTCATGTCCAGATCCATTATACTATTCGGGGATAGGGAATTATTAGGGGCTATGTGATCAAAGCCACCATGTCACTATATTCATGTGCTTGCGCCAGTCTCAGCTCAAGTAGGGTGTAGCGAGATCTTATTTATGTGCTCGTTATCCAGGTTGGCCGGCATGACCCTTTCTAAATTTTCTTGTGATTGTCGGGCCAAGTGGATAGCATGTCCTGTAACATTCCCAAAGCCGATCACATAATGCTCTAATAATTTAAGTTACATTTTATATTTATTTATCATAGGAGGCTAAGTTCTGTTCGGTAGAAGGGTTACAATCCCGGTCCTTGTTTGGTTTAGGGGTTGTAACTCGGCTTCCGAATAGTTCCCAAGTCATCCTATATATATTATCGTCCTCTTCAGTACTCACATCCTGTTATATATTTCCAGTTGATTTTGTCCTGTATTTTACATGTTCTACATGCTCTTATGCTATACTTTGATTGGAGGCTAGATTCTGTTTGGGAGAAGGGTTACAACCCCGATCCTTGTTTGGTTTAAGGGTCGTAACTCGGCTTCCGAATAGTTCCCAAGTCATCCTATATATATTGTTGTCCTATTCAGTACTCACATCTTGTTATATATTTCCAGTTGATTTTGTCCTGTATTTCATATGTTCTACATGCTCTTATGCTATACTTTGATTGGAGGCTAGGTTCTGTTCGGGAGAAGGTTTACAACCTCGGTCCTTGTTTGGTTTACGGATTATAACTCGGCTTTCGAATGGCTCCCAAGTTTTCCTATATCTTTGTCTTGTATTTCATTATACTGTCTCTTATAGAATTTGTCAATTCATATGGAACTGCTGTTAGTGTTTGTACTTGCTAATTTTCCTGACAGAATACCGTTGACATATTACAGATGTTTCTGAGGCAGGATGCTCGACCTACTATGGGGTCGAGACAGATGGAGACTTAGGCCAGGACTGTGGCATGTTAGTTGAGCGACCAGACTTTGTACTCCCAGAGTAGTTAGCTTAGTTAGGCTTGCCTGGACTGCGATCCAGCTTTTATTTTAAGACTGTAGTAGCTTATATTTTTATTTTATGACTCTGTGATGTTGTTTGTTTCTCTCTAGATGTGTTGGATGTTGAACTCATTTTTCCATTTCACATCTATCATATTTCCTTTCCGTGCTATCTACCATAGTTTTATCTTGTGATTGAGACTGTATTGCTATGTCACCTCCATTCGGAGTGTATATACTGTACAGGTACCCTTATACTATTTAGTGTAGTTTTTGTAGACGACCTATACAGCGTTCTACCGTCGATTCTGTGGCATAGGCTGGATGTACCTACGTGCTCGTGCCCCTAATCAGGGCGCGGGTCGTGACAGCAATACCATCCTAGGAAGGTAAATGTGGTAGCAGATGCTCTCAGTCGATATCTTGTTCTATGTTCTTTACTATGGATCGGCCTCTTCTAGAGGATCTTGAGAGTCTAGAGATTGAGATTATTCTTCCGGGAGTTAGAGGGCAGCTGATGCACATGCAGATACAATCAGGACTGTTAGAGAAAATCAAGGAGGCCCAGTTTCTAGATGAGGGACTCCGATGTCTCAGAGGCCAGGCAGAGGCAGGATTACTCGACGACTTCACTATTGCAGATAATGGATCCCTGAGGCACGAAAACAAGTTGTGTGTGCCCAAGGATTTATGGGAGAAAGTTATGCAGGAGGCCCACCAGACACAGTATTCTATTCATCCTGGATCTACCAAGATGTATAAGGATCTGTGGGAGTATGTTTGGTGGTATGGGATGAAACGAGAGGTTGCCAGATTTGTTTTTAGATGCCTTGTATGCCAGCAAGTCAAGGCGAAGCATCAGTGACCAGCAGGATTACTCCAGTCTTTACCTATTCCGGAGTGGAAGTGGGAACACATAACCATGGACTTCGTCTCTGGTTTACCTCGTGAGCCCAGTGGCAAAGATGCTATTTGGGTCATCGTGGACAGATTGACAAAATCTGCTCACTTTATTCCGTTCAAAGTAGGGCTGTCGACCGAGAAGCTTGCAGACCTCTACATGCGACAGATTGTGCGAATTCATGGGGTACCGGTGAGCATCATTTCAGACAGGGACAGCTGCTTCACATCATACTTCTGGAGGAGTCTACAGCTGAGCTTGGGTTTACAGTTGAAGTTCAGCACCGCCTATCATCCACAGACAGACGGGCAGTCCGAGAAGACCATTCAGACATTAGAGGACATGCTGCGAGTTTGCGCACTCGATTTTGGCGGTTCGTGGAAGGATCACTTGCATCTTGTGGAGTTTTCCTATAACAATAGTTATCAGGCTAGCATCGATATGACACCGTTCGAGGCGCTATATGGACAGAGATGTCACACACCATTCGGGGCGCTATATGGACAGAGATGTCACACTCCTTTATCTTTCCTCTCCAAGGAACCTAGCTGCCAATTCCTATATAAACCAGAATGTTCTCCATTAAATCGAACCGTGCCAAAGCAAGGAATAGTGCTACCAATTTCCACATTTTTTTCCTCGTCCGCCCCTCTGATTCTTGAAGTTCTGGAGTGGCCATGGCGGATGTTGATTCTTCATCGAGCTTTTCCTGAGCGGTGATCGTCAACTAATTCCTGACAACGGGAATGAAGAAGATCAGGCCTTCTACTGATCGGCGTTCATCCTCGGTGACAGGGCGGTGCACGAGGAGCTCTCCGGCGTCTTTCTGAAGTCACATTGACTCTGATAGGACGATCTTCCGATTACTGTCTTCCTCTGATTGTAATTAATTTTACTTTGATCTTTCGTTCGAATCGCAGATTGATTGGCATTTCGATCTAGTTGTGAGCAATTATTTTTGATCTTCTTCTCCGACTACTCTGTCAAGATCCATTGATTGGTTGAAGTCCATCTTCTCGATCCAGGACTTCGTCGGGACTGTAAGTATTAAAATTAATTGGTTGTACTTGAGGATTGATGCATTATTGAGGAGTTTGAGACCTATACTCGAGATCTGGGGACTTTTCTTGAATTTTCATTCTCTCTCCTTTAGAACTTGTAGACCTGATTGCGTGGACACGACGATAGGTCACAACCCTTGAGTCGGATATCAGGGTGAGTATACGATCCTTTGATTCTTCGAATCTAAGATTTCGTGTGCAGTATATGAACTGTTTTGTAATGTAGTCTTCTCTGTTGGGTATGCATCTGTTCGACCTATTGTCTCGAAGACTGGATCAGATCGGATGAGTAGCCGTGTCCGACTCGCAGTGTAGTGACACCAAGTGTACTTCAGATCTGATCTATTATCAGGTAAATTCTCTGATCTGTCATATATTACAGTCAATTGTAATTAGCTAGTTGTTATTTGTTGGGGTGTTGTTGCACACGAGGGGGGTTTGTGAATAGTATCTTCTAGTTTTGACATTGTGTCTAAGTGTATCAAATTGATGAATGTGACAGTATCTGTGTCGAGTTTGCTATCTTGGGGCCAAACACTGACACATGATTTGGGTTTGTGATTCAATTAGTCTCTGGGTATCAGTAGAACTGCTATTGTAGGAGTCTTATTAGCTTTAGCTAAATTCTTAGTTCCTCTTAAATCTGAATGTGGAGTAACTCAGTTCAACTGGTCTATTCTTTTAGAGTTTGATATGGAAGAAATACCAGCTTGATTTATTGAGTCGTAACTTGGGTATCCTGGGATCCAGAGTGTCGGTGTACTGATCCTTGAACTAGATGACTGATTGAGAGTTAGCAAGAATTCTTTGAATAATAATAAACTTTGCTATTACCAGGATCAGATTTCAGGACTGAGAAGTCCTTATTTTCAGATAAACTAGTTGCTTGTTTCATCCCTATACTACTCCTGTAGATATCGAGTAACCTATGGTTCTGTTGATTTTTACTACATGAATAATCCTGGATAACTTCCAATTGGATATTTAACAGTTATTCAGATATCAGGTATTTTATGGAATATTTGTTAGGAGTAGGTTCAGATTTGTATAGAGTGGTTCCTATTCGGATTAAGATATTAGTGTTTCCAAAGCTGAGTTTGTATTTTAACTTGATACACTATAGATAGATATGGTTCTTGATAATTGTAATTATGATTCGAATTCAATAAGGTATAGACCAGCTTTTGTAGGCTGTTGTGACTAAAAGTTTAGTCTAATGGTGAGTTCGGGTTTAATCTTTCTTGACATGTGGATTGAATCAATTTAGTGTAACAGTTAATAAGAATTACAAGCCTGGGAGTATTTTGTATTGGTAATTATGTTGTCATCTAAACTGTGTAAATTCGTAAGTAGATAGGACATTTGTAGATATTGTATTTTATAGAGAGCTGTCAACTCAACTGTCTAGTAGCTGAAATACCTGTGAATAGTCATAAGAACATATCAGTTATATATATGCAACTTGAAACCTTAGGTCGATTAGGGTATAGCTAATATATCTCATGATTATCCTAAATTAGGCATGATTAGAATTTTTGATAACCAACTTGTGTAATTATTAACCAACTTGTACTCAATAAACAGGAAGACATCCAATTCCATTTATTACCCGTACTTTTCTGGAGCAAGATAAGTACTATTCTATGGTTTTTGTGCATTTACATATCTTGTACTTTTCTTGTGACACGTTATGACACGATATCTTGTCCTCTTGTACTTTCATGTTCTTGTACTTACTTGTGTCGGAAGGAAAAATACACTAGCTATGTGGCCAAACCCCAGTTACTATATTCATGTAGATAGCATAGGCTTCGCATCTTGCACGTGGGTCCTAAGCCGTACCGATATTCATGTACTCATGTACATATTCCTATACTCACCCCAGCCGCTCACATAGGCTAGTTGTATTTCAAATATTGTGCACATTTCATGTCTTGTACTTCAGGTTCATGGTTACATTCATGTACTTTATTTCCTGTACTTACATTCCTATAATTTCATGTTCATTTTCTGTCTTTTATATTTTATGTTCTCCTGTACTCATTTTTATATCATGATGTTCTTGTTAATTACCTAGAACTGTACTTTGCTCCGCTCCTGACTAGGATATGTTGCAGGTGAGATTGAGGCATTGTGTGACACCTACTATGGCTGTGAGCTTATAGATGCAGTAGAGCCAGCTGGAGTTGCTCTGGACTTAGAGGCTGAGGAAGCCTAGTATCTTTCCCTTAGCAGTTTACATTCTATTGTACTTGAGACAGTCAGACTTTATTTTAGCTGGATGAATGTAATAACTCTTATACATGTTCTTTGATTCTGGGTTCGATATTTGATGATGTGGTTTATATTCATCCTTATCTGGACTTGTAGTTTCCCTAGGGATTGGTACAACTTACTTCATCGTGTCCAACGATGAAGGCTGGGCGTGTCCGACTCGTGTCCGATTATTCGGGAGCGGGTCGTGACAACCTTAGTCTCCCAATACCCAAACTATAGTTATCTAGTATTTATTTATCTACCCTAAGCCATTAGATAACCAATACCTTAGTATCTAGCCCTAGTATCTAGGTAACCATACCTTACCTTGAAGGTAAATCTTCTATTACCTTGTCTTGAAGGTAAACTCACTACCTTACCTTGTGATAAGGTAAACCCCTTTACCTTAAAGTAAGGTAAATCACAATATCGTAGGATAGCAACATCTAGTATCCTAAGATACTACCTATCTACAAACTAACCACTATCTAACTTAACTCTAATCTATACAAGATACAACTTATCTAACTATCTAAGATATCTAACTATTGGGATATTAACTCATCTAATCTTCAACCACACACACACAAACCATGTATAACCAAGATACTAATATCTAAATATAATATATATATATATATATATATATATATATATATATATATATATATATATATATATATATATATATATATATATCTAACTCTAACCAACTAACATATGTCATATCTGACTAACAATAACATACACTAACACAACTAACTTACAAGATACCACTATCTAACTTCTAAGATACCTCTAACCTCTTCAGAGATTCTAACATAACCACTAACATACTAATATATCCATACATACAACATCTAAATCCCTCTCCACTCCAACACTAACACAGACACAAATACATATACCAAATCCACCCCTCTTCTAATACATCCACACACATCTATATACAAATATACTACTACTCAACCAAAACGTAAATCACTCAACAAACCACACTAGCCTCAAGTCAAATAGGATGGCATGATCCTCCCAACTCTCTCACCTTCATAACGCACACACTACACTACCATCTATACAACATCAAACACACACTAGCACATATCCTCTATCAATCTCACTTCTCTCTACTAACCACACATATCCTTATCTCATTCAAACACACACACACTATACTAATATATATTACCTAAAAATAATATATATATATGTACTATATCATACATATTCTTGACAACCTATGATACCTACATTCACTTGATATCCATACTACATAGGCTCATAGGATACACAAAATGTCAATATCGTATAGTCAAATTTCTACTTAAAATTAATACTGTACCTATTAGACCTATTCACTAAATTCTAGAATTAAAGTACGTCGTAGCCCTACATATTACCTTTCCGAAACTTCAAACGGATTGCATTTTCGTGTCCGGAAGCTCCCAAAATCGCGAAAACACCGAAACGCGTTCGTCTTTCGGACAGCTAACACTCAAACAGGTTTACAGAAAGTTCTAAAACGATTTTGTCCTATTAATTTATATATGGAAAGCTAACTTTGATACGGTTCTTTAAAAAAAATAGAAGATTAATCGGAGACTTGAGCTAGGAGTTATGACATTTCTAAGTTGCTCTAGCTACTAAAAACGTGGATAAAAATTATGACGAATTTGGATTGTTTTGGACAAAAGAAACACATACTAACTATATTATCTAGCATACTAACTAGATTATATAACTCACTAACTTAACACTAACACACCCACACTCTATCACATACACACAAGACACATATCAATATATATATACACAAAACCCCAAATCAGTCCACATCCATAAATATAACAATATTTGATATTTTTACATAAAAATAGGGCTTGTAGGCCACAATACATAGATTCAAACATTAGTATCCAAATGAGAACAAGCCTAAACATTCTAACCATGGTTAATCTACTCTTTAACACATGAAAATCTGAAACTAGAAGACAAATAAGCCTATGGGGCAAAAACAAAAACACATTGTGTGCCCCTTTGGAATCTCTCCATGGGGGACACCAAACCTATCCCAAACTCCTAAAGATGACTCAAAAGAGCCTTGAAAATATTCTCAATGGTGGTTCATGCATGGGGGTAGTTCCGATGGGTTCAAAACTAACAAATATGCAAGAGAAAGATGAAATAGAGAAGGTTTAGAGAGAGAGATACCTATTGGGAGTTGATTTCCAATGAACAACCCAAAGGACACGAATCTGACACGCACTCTTCTAGCAAATGGACACCCCTCCTTGCTCTTGGCTTCACAATCCTTGTAGCTCCCTCTCCTTGCAAGAATGACAAATTTTGGTGGAGAAAAGAGAAGATTTGAGAGATGAATCAATGGGATTTGCTCTCAAGATTGGGAAGAACACTAAAATGGGAATGGAGGCTACTTTACAAATGAAAAGGAGAAGGAGCCCTCTCTTAGCTGCCATAAGGGTTAGGTTTGGGCCAATAGAAAATGTCTAATATGCCCCTAATAGGTCCCCTTTGGTTAATATAAGTCATGCAAAGGTTTGGGATCAAAAGGGTCAAGTTTCTAATCTCTAAATAACTAAACTTGTCATGTGGGTTTAGTTTAAATGCACTAGCCTAATGAGATGAGTATGTGGGCCATGTCTAACTAATATTTGGGTCCCGACTAGAGTCTAAACTACCCTGGTCACTAACACAAGTCAAAACTAGACGAAACTCAAACCCGACTAAACTAATCTCCAAAATACAATATTAATAAATAAACATTCACCAAAATATTAGAATATAAAAATGACAAATTTACCCTTATTTTTGAAAATAGGTAGTTATACCTTCCGCTATCTGGCAGTCGTTGATATTGTGACCGAGCCGGTGACATCGGATGCATCGAGGCCATGGGTTACACCCTTGATATCCTTCTTGTTGCCCGTTGTTCAGATGCTTGGTCGTATTGTTTTCTCCCGTATGACTAGGCATTTGTGATTGTATATATGCACAGCACCGACAGCCGCTGGAGGATATTGGCGTGCAAGGCGGAGAGCAGGTTTAGGGACTCGTCTATTGTCTTGTATTCCGAAACTGACATATGAGCAGGGATTAGAGGGCCGTAGACCCACTTCGAACTGCCGAGCATGACTCTCCATTGCAGGTAAGAATGATCCAGCAAATTTAGCCAGTTTATTAAATTCTATTGCGTACTACCGCACCGTCATATTCCCTTGCTTCAGCTGCATAAATTTATTCTCTTTTTCTTGTCGAACGCCTGTAGGTAGGTACTCGATTTCGAACGCATGTCAGAAGGTGGCCCAAAAGATTATCATTGTCTCGTCATCCCGTCGGATCGCTCGCCTTTGCACGGTCCACTAGTCGTGCACATTCAATCAGAGTAGAAGTTGAGCATGTATAACTTTCTTGGACTCATCCACGATTAGAAGCTTGAAACGATCTTCCAATTCCTCCAACCAATCGATCGCCAAAGAAGGGTCTTCAGTACCGCAGAAGGACGTGCGACAATTTTTCGTAAATTTTAACACCTCAAAGTTGGAGCTTTTTTGTGTTGCAGGTAGTTGCTCGGGTACCTCTGACTAAATTTCGATCGATCAGACCACAGGCTCGGTTATAGCATGAGTCGATGTAGAGTTACTGTTGGCCACAACTGTCTGGACGATTTGCTGAAGAGTATCAAGCTTCTTCTGTTGCAACTTTAATTATGCATCAAAATAGGCCTCAAACTGGGCCTGTCGTGCCTCGGCTTGTCTCTGTTGGTCTTCAACGTGCTGTCGATACAGTTCGTTCAATTAATGATTGGCCTCAGCCTGTCGTTGTTGCGCTTTCAGCATATGTGTTATCCATTCCATGGGGGCGTTTGAGGGGTCAGGCCTAGAGCTAGTCGTACCGTTCGAGGCACTTTCTTCATTCCCGCCCGCAGCTTCTCCGGCTTCTGAAATTAGAAGGCAACTCATATCAGTCTCAGAAAATATTACGGACTCACTGTATGGAACAACTCATCTCATCGACACAAGGTCAAGGGTTTAAAACTCAAACGAAAGGTCAAAGGATGTAAAGCCGAACTCTGATACCATTATTTCACGCCCCAATTCGGTAGAATCGACAGTCATCCCCAGGCGTGATGCCGTACGAGCCTAGGTTGCTCTCACATAAGGCACTTTCATAAGATTATCCAAAATACGACAACAAGAGAGTTCACCGAGTATGTTGAACACATTATGTAGAAGAAAACTTAAGCTTTATTGATAATGAACATCATATTACAGACTCGATACAAAAGTGTCGTGCGGGCTTACAAACTGACTGTATTACAAAATAAACATCGATGAGATAGCCTTTCCATACATCGCATCCCTTTATACAACCAAAATATGCAGACACCTTGAATATGAGAGAGTTGAGACATCTTAGCTTGGACGGTTACAAATGTCTTCAAAAGATGTTAGTTTTCCCTTTGCACACTAACAAGGCTTCAAAAGGTTGTAGCGTCGCCTTTAGTTCCTTAGAACGCTATCTGGGGTCGGAGCACCTATGGAGGGCGAGGGTCAGTACATTACACGAGTACTGGTGGGTGGCAAATTAAATCCTGTGCTCTCATTTAGTTCAAAATTTTAAGTGAATCATACAATATATTTAGTGATCTTTCCAGCCATCCTAGCCAGTTTCATGCAAGCAGTTTGCCGAAATATAAACAAGATAAATTATGCTAGAACCTACCCACGGTAGAGCATGCCGTGCAACATAAAGCTTACCAACACCTTCCATGTCAGTTTTATATCAATTCATATTAAGTGTGTGATATGGAGGTCGCTGGCATTAACTAGCCATCCTGGACATAGCCTGCTTAGAGGGGTTCTTTCAACGCAAGTAGCGAGCTCCGTTACAAGTTCCTGAATTATCCGTTGTTTAAACTCAGCTCGGCTATACCGTGTTTCCTCCTAGGCCGAAGCGGTCCCGTGGCCCTGGGTTACCGTTCGAGAAAACAAACGCCCTTGTATACAAGTTGTGCTAGACTAAACTAGTTATTCAAGTATGGTATATGATTTATAGTAAACTTTAACGAAACTCGACGTATCTCGCCTTATCATTTTGCAGTGTACGTTCGTTGGTTAATTCCCTTTTTGCTTAACATAGTTTAATGGAAAGCATATTATAAGCAAGCATATGAACTGTTCTATGATAAGTAGTTCTATAACCCGTATAATTGAAATATCGTGCAAAAGTTTTATTGGAATAAGCCTTTGTTTTATTGCATTTACAACTTAGCATAGCATATGTTGGTATATTGGAGAAAAGGGTCGGGGGGAGAAGGGTCAGCCACTCACCTTAGTCTTACTTGAAGCAAGGAACTGGTTGGCTGCACTTAGATGCCGCCTACACGATCACCTAAAAACGCATAAGCAACTGATTAGAACACTATGCCATTCAAGGAGTTCGATACAAAATGCAAAGTTCGAAAATGCAAGCCATGAAAACCATTAAAAACATTCACAAAAATGCATTCACGAAAGACCAAAGCCAAAGAGCAAGTACGATATGAAAAGCAAAGCAACAAGAGGTTTCTCCCGACTCAGTCGTAGAGTCTATCCTCAAAGCACAACCCGCTAAATATGCGACTTGATTCCGAAGAAGAATTTCCATAATGAGAAAAGGATCTTAATTCAATCGTTCCCGTTCGACCGTTTTAATCGATCCCAATCTGTCGGTTCCGACTGAATCGATAGCGACAGTTGTCACTCTCCGATCCCGATATACGTATTTTTTTTATGAATCTTGTACATGGTATCAAGTATTTAGCATATGCATAATTCTACTCATTATCTATTAATTATTGCATGTAACCTTTAAGCATGTCATTAGTGGAAAGGTTAGAGCATGTTTAGAGATTAGGGTTTTCTCAACCCTACTATATATATTCTCTTCCTCTTCTCTCTCCTCATAACCTTTCATTCATTTCCCTCAACCACCACCATTAGGCAAGTACAACTTGCTCAAAAAGTGGAGATTTGTGCATTTTTATTCTTGATTTTTCTTTTGATATTATTTGTCTATATTGTTTTTCTTATCATCCATTACAAATTTAGTACTTGGTATTTTCAGTTTTGATGGCTAATTTGGAGTAGATCTAAGTTTCAAAAATTAGAGTTTATGGATTTTCATGGTTTGATCTCCCAAACTTGCTCATTTTCGAAAATTACTTGTTCCATGTTGTAAAGAATTTAATTTTATTCAGTTTAGACCTTTATTTTGTACAATTTTGAGTCCTATAGCCCAAGTTATGGACATTGGAAGTTTTTAAAACTCTATGGCCAAAAGCTTGCTGGTAGGGACGACACCATGTGCACCTCGCACACCTCGTACCTTGCGTACCTCGTGCACCTTGTAACTCGCACACCTTTTGGTCCGCGCACCTTGTACCTCGCGCACCTTGCACATTTTGGTCCGCGTACTTTGCATCTCGTGCACCTTTTGGTCCATGCACCTTGTACCTCGCGCACCTTGTACCTTGTACCTTGCGCATCTTGCATCTTGTCCATATCGTGCACCTTGCACCTCGCGCACCTTTTGGTCCGTGCATCTTTCACCTTGTGCATCTTTTTGTCCGTGTACCTCGCACCATGTGCACCTCGTACACCTTTTGGTCCGCGCACCTTGTACCTCGCGTACCTTGTACCTCGTGCACCTCGCACCTTGTACACCTCGTGCACCTTTTGGTCCATACACCTTGCACCTCATGCACCTTTTGGTCCGTGCACCTCGTACCTTGTGTACCTCGTGCACCTTGTACCTCGTATACCTTTTGGTCTGCACACCTTGTATCTCGTACATCTTTTGGTCTATGCACCTTGTAACTCGCACACATTGTACCTTGTGCGCCTCGCGTACCTCGCACCTTGCGCACCTCACGCATCTTGCACCTTTTGGTCCTTGCACTTTGTACCTTGTGCACCTTGTACCTTGCATCTTGTGCACCTTTCACCTTGCACCTTTTGTCCGTGCACCGTTTATGCCGCTTCATGACTTGCGTGCACTTCGTACCCTAAGTGTATAGTTCCTTCTTGTTCTCTTTCCTCTTGTGTCATGGTCCTTATTACTGATCTAATTACCTATGCGTGTGCTGGATAAACCTATGTATGTACTAAGGTACAATCTATGTGAGCACTGAGGTACT
Source organism: Iris pallida (assembly GCA_029216955.1). Taxonomy (NCBI): domain Eukaryota; kingdom Viridiplantae; phylum Streptophyta; class Magnoliopsida; order Asparagales; family Iridaceae; genus Iris; species Iris pallida. The sequence continues at coordinate 3,388,993 of JANAVB010031219.1, forward strand.
ATCCAATGTACTAAGTGTTCCTACGTGATAACTGTCAGTACATCACAGAGTACAGTATTTACATAGTGAATGGTCGGTAGTAATGACGTGGTATGTGTTATGTGTTACATTACACCAAAAAGAAGGTACATACATTACTCCATGAGCTAGTACGGATCCCTTCTTGGGGTACTCGTACAATATACGACATCTAGGGGAGTGAGCATGTGACCACAACATGTGAACTTCGAGAATAATATAGGGATTAACTAGGCAACTAACTTGGTAGATGCATTGGGTGGGAAGAATCCCAAGATTGTGCCATACTAGCCACCCCAAGTCATGTCCTGATGTGTCGGGTTGGCTACCAAGGATATGATTTCATTCGTCTATAGTGGATGACTATATCCGACTTCTATGAGCTATGAGATATATGTTTTAGCACGGTGGCCCTCCGCGGGACCAGTGCATAATCAATGTGCTATATGTTTAATTATATGATGGTTTGGCTAGCCCTGCTGGGTTGACACGATCTGTGGATCCCTTTAATCAGTATCGCAAGAATAACTCTGCCAAATATAGTAAGCCGTAGGAATAAATGGCCACTTGAAAAATGACTTGACTGTGCCTTGTACCTTCCGTTAGTAGTCGAGGGACATGGGCTGTCATGGTGCGTGGTCCAACCCATGTCCTTGTTTGGTTGTTGGGTTGGTCTATCGTGCTATGACAGGCTGTAGACCGAGGTTAAGACCGGAAGCCTTTTATTTTATTATTATTATTATGCTTGGGTTTTATCTCACTCTTTTGTGCTCCCTTGTCGTACTTGTTATTCGGGGTTGACCCCGCTGTTTTTGTTTGGCTAGATCTCGTAGCTGCGCCTGAGGATCCAAACTTCTTCTCTGACGTCAATGGTGCATACTAGGAGTATGGCTGGCGGGGGACTCGAGTGGGTTTCTTCTCCACCACTCTAGTATCATTACTTATGTTCTGGCGTTTAGCCACCGGCACCTGTTTAGCCAGTCAAACTAGATATTTTGTCTTTTGTATAATTGTAATTAAATCATACTGCAGCTGAGTACGATTATGTGCCTGTGACTCTCTGGACTAGCTAACTTATAAAGCTAGATTCCCATGATCATTTTGATGAAGCGTCGGGGACGCCTTACTGCTTTACCTCATATGTTCATTAATTTTTGCTTCTTGCTTTGATTGATTGAGACATAGATGCTTTATGAGACCATAGGAGACTTGATTATAGCATGCATCCCTAGTCTCATGATAGCCACGATCGCCGAATGATATTTATATATCTCATATGAGTAGCTGGCCTAGTCCGTATCAGTATTATGGTACTAGGGCGTGACAACAGTGTTCCATTCTCGCACACCCGTGGACAGAAATGGGGCAGGATATAGGGACAGGGCACTACACTGGTGGAGCAGACTGTGCAAAAAGTTTGGCTCATTCGAGAAAGATTAAAGAACACGCAGACTCGATAGAAAAGTTACATAGATGTCCATCGTCGACCTCTCGGGTTCCTAAAAGACGATCACATATTTCATAAAGTAAAACCCATGCGAGGAGTTACCCGATTTTGTGCAAAAGGAAAACTGAGTCCGAGATTCGTTGGACCGTTCGAAATACTCAAGCGAGTCACCCCAGTGTCCTATCAAATTGCCCTGTCGCCATCGCTAGCTGATGTGCACAATGTCTTCTACGTCTCTTAATTGTAAAAGTACGTGCATGACCCAAGCTATGTGGTAGATTTTGGTTAGCTTGAGCTGAAGGCGGACTTATCTTATGTTGAAGTGCCAGTCCAAATCTTGGAGTGCAAGGATAAGTTGCTTCAAAATCGAGCGATTCCTCTCATCCACGTGCTCTGGAATAATCATTCGGTCAAGGAATCGATCTGGGAGCTTGAATCGGAGATGAAGGAGAAATTTTCTTCATTGTTTTCGTAGAGGTAGGTTCTATTCTTAAGTTTCGAGGATAAAACTTTTTCTTAGTTGGTTATGGTGTAGTGTCCCATCCCTGCATCATGCCCCATTTCCGTCCATGGGGTGCACGAGAAAGAAACATTGTCGCTACCGATTCAGTCGGAACCGATAGATCAGGATCGATTGAATCGGGCGAATGGGAATGATTGAATTAAGATCTTTTTCTCGTTATAGAAAGGCTTTTTCGGAATCAAGTCTCATATTCAGCAGGTTGCACCTCAAGGATTGGCTCTGTGGCTGAGTCGGAAGAGACCTCCTGTTGCTCTGCTTTTTATGCCATACTTGCTTTGGCTTTGGCTTTCGTTTTTGTGAACATTTTCAATGGTTTTTATGGCTTGCATTTTCGAACTTTGCACTCGTATCGAATTCCTTGAATAACACAGTATTTTAATCAGTTTCTTATGCGATTGTAGGTGATCATGTAGGCGATATTTAAGCACAGCCAACCAGTCCCTCGCCTGAAGTAAAGACTAAGGTGAGTGGCTGACCTCCTTCACCTTGACCCTCTGGTTTCAATCAAACATGAAACACAAATGCAATGCTTGTCACCATAGTGAAAAAAATTGAGAACTCAGGATAACTGTATTAATTTGGAGTGATTTACTCTGAAAATATAAGTTTCACACCAAAAAGAGAAAGTTTAAGGTTCTAGAAAAGAGATAGAATTATTTCATGATCTACAAAAGTGGTCATTGGACAACTTATGCACAATGTGTAGTTTTCTCGAATGGTTGCCTAGGCCAAAGAACCGATTCGGCCTGAAAAGAATGAGCTTTAGCAAGCGCCAGCAATGAATCTGTGAGAGTGATTCGAGAAATTTTGCATAGGGCTCGCTACCCGCCGCGAAAGGGTCACCGTCTAACCCAGATATAATCCATGTTGGATTGAAATTGCCAGTGACCTTCACACCCTTTCACTGCTTGAACTAATGCACGTGACACGGGATGAACTTGGATAACTGCTCAATGTATAGAATTTTATATGCTTGCCTCAAAACATGTTAACATGCAAATCGATTAGGATGGTTAGAAAGATTACCAAATAGCTAACATGTTTTATAAAACTGCTTGAACCAAATGCAGAGCTTGGGTTTAATTAGCCACTCACTAGTACATGTGATTGTATTGACCCTTGCTCTTTACAGGTGCTAGGAATCAAGAAGAACGTGCCAACTAGCCAGGCAACATTCGTGCTTTTGAAGCTTCGACCGTGCATCGAATACCCCATCGTCCAACTTTTGAAGGCTCTCCGCATGTCCCAGGAACATGTCTCGGCTTCCCTCCAATCCAGGTGGCTGGAATACTTTTATTGTACATAAGGGATATATGTATGGAATGTCTATCTCATCGGCACTCCTTTTATAATCGAGTCATGTTGTAAAGCTCGTGCAGAACAATTGTAATAGAGTCTATAAATGATGTCTATTATCAATAAAATATAAAGTTTCTGTGTCTCAATGTGTTGTTCAATTTGTTTGTGCTCTCTTTCTTAGATGTTGTGTTTCGGATTACCTTATGATTATGCCTTGTGCGATCGCAACCTAGGTTCGTACGTCATCACGTCCGGGGGACGACTATCGATTCTTCGAAATCAGGACATGATATAATGGTATTAGAGCACGACTTTATGTCTGTGGCCTCCAGTCTCGAGTCTATAGTCTCGAACCATTGACCTCGTGTCGATGAGATAAGTTGTTCCATACGCTAAACCCAACACATTTTCTGAAACTAGCGAGAGTTACCTTTTTCTCCAGGAGTTGTGGAACCTCGGGCAGAGGGCGAGGCGAGCACTTCCAGCAGCTCGAGTAGTTCTGAAGCCTAGCCTTCCGACAACCCAACAAGGAGGATGCCTACCAAAGCCGGACCTTTCGACAATCCTATGGAGCGGATGCTGCATATGCTCGAATTATAGCAGAGGCAGGCCACAGCATTCCAACAAGAAAGCAAGAAGCTACGCTGCAGTCCAAAAGGCGATAGGCCCAATTTGAAGCCCGGTTCGAAGCGTAATTCAAGATGCAGCAAGGGAAACTTGATACGTTATGATAGTTGGTGTAAACGGTTGTGACCAACGGGAACTCTAAAAACCGTACTGTCGAACCCATGACCCCCATTGAAGTCGCACCCGGGGAGCCTTCGTCTCAGCTTACGCCGCCAAAGAATAACACCTTCGACTGTAACAACTTCAAGAAGGCGTTTCGAACTTCCTTCTCCGGCACCTAAGACCCTTTTCCTCGCGATCGACTGGTTAGACGAGATCGAAGACAACTTTGAGCTCCTCGGCATCAATGAGGCCAAGAAAGTCGCTTGCACTCAACTTCAACTTTGGTTGAACGCGGTGGGCGGTACAAAAGCAAGCTGTCCGTCTCGATGATTCCACCACGCCGATCTCTTGGGCTATGTTCCGCAAGGCCTTCGAAGTCGAGTACTTACCTGCAGCGATCGGCGAAGGAGAACGAGTTCATGTAGCTGAAACAAAAAACATGATGGTACGCGAGTATGCTACTTTTCAACAAGTTGGCCCAATTTTTAGGTGTCGACCTGCCAACGACGGCGAGTCAAGAATGGAGATTCGAAGTGGGCCTGTGTAACGTCCCAGTCCCAAAATACGTAGGACCAGGAATACGAACATGCTAGCAGCACTTCACTAATGGGCCAAGCTACACTACAAGCCCATTAGTACTTAAGCTGTAAATCATGATAATACCTAGAAATACAACACAGTCCATAGGTATATACATCTAATCACATCCACAAAGTCTACAAAGATATCAAAAATAAATAAGAAAATGTCTCAAATATCCAGCAATAAAAGTAATAAAGTCTGTACAGGTAAAACATCCCGAAACCATAGAGACAGAAACAAAGTACAAATCAACTACAAGTCTGATGAAAAGAAAGAGAAAAAAATGTAGTAAGACTAAATATGAAGGTAACATGATCACGAGAAATTTTTTGGCACTATCTCGTCCTCCTATGCCGGTACGTCTCCAGTCAGTGCTCTCGAACTGCAAACCTCCGGGTAATCTTCAGCTTCGTCTAAGCCTGGGAAATAGCCAGGTCCTCAAGGGACTAGCAAGGTGCATAAATACATGCCAATGTACAGAAATGAAAATATGAACTAAGACAATCTATTGTATCATTCAATGTGCTATGTAAGTGAGATACTTCTCTAGAATACCAGACCCCTTCCACTAAGTCTCACTAGCACCTCAGCAGGATATTATCCCCTGTACCTGTGTCGTGGCACAAAGGACAATCAATTCTCGATATTGATAATCTCTTACTCTACTACAGAGATAAAGGTCACTAAACAACGGGCCACACGACAATAGGTCTGATATTATAGTCAAGTTTTCCCCAATCCCCATGTCTATAATATAGCAATGTCAAGTCTGTAAAGTCATCTCGAAAGTAATAGCAATCCTGATAAAGAAATCTAGAATGCTAACACGAGGTCAATACCACGAATAGTCATGTAAACCTCGCATCATGAATGTGTCGGTGTCCTATGGTCAAACGTGTCAATAGACACATCAGTATGTACGTAATGCCTAATGTCAATACTCGATGTCATTATCATGACATCGATACCCGTCTATAAATGGACACTAAGTACCAATGTCCTACGTCATGCAATGCTAATAAAAAAGAACAACAAAATAGAAAAGAATAATCTGTAACGAAGGCAAGGCACGCTTGCTTGTAACTACTGTCTGCGAGTGGCCTGACCAACTTCGGTGTCTTTGTCGATCCTCCCAAGCTTACCTATAATAATACATTATATTTAATATTCTATATCAACATACCATATATAAATTATATGAGTAACTACGCCTCCTAGTTGCCATAACGTTGTTACGACACTGCATCTATTATATAAGTACATATAGGTACCAAATTCTCTCATAAATAACATATTTAAATTCTGGAATGTATCTATAAATATTTACATATTGCATAATTATATTTTCAATAGGGGAACCCTTTCACAAGTGGTCTTTTGTCAATGCCACATATGACTTCCTCAATTCGGTCCATTAATTTAGTCCCGAAACAATGATTAAATAAAATTAATAAATTCTGTAAAAATCCCATAAATTAGTTAAAATAGTATTTATAATGTTAATCCTTGTACAACATAAAGTTTAATATGGATTCATGGAGTTTTGACACTTTTAGACACAAGGAAAACAGAATTTTTTGGAGTTCGGTGACACGGCAAATGTCATAAATTTTTAAAAATAGTAAACGGATGCGAAACCTAACTTTCCGATATGCGTCGGAAAGGTATCAATGTCTAGATTATGAATAAAAATATAAAAAGGTTAGAAATTGACCTTAGATAGGCAAAAAGTGGCCTGTAATAGAATTTATCGGTTCTGGACACCCTGTTGTAGAATCGCTGCAATGGGTAAACCGCTTGGAACTAGGGGATCTGGCAACCAGAGGTTGGAGTAGACACAAAAAGGTAACTCTCAGATTTAGTTTGAGGAGAAACGGATAAGAAAAAGTGGGTAAAACATTATCTATAAGTCGACTAACCTGCTGTAACGTTTCCGACTTTGATTCGGTGGAGTTTCGGTCCAAGTAGCACATCGTGCACCTCTCTAACGGACGCAAGGTTGCTCGTACAGCTGCTAGGGTTGAAGAGAACATTGAAGGGGTCGTAAGAGTGGTGGTGGTTGGCACAGAAATCGAGAAGAAATTATATTTTGTGAAGAAAGGGGGGTCGGCTAGGGTTTCGGGTTGGGAGGTTGTGGCCGCATGCAAGTAGGGGCTACGTGGGTTGTTGGTGGTTATGAAGAGAGAGGAAAAGGTTAGGGTTGGATTTGTATTTATATTATTAGGGCATGGGCTTTGGTTTGATCTAATTTGGATATGATTTGGTTCTCCAAATTATATTATTAGTAATAGGTTTCCTAATTTGGATAGTAGTTTGACCAAGTCAAAAATATAAGGAAATATTGCATATTTCTGTAATTTAATCCTTAAAATTCCCTTAAATATATGTATACTTGGTTTTGGTACTCCTAGTTAGGCTCTAACTAGTAGGGTTGACTAGGTTAGGGTCCGAGTAGCATTACTAGTCAAATTGGACATGAAAATCAATTTAATGAGTCTCAGGTGTCATTTACAAATAAGTAGCACATGGGAACTCGATTGGATGGTTAGGCATGTGCATTGTAAACTCAAAATGGATCAAAATCATATATTGGGTTATACAGTTTCGATCTATGTCAAGTCCCAAAATTAAATTGGAAGTTGGCTTAAAAATTACGTCAATGGCTCAATATTTGTTGTGCTTCAAAAATAATGCTATGGTAAACTACTAATATAGTCATTATTAACTTTAATAAATTAAAATATCCATATAAAATAATTAAAAATAAAATCCAAAAATCAGGTGGCTTATAACCTACCCTCCTTAGAAAATTTCGTCCTCGAAATTAAAAATAACATAATTATATAGAAAAAGCTTATCATATGAATAATTAGGCTAAGACTTATCGGTATCTACGAATAAGTGGGGATAACGCTCACGCATAAAATCTTCACGCTCCCAAGTTGATTCTTCTGAAGAATGGTACCTCCATGCAACATAAACCAGTCTAATCGTTTGCCCTATGAGCGTCTTCTCACTCGTATCCAAGATAGCTACCGGCTGCTCCTCGTATGAAAAACTGGGTCACACCGTGATCACAGAGTGATCGACCACATGACTGGGATCAGTCATATACCTCCTCAATTGTGAGACATGGAATACATCATGCACTCCCTCTAGTGATGGAGGTAATGTAAGACGGTATGCCACCTTTCCTATACGTCCAATGATATCGAACGGTCCTATATACCTTGGACTCAACTTCCTTCTACTCCTGAATCTAATAGTGCCCCGCATCGGTGAGATCCTCAGAAATACATGCTCTCCCTCCTTATTCCAGTGGTCGACGATGCGTATCGGCCCAATGCTTTTGCCGGTCTTGAGCTGCCTGAAGATGACTCTGAATCCGTTTCACTTTCTCGACTATCTGTGTCATAAGCTCTGGTCTAAGTATCTGTCGCTCTCACCTCTGTCCTCTCGTAAAGTCTTCAAAATCTTACATTTATAGGTAACGATGCCTTGATTCTATCCACAAGTGACGACTATACTTCAATATTGGAAAGTACTCATTGTTGTCCCAGCATAATGACTTCTATTCCAAGCTCCTCAAGATCCTCTAATAACTGTGGCTGAGCTGTCAAGAAATATGCAGTAGGCTTCCTACTTAAAGCGGCCGCTACTACGTTCGCCTTGCCAGGATGGTACTGCAAATCTATGTCATAGTCTGTCATGAGCTCCAACCATCGCCTCTGTCTCATATTCAACTCCTTTTGTGTTAAGACATACTTCAAGCTCTTATGATCCATAAATCTCTCCACACGCTCTCCGTACAAATAATGACTCCACATCTTCAATACACAACTGCTAACTCCAAATCATAAGTAGGGTAATTCTTCTCATGTGCCCTTAGTTGCCTCGATGCGTAGGCTATGACCTTCCGTGTTGCATCAAAACACATCCAAGTCCAATACCCGACACATCACTATATACAACGAATCCTCCCGATCCAGAAGGAAGCGTCAAAATAGGTGTTGAGGTCAACCTCTTCTTCAACTCTTCAAAAGCCTTCAGACAATCTTCTGTCCACAGGAACTCCTGATCCTTACGGGTCAATCGTATCATCAGCTCTGCAATCCATGAGAAATTCTCTACGAACCTACGGTAATACCCTGTAAGTCCGAAAAAACTCCTAACTTCTGCAACCGATGTTGGTGTCGGCCAAGACTCTACGGTAGCTATCTTTTCCTGATCAAATGAAAGTCCTTCTCCCAAGATAATATATCCAGGGAAAGGAACTCCATCAAGGCAAAATTCACACTTACTAAGCTTAGCATACAATCTCTCCTTCCTTAATACTCCCAATACAACTCTAAGATGCTTCTCGAAAATAAGCTAGGGAAAAAAGGATTAAAGTGTTTACTGCAGAAGAATTCTAATACCACTTGTCGTACCATTCTATCATAGGTATAATATTATAACCTATTCAGTGATACTCGTCAGTTCACTCCTAGAAATTTCTCCTAATAGGCTCTAAGCATCCGATATCCAGACACTCATACTCGACTCATAATCTTACTAGGATCCATCTCTAAGAAACTTATCCGTTTCTAGCTACCCAACATCACAATCACACCAATAATCTAGCTTAATTATATTCTATAATATAACTATAAGGTTTGTCTATTTTAGTTATCAAATAAATAGAAGGTAACAGGAACCTAAAACTGGGTCAAACAAACCTATATACCAACTTCAAACAATGGTAGGGTCAAGCAAAAAATGAAGGTTTGTCGAATTATCTCCAAGAACGATATGAGGCCAAACAAGATACATAGGACGTAGTCTAGGTAAGACTCAAGAACCATATATCTCCATGATTATGTCACGTGAAGTTACTGCCACGCTAGTGTGCATCTGGCTGCAAATAACTTTCTTTTTCTATAATAAGACGGATAGCTGCAGTACACATCTGCCATGCCATATAATACAGGTTCTTGAGCTTATCTTGGCCAAATCCATAAAACTCTTTTGAATTAACTTTTTATGAAAATATAGGAAAAATGTCAACATTTATAGGATATGGCTTAAGTAAAATTCGAGAAACATATGTTGCCATGATGGCGTTATCTGAAGTCTTGCCTCGCCAGTATTTCTTTGGCTGCAAAAACTTTGATTCCATAATACAAGGATAAATATAATTCCTCAAACTTTTTCATAGACCAATTCATAAGATAATTTCCAACAACTTAGCGGAAAGGTATGAGAAAATTTATTCAAGAAGTCAACAGGGAAGGGTTTACTCAAATCTCGAGTAAGGAAGAACACAAAAGCAATCATATTGAGAAAGAAGATAACATAAAATCAATCATGTTGAAGATTCTGAAAAATCTATAATCATGTTTGTGGATGTATCCTCAAGTCATATCCCTCAATCGGTTGTAGGCTCGTAATAATACGACTATCCTAGGTATCACCATGACTTCACAAAATTCACGAAGACTCCACCTGCACTTGGACTTCTAGTATCTACACCCGCTTTCCTGATGTGATAGTAAGGGAAGATACATCTATTATAAAGATTCATCTTACTAGCATGAATATATAAGGATTACAGTAGCACATATCAAACTGGATGAAAATTAAAAAGTCAAGTACGAGTTCGAAACGAAGTCGAGGAAGGTATCAAGCATGTGGATGTGATTCTATGGGTCTTTTCTATCCTATTTGCAGGCTCACGTCGGTACAGTAATGTAACCGAAGTGATTAACGTAGACCTGCATAGGCCACCACAAAAATATGTAACGTCCTAGTTCCAAAATACGTAGGACCAGGAATACGAATACATGCCAGTAGCACTTCACTAATGGGCCAAGCTACACTACAAGCCCATTAGCGAAATACTTAAGCTGTAAATCATGATAACACCCAAAAATACAACACAGTCCACAGGTATATACATCTAATCACATCCACAGATTCCATAAAGATATCAAGAATAAATAAAAAAATGTCTCAAATATCCAGCAATAAAAGTAATAAAGTCTGTGCGGGTAAAATATCCCGAAACCACAGAGATAGAAACAAAGTACAAATCAACTACAAGTCTGATGAAAAAAAAGAAAATAATGTAGTAAGACTAAATATGAAGGTAACATGATCACGAGAAATTTTTTGGCACTATCTCGTCCTCCTGTGCCAGTACGTCTCCAGTCGGTGCTCCCGAACCGTAAACCACCGGGTAGTCTTCAGCTTCGTCTAAGACTGGGAAATAGTCAGGTCCTCAGGGGACTAGCAAGGTACATAATATACATGCCAATGTACATAAATAAAAATATGAACTAAGGCAATCTACTGTATCCGTCTATGTGCCATGCAAGTGAGATACTTTTATAGAATACCAGACCCCTTCCACTAAGGCTCACTAGCACCTCAGTGGGATATTGTCCCCAGTACCTGTGTCATGGTACCAAGGATAATTAATTCTCGACATTGATAATCCTTTACACTGCTACAAAGATAAAGGTCACTAAACAATGGGCTACACGATAATAGGTCTGATATTGTAGTCAAGTTCTCCCCAATCTCCATGTCTAGAATCTAGCAATGTCAAGTCGTACAGTCATCTCGAAAGTAATAGCAATACTGATAAAGAAATCTAGAATGCTAACACGAGATCAATACCACGAATAGTCATGTAAATCTCGCATCATGAATGTTTCGGTGTCCTGTGGTCAAATGTGTCAATGGACACATCAATATGTACGTAATGCCTAATGTCAATACTCGATGTCATTATCATGACATCTGTACCCGTCTATAAATGGACACTAAGTATCAATTTCATACGTCATGCAATGTTAATAAAAAAGAACAACAAAACAAAAAAAAATCCGTAACGAAGGCAAGGCATGTTTGCCTGTAACTGTTGTCTGCGGGTAGGCCTGACCAACTCCGGTGTCTTTGTCGATCCTCCCAGACTCACCTATAATAATACATTATATCTAATATTCTATATCAACATACCATATATAAATTATATGAGTAACTACGCCTCCTAGTTGCCATAACGTCGTTACGATACTTCATCTATTATATAAGTACATATAGGTACCAAATTCTCTCATAAATAACATATTTAAATTCTAGAATTTATCTATAAATATTTATATATTGCTATAATTATATTTTCAATAGGGTAACCCTTTCACAAGAGGTCTTATGTCAATGCCACATATGACTTCCTCAATTCGGTCCATTAATTTAGTCCCGAAATAATGATTAAATTAAATTAATAAATTCTGTAAAAATCCCATAAATTAGTTAAAATAGTATTTATAATGTTAAAACTTGCACAACATAAAGTTTACTATGGATTCATGGAGTTTTGACACTTTCAGACACAAGGAAAACAGAATTTTTCGGAGTTCGGTGACACAGCAAATGTCATAAATTTTTAAAAATAGTAAATGGATGCGAAACCTAACTTTCAGATATGCGTTAGAAAGTTATCGACATCTAGATTATGAATAAAAATATAAAAAGGTTAGAAACTTACCTTAGATAGATGAAAGTGGCCCACAACAGAATTCGTCGGTTCTGAATATCCTGTTGTAGAATCGACGCAACAGGTAAACTGCTTGGAACTAGGGGATCCGGCAACTAGAGGTTTGAGTAGACACAAAAAGATAATGCTCAGATTTGGTTTGAGGAGAAACGGATGAGAAAACTAAGTGAAACATCATCTACAAGTCGACTAACATGCTGTGACATTTCAGACTTTGATTCGGCGGAGTTTCGGCACAAGTAGTGCGTCGTGCACCTCTCTAACGGCCGCAAGGTTGCTCCTACAGCTGCTAGGGTGGAAGAGAACATTGAAGGGGTCACAAGAGTGGTGGTGGTCGGCGTAAAAATTGAGAAGAAATCATATTTTGTGAAGAAAAGGGGGTCGGCTAGGGTTTCGGGTTGGAAGGTTGTGGCCGCGGGTAAGTAGGGGCTATGTGAGGTGTTGGTGGTTATAAAGAGAGAGAGAAAAAGTTTAGGGTTGGATTTGTATTTATATTATTTGAGCATGGGCTTTGGTTTGATCTAATTTGGATATGATTTGGTTCTCCAAATTACATTATTAGTAATAGGTTTTCTAATTTGGATAGTAGTTTGACCAAGTCAAAGATATAAGAGAATATTGCATATGGCTGCAATTTAATCCTTAAAATTCTCTTAAATATATGTATACTTGGTTTTGGTACTCCTAGTTAGGCTCTAACTAGTAGGGTTGACTAGGTTAGGGTCCGAGTAGCATTACTAGTCAAATTGGACCCGAAAATTAATTTAATGAGTCTCATGTGCCATTTGTAAATAAGTAGCACATGGGAACTCGATTGGATGTTACACCCTAGGCAGGTGCATTGTAGACTCAAAATGGATCAAAATCATATATTGGGTCATACAGTTTCAATCTATATCAATTCCTAAAATCAAATTGAAAGTTGGCTTAAAAATTACGTCAATGGCTCAAATTGGCCTAAGTTGGCCTGAAGTTGCGTGAACTGAAGTAAAAAATTTTGAAAAGCAAAATTGGATGGGACATGATATATCAAACTGAAGGGGACGAGTCTAGAATTCAAATGTGAAACTAGATTTGAGAAAAAAATATTTGTTGTGCTTCAAAAATCAAAGCTATGGTAAACTACTAATATAGTCATTATTAACTTTAATAAATTAAAATATCCATATAAAATAATTAAAAATAATTAAAAAAATCCAAAAATTAGGAGGCTTGCAACCTGAGGCCTTCTATTTCTACTAATGTGACTGTGTTCAAGTATTAAATAATGGGCGAGTCACTCAACCATGCCCTTCGTCTCGAGCCTCAATACCCTCCGGTCGTCATAGGCACTATGCATACCTACAATCACATGCGTCATAGCAACCTAGGAGGTAACAATATGCATAAGCATCCAAACCACAGCAACTGAGACGGCAACCAGGGGAGAAACCGAGTAGTTTGCAATCATTGCCACAAGGTGGGGCACGTGGCTAACGTATGCCTAATAAAAAGTGGAGCATGCTTCGGGTGCGGTCGAGTAGGGCACGTTGCATGCAACTACCCTAAAGGTGGGTCGAACCAACGCCCTCCTCAACACCAACAAAACCAAGGCCAAGCACCTCCGACTCAGCAGACCGTGCCATAAAATAGCCAAGACCATCGCCATAATGCGCAGGACCGCGTCTATGCCATGACCCGGGATAACACGTTCGCATCTGACACAGTCATGACAGGTATACTATATTTTAATAACAAACTTGTTCGTGTACTTTTTGATTCAGGTGCACGCACAACTTTATATCGACAAATTTTATCGTCGAACACAAATTTCAGTGACACCGTTAGGCCTTAATCTTAATGTTAACATACCGTCGGACACGTCACTACTTGCAAACTTAGTCTGCGGAGACAGAATCATTGGTATAGTTGGTCAAAAGATCGTTCTTCATGCCTAGACATTAAGGACTACGACATCATTTTGGCAATGGATTGGCTTGGCCCGTGCAATACCACCATCGACTGTATCGGATAGACGGCTACCTTATGTATTCCTAGAGTGCCTGAATTATGCTATTCGTGTAGTGAGACATCGTCGACCTGCATGGTAATCTCGACAATATCGGCTCAAAAGATGCTGCATTCCAGATGTGAAGGCTACTTGGCGTCTGTCACGACCCGCACCCACTGTGAGGGTACGAGAACGTAACAACGCCCAGCCTACGCCGCAGTGTCGGCGGTAGAACGCTGTTCTAGGTCATGAACTATAACTAGCATAATATGAATATTCTCCATAAGGAGGCCAACACAGAGGTACAACTCAATCACAATCTAAGGTAGAATGTAGCATGATGGAAATAGATAAAAAATCCTCAACTGAGGTATAGCAGAAAGAGATAACAAAGTCTTAGCATCTCTAAAATATACAACTCTGAAAATAAGACAACAGCTAAACATGAAAAGAAATAACAGTCTAAGCTATCTACACTATACAAGGTATCATCCTGAGCAGCTGCCTGAACCTCCCCAGGGGTCCAGGTCGCGAGTGTCAACTAGGCAAACTCCAAGTAAGGGTGCAGGGTGCCTCATCATCCTCTGTAAAATTTTCAACAGGTCCAGTCAGGACGGGAGCGAGCACAAAACATCTCACGCAGTTCATATCGAGTTAGGAAATATAAAGCATGCAATAGAGTTAAGTACATGAAACGCTAAAAGAAGAAGATATATGAAAAACAGTAGAGATTTGATAACAGGAAATATCTAAATATGATAAGTAAGAACTGTAAGAAACATGTGATTTTAGAGTACAATCTGGTTATGTAAACGGGCTAGAAAAATGCAATGGTAACTCCATTGTACGTGGGTGTACAATAGACATATACAATAGTTATACAATGTTGTACAATAGGATTTGAGTACATAACCAATTCTACTCCCCCTCTCCAATCAATACACAAGGATCTACTCCAGTTACGTTATCTTATACAATAGTGTACAATGTTATATAATGGATGTACAATGTTATACAATAGTGTACAATGGTCTATCCCTGGGGCTCATATGATAATGAGAGTACAATATGCACAATGAGTATACAAGGATATGGGTATTCAATAAATACAATATGGAAGTAAAACGCACAACACAATATGTATTTAGTGAATACAAGAAGATAACATCTCAAAAGAAGATCCATATAGTACCAATCCGTGATAACAGTCGTGTCAGCATCAAGTACAGTAATCTAGAGCAAGAATGTAAATCCATACAAGTATAAAACGGTCAGAGAATGTACTCGCCTGGTATCTGAATGTCTGAAGTAAATGTACTGTCCGAGATGAGGTATCTGACTCCTAGTTAGAGCAACACAAGTCAAGATATATATATGGGATGATAAATGTAATCTACGATACGTCTGTATGCTGTCTAGGTCAAAATAGACTAAAGTCAACACTTGGTCAACTCCAGTCAACTACACCAGTCAACTAGGTCAACTAGGCCACTCCTAACCCCAGCAAGTCTAATAAGTCTCACTAGGCCTAACCAAGCCTAGTCTAGCAATCACACACCAATCACAAGGCTATACAAGCCAACACAAGTCACACATCAAGATACATCACTATCATGCATATTCGATATTATATATATATATATAAGAGAAAAGAACTAACATTTAAAGCTATGTGTGTGTGTGTGAACATGGAGGTGTACATGAAAAGAGAAATCAATACTAGTTATGAGTTTACACTACACATGGCACAAAGCTAACCCATCTACATTATACATGTATTATACTTACATGCATGGCTACAAGTATACATCTATATACATTAGAGTAGAGACTATTTAAGTTATAACTAACATGCATCTATACTTTACATAAATCTATATATATTATAGCAATCATTTAGAGAAGGGTTACATGGCATGGTGGTTGATATAGAGTGGGGTGTCCTTGTGCAGAGGGTGAAGTTCATTCTCAGTTTAGTTCCACATTTACATATAAACTAAAGTGAGATATCCCATAAACTGGTGTAACTAACCACATAAAATGAACCATGTTATCTAAAATCTGCCATTAAGCCAACATCCCATATGCATACAGCTCATGCATCGTCTAATACTAAAATTAACTAACATTTCGAATTAAGGGGTTGAAGGTTAACATTACATTCATAGACATTCCACTATATTGAAAACTAAAATTGGCTTGGCAATAGAAAAAGGAAGGTATATATGCTTACATGGACAGTTCAGTGTTCGAACAACCTAAAATGAACTAACATTCAATCTAAATATCAGCTATGCATTGGTTCTATGTCTACATATGAAATCTGATATTGCATTTACAATATTTATACATTATGCATTCATATCTATCATTACATATATACCTTGCATTTATATCTAGCATTCATTATATACTTTCATGCATGCATTGTATATCATTCTTTCATTCATGCATTTATGTATTGCTTACATATATTACATTAATTGCATTCCTACATGCTTGTATTCAACCATATATACACATTAATGTAAAGAGGATATATATCATATATATATCATTTCATTCATCTAACATATCATGCATTACATCTATTATTACATTACATTCATGCTTGCATTCATTCATCATTCATTTATTCTCTTGCACCACTATATGCACCATATATTACATACTATGGAACCTACATATTCATCACAAGCCATACTTATACATCCTTACATTAGATAGGATACTTACACCTCATACATCATTTATTTAACCATTTACTCATGCTTGCATTCTCTATTTAATTACATAATGTATATACATTAACATGGGTTAAAATCAAATAGAATATTATATTACACACAAGGATACACAAAATGTATATGCCGAATAGTAACTCCTACTAATAATCAATACTGTACCATCTCAGCATGAATTAAAACCTAGGATTAAAGTATGTTATAGATCTATGTGTTAGCTTTCCGGAACTTCAAACGGATCGCATTTTCGTTTCCGGAAACTCCCAGAATCGCAAAAACACCTAGAACGCGTTTGTCTTTCGTACAGCTGACACTCAAATAATTCTCCAGAAAGTTACAGAAAGAATTAGGCCTATTATTACATGTTTTTGGAAAGCTAACTTCAATACGCTTCTTTTAAAAAAAACGGAAGATTAAACCGAGCTTTGAGCTAGAAGTTATGACATTTCTAAGTTAGGGCTGAAATTAAAAACGTGGATAAAAATCATGACGGATTTAGATAGTTTGAGCCAAAAGAATACACAATATATATCCTAATTATCCACAACAATAATAGCAATAATAATATGAGTAACCACACTCACAAACTTGATTATATAATCATCATGAACCATTTATTACATATATAAATATAGATACACTCTCATTACAATATATATATAAATCTATATATGTAACATGAACACATCCACAACACAAAGGACACTCCTATGACCTCCAAATGGACACAAAATGGACACAAATGGAGATACAACCATGGGGGTCATTCCTATGGGTTCAAAATAGACCTATATGCATGAGGAAATGAAAAGAAGAAGGGATTTATACCTCCCGGTAGATCGAATCGAAGAAAAACCTTCCCGGAGCGACACCGACACGTAGAGATTCCAAAAGGACACGAACGAGCTCCGAATCCTCCCAAACTTGGCTAGCTTCCTCCTTGGCTAGAATGGAGAAGAAAAAAAGAAGATTTGGTGGTGAAATAGAAGGATTTGGTGGAGAAATTGCTAGGGATTGCTCTCTAGGAATTTGGGGAAGAACAAGAGAGAGAAAAATAGATGGATAATGACAAATGGGAGGCTCAACCCTATCCTTATTGTGGCTGGCCATAAAGGTGGTTTTGTCCTATTAGGAAAAGTCCAAAAGCCCCTACTAACCTATTCTATGAGTATTAGAAAAGGGCTAATTGGTTGGGACTAAATTAGTCATTCTAAAGTCTCTAATCACACTAACCTTATCCATAATAATTAGTCTAACCTCTAACTAAAATATTTCTATCATGTGGACTAAAATTAATATCATGTGGGCCATGCCTAACTAGTGTGTGGGTCCCACTAGAGTCAAACTACCCCCGGGTCCCCGTTTCAAGTCGGATTGAGCTGAAATTCGAACCCGACTCAAATAACCCCAAAACAATATCATAAATAATAAAATAAATTTCAAAAATATTTCAAAAATACAAAATGACAAAAATACTCCTGTTCCTGAAAACTGGAGGGTGACAAATTCCTCGAAATTAAAACCAAACAATAGTAAAATGTCAAAATCACAAGTCATAATTTTAAATAGTTTAAAAATGATTAAAAAATCACAAAAAATTATAATATGAAATAATTATCAATAAATAATAATTATAATTATAAAATTTCAAAATTACCCTCATCTGGAAAACTGGGTGTTACAATCCTACCCACCTTATAAAAATTTCGTCCTCGAAATTAAGATGATCGTACCCCCTTCTAGGTCAAACATTGTCAAGGGTCAATCACTAGTCAATTTCTCAACATCCAAGTACTTGGTCATCAACTGGTCAACTTCTTAGGGTTTTACCTATGCTAGCTATTTAGGTGTTGGCAACTAGAATTTAGCAAAAGAGAAACTCTATAATAGACTAGCTCTTAACTTCCCAATCCTATCAAGTCACCTATAACTAAATACCTACAAGCTAAGCACATGAATACCAAATACCACATATATATATATATATATATATATATATATATATATATATATATATATATATATATATATATATATATATATATATATATGCTCAAGAACAACAACCCATCACATATATCCTAAGTATATCATCTATATATATACATGACTGATCAACCAAGGGTTAAGGCAGACTAAACTTATAAGGGTCTGAAACAATGCTTAGAACTAGGCTAAGGATGAATGGTCTGAATCAAGGGTACATGGTATCTAGTGAAGGGTCTGCACACTGCCTATAAAGGTGATCAATACAAAGGAACTCAACACGAAGGGAACTTAACTAAAATGGAAAACTGAACCAAGTATAGGCTAAACAACATGTTTATAACCCTATACAACAATGGCCTATAGATACCAACTAACCTATATCTCATATGCCAATATCATCTGCAATCTATCTATGCAAATAGACCTCTCGGTCTTAGGTGAAACTACAACTATACTCAAAGGCAGGCTCTGGTCATGGGTGTCTCATTGGAAAAGGTAAGAGAAAGTAGTAATAATCATCAAGGATGTATGGCATACTAACATCCTATGTGTAACTGGTTGGTATTATAGATAACAGGAGAATTATCTGCAATGGGTTACTATTCTAACACCAATGCTAACTATCACCTCTAGGGTACAGACACTCTACAAGTCATCATACCATTACACTATGAAGGAACTACCTATGAATAAGCTCTACAAAACTAAATATCCCTACTCCTAAGTCATTTATAACAATCAAAATGGTATGATGTTTAAACCTTCTCAAGATACAATCTGTTAATCATATGTGTCTGTCCAAAATTATGTTGTCCAGAGTCTTCATCATGCTAGTGAGTAAGGCTACGATAATCACAGAGTCCTTGACTAAGGTACGTACCTCTAGGTTCATAGTATTTAAAATTTTTGCACTGCCGCATGCGACGGCGAAAACCTTAAATTTCTATACCCGAGAATACATCCAAAATCTGACTACATGTCCTCACTATGCCAACTAACACGACTATCGAGGATTCTAGATCCCATGATTTAGGCGACCTAGCCCATATGATTTTCTCATAAAAAAATAAACACAACAAAAGAGTAACATGACAAAAATAAATCAATAAACAAGGAACAGATGGAATCGAATTTCAAGGTAATTATAAAAGATAATTTCGGGAATGGAATTGAGAAGAACGGAACTTGCAGCAAGATCTCCAATGGTCTGTGTATCCTTGACTGTCCTGACGATAGCTCGCCCTGCTGGTTTCCCTGGTCTGCTGCTGATGATGTATGAATTACCGCTGCTGAGAGAAATCAGAAATGACGGAAGAAAATCTCTGTACAGATAGAGGTGCACCTCCAATGTAGCAGATACGCCAACCTGAGTCGGCACAACAGAAGCTGCGGTCTCGAGGCCCTGATGAGCAGGACAAGAGGTGGCCAGCCTCTCGATAGTATCCCCCGAACCGAAGCGATGAGATCGTGTCTTCAAAACCATCATGAAGACAGATCAAAACAAGAAGCAATTTCTGAGAATGAAGCAAAAATTCAAGAAGAACAGTTTATATTCAAGGGAAGTCAATAAGCAACAATTTTAGACAAAAGGAATCGGATTAAGAGTTTTTCCTAATGTGATTGAGTACCTCCAAAAATATCCTAATCCTACCGCAGGCTGTAGTGATACTCTAGTTCGAATACCACTACATAAACTCGACCTGCATGGGCCACCACTAAAAACGTGTCACGACCCGCACCCACTGTGAGGGTACGAGAACGTAACAACGCCCAGCCTACGCCGCAGTGTCGGCGGTAGAACGCTGTTCTAGGTCATGAACTATAACTAGCATAATATGAATACTCTCCATAAGGAGGCCAACACAGAGGTACAACTCAATCACAATCTAAGGTAGAATGTAGCATGATGGAAATAGATAAAAAATCCTCAACTGAGGTATAGCAGAAAGAGATAACAAAGTCTTAGCATCTCTAAAATATACAACTCTGAAAATAAGACAACAGCTAAACATGAAAAGAAAGGACAGTCTAAGCTATCTACACTATACAAGGTATCATCCTGAGCAGCTGCCTGAACCTCCCCAGGGGTCCAGGTCGCGAGTGTCAACTAGGCAAACTCCAAGTAAGGGTGCAGGGTGCCTCATCATCCTCTGTAAAATTTTCAACAGGTCCAGTCAGGACGGGAGCGGGCACAAAACATCTCACGCAGTTCATATCGAGTTAGGAAATATAAAGCATGCAATAGAGTAAAGTACATAAAACGCTGAAAGAAGAAGATATATGAAAAACAGTAGAGATTTGATAACAGAAAATATCTAAATATGATAAGTAAGAACTGTAAGAAACATGTGATTTTAGAGTACAATATGGTTATGTAAACGGGCTAGGAAAATGCAATGGTAACTCCATTGTACGTGGGTGTACAATAGACATATACAATAGTTATACAATGTTGTACAATAGGATTTGAGTACATAACCAATTCTACTCCCCCTCTCCAATCAATACACAAGGATCTACTCCAGTTACGTTATCTTATACAATAGTGTACAATGTTATATAATGGATGTACAATGTTATACAATAGTGTACAATGGTCTATCCCTGGGGCTCATGTGATAATGAGAGTACAATATGCACAATGAGTATACAAGGATATGGGTATTCAATAAATACAATATGGAAGTGAAACGCACAACACAATATGTATTTAGTGAATACAAGGAGATAACATCTCAAAAGAAGATCCATATAGTACCAATCCGTGATAACAGTCGTGTCAGCATCAAGTACAGTAATCTAGAGCAAGAATGTAAATCCATACAAGTATAAAATGGTCAGAGAATGTACTCGCCTGGTATCTGAATGTATGAAGTAAATGTACTATCCGAGATGAGGTACCTGACTCCTAGTTAGAGCAACACAAGTCAAGATATATACATGGGATGATAAATGTAATCTACGATGCGTCTGTATGCTGTCTAGGTCAAAATAGACTAAAGTCAACATTTGGTCAACTCCAGTCAACTACACCAGTCAACTAGGTCAACTAGGCCACTCCTAACCCCAGCAAGTCTAATAAGTCTCACTAGGCCTAACCAAGCCTAGTCTAGCAATCACACACCAATCACAAGGCTATACAAGCCAACACAAGTCACACATCAAGATACATCACTATCATGCATATTCGATATTATATATATATATATAAGAGAAAAGAACTAACATTTAAAGCTATGTGTGTGTGTGTGAACATGGAGGTGTACATGAAAAGAGAAACCAATACTAGTTATGAGTTTACACTACACATGGCACAAAGCTAACCCATCTACATTATACATGTATTATACTTACATGCATGGCTACAAGTATACATCTATATACATTAGAGTAGAGACTATTTAAGTTATAACTAACATGCATCTATACTTTACATAAATCTATATATATTATAGCAATCATTTAGAGAAGGGTTACATGGCATGGTGGTTGATATAGAGTGGGGTGTCCTTGTGCAGAGGGTGAAGTTCATTCTCAGTTTAATTCCACATTTACATATAAACTAAAATGAGATATCCCATAAACTGGTGTAACTAACCACATAAAATAACCCATGTTATCTGAAATCTGCCATTAAGCCAACATCCCATATGCATACAGCTCATGCATCGTCTAATACTAAAATTAACTAACATTTCGAATTAAGGGGTTGAAGGTTAACATTACATTCATAGACATTCTACTATATTTAAAACTAAAATTGGCTTGGCAATAGGAAAAGGAAGGTATATATGCTTGCATGGACAGTTCAGTGTTCGAACAACCTAAAATGAACTAACATTCAATCTAAATATCAGCTATGCATTGGTTCTATGTCTACATATGAAATCTGATATTGCATTTACAATATTTATACATTATGCATTCATATCTATCATTACATATATACCTTATATTTATATCTAGCATTCATTATATACTTTCATGCATGCATTGTATATCATTCTTTCATTCATGCATTTATGTATTGCTTACATACATTACATTAATTGCATTCCTACATGCTTGCATTCAACCATATATATACATTAATGTAAAGAGGATATATATCATATATATTTTATTTTATTCATCTAACATATCATGCATTACATCTATTATTATATTACATTCATGCTTGCATTCATTCATCATTCATTTATTCTCTTGTACCACTATATGCACCATACATTACATACTATGGAACCTACATATTCATCACAAGCCATACTTATATATGCTTGCATTAGATAGGATACTTACACCTCATACATCATTTATTTAACCATTTACTCATGCTTGCATTCTCTATTTAATTACATAATGTATATACATTAACATGGGTTAAAATCAAATAGAACATTATATTACACACAAGGATACACAAAATGCATATGCCGAATAGTAACTCCTACTAATAATCAATATTGTACCATCTCAGCATGAATTAAAATCTAGGATTAAAGTATGTTATAGATCTATGTGTTAGCTTTCCGAAACTTCAAACGGATTGCGTTTTCGTTTCCGGAAACTCCCAGAATCGCAAAAACACCTAGAACACGTTTGTCTTTCGTACAGCTGACACTCAAATAATTCTCCAGAAAGTTACAGAAAAAATTAGGCCTATTATTACATGTGTTTGGAAAACTAACTTTAATACGCTTCTTTTAAAAAAAATGGGAGATTAAACCAAGCTTTGAGCTAGAAGTTATGACATTTCTAAGTTAGGGCTGAAATTAAAAACGTGGATAAAAATCATGACGGATTTAGATAGTTTGAGCCAAAAGAATACACAATATATATCCTAATTATCCACAACAATAATAGCAATAATAATATGAGGAACCACACTCACAAACTTGATTATATAATCATCATGAACCATTTATTACATATATAAATATAAATACACTCTCATTACAATATATATATAAATCTATATATGTAACATGAACACATCCACAACACAAAGGACACTCATATGACCTCCAAATGGACACAAAATGGACACAAATGGAGATACAACCATGGGGGTCATTCCTATGGGTTCAAAATAGACCTATATGCATGAGGAAATGAAAAGAAGAAGGGATTTATACCTCCCGGTAGATCGAATCGAAGAAAAACCTTCCCGGAGCGACACCGACACGTAGAGATTCCAAAAGGACACGAACGAGCTCCGAATCCTCCCAAACTTGGGTAGCTTCCTCCTTGGCTAGAATGGAGAAGAAAAGAAGAAGATTTGGTGGTGAAATGGAAGGATTTGGTGGAGAAATTGCTAGGAATTGCTCTCTAGGAATTTGGGGAAGAACAAGAGAGAGAAAAATAGATGGATAATGACAAATGGGAGGCTCAACCCTATCCTTATTGTGGCTGACCATAAAGGTGGTTTTGTCCTATTAGGAAAAGTCCAAAAGCCCCTACTAACCTATTCTATGAGTATTAGGAAAGGGCTAATTGGTTGGGGCTAAATTAGTCATTCTAAAGTCTCTAATCACATTAACCTTATCCATAATAATTAGTCTAACCTCTAACTAAAATATTTCTATCATGTGGACTAAAATTAATATCATGTGGGCCATGCCTAACTAGTGTGTGGGTCCCACTAGAGTCAAACTACCCCCGGGTCCCCGTTTCAAGTCGGATTGAGCTGAAATTCGAACCCGACTCAAATAACCCCAAAATAATATCATAAATAATAAAATAAATTTCAAAAATATTTCAAAAATACAAAATGACAAAAATACTCCTATTCCTGAAAACTGGAGGGTGACAAATTCCTCGAAATTAAAACCAAACAATAGTAAAATGTCAAAATCACAAGTCATAATTTTAAATAGTTTAAAAATGATTAAAAAATCATAAAAAATTATAATATGAAATAATTATCAATAAATAATAATTATAATTATAAAATTTTAAAATTACCCTCATCTGGAAAACTGGGTGTTACAGCGTCCGTTCGAGATATGAGACAGGATGGTACAAACGCGGGTCAGATCGACATTGTGGCAAAATTTCTAGACGTATTTCCGAATGAGCTGCCCGGTATGCCATCTAATCGAGAGATTGAGTTCACCATTGACACATTCTTCGATACCCGACCGATCTCTAAAGCTCCATACAGAATAGCCCCTGCAGAACTTAAAGAACTCAAAGTACAGTTGCAAAAGCGGCTCAACAAGGCATACATGCGGCCTAGCATCTCTCCATAAGGAGCTCCTATGTTGTTTGTCAAGAAGAAAGACGGCTCAATGCAACTTTGTACCGATTACCGAGAGCTGAATAAAGCTACCGTTCGAAACAAATATATATTGCCCCGCAGAGACGACATTTTGATCAGTTGCAAGGCACTTTTATCTTTTCAAAAATTGATCTTCGCTCGGGTTACCATCAACTCAAGATTAAGCCAAACGATGTGTCGAAGTCAGCCTTCCACACTCTATATGGCTATTACGAATTTCTGGTAATGTTGTTCAGCCTAACAAACGCCCCAGCTACTTTCATGGATTTAATAAATCGGGTGTTTCGACCCTTCCTCGACAAGTTCATAGTAGTCTTCATCGACGATATACTCGTCTACTCAAAGGACAAGCGGCAACACGCTGAGCATCTATGCTTCAGACCCTTCGAAAAAATTAGTTGTATGTGAAACGGAGCAAATGTGAATTTTGGCTGACCAATGTCGCATTCCTTGGACACATCATTTCATCCAAAGGCATTGCAGTCGACCCAAAGAAAGGTGAAGTCGTTGTCGATTGAAAACAGCCAACGTCAGTCAACGAGATTCTGAGCTTCCATGGCTTAGCAGGATACTACCGACGCTTCATAAAGGATTTCATGAAGGTCGTATCGCCTCTGACTTGCCTCACCCAGAAAGGGGTCACTTTTGAATGGTCAGACGATTGTGAAGCTTTCTTCCAGGAGTTAAAGCAATGGCTCGTCTCGGCCCTGATACTCGCACTTCCAGAAGGGACTGAGGGATTCCAGATCTTCAGTGATACGTCCGGCCATGGTTTGGGGTGTGTGCTAATGCAGCAGAACAAGGTGATATCTTTTGCTTTCCGACAGCTAAAGTCGCACGAGAAGAACTACCCCACCCATGACCTGGAGTTAGCAACGATTGTGTTCGTGTTAAAATTGTGGCATCACTATCTTTATGGCATGGCATGGCATGCATGATCTATACGGATCACAAGAGCCTCAAGTATCTATTCATACAGAAGGAGCTAAACTTGTAGCAAAGGCGTTGGCTTGAACTGATCAAAGCTTACGATTAGACTATTGATTATACGTCGAGCAAGGGAAATGTTGTGGCAGATGCTCTGAGTCGGAAGTATATTGCCTCGCTATCCAACGACCACAGATTGCTATATGACCTAGAAGAAATGGACATCGAACTCCGGGTTCAATTCAGATATGTACAGTTGGTGCAGTTGCACCTAGAGTCGAACTTGCAGAAAAAGATCAAGACCGCTCAGAAGGACGATCCGTACATGAAAAAGATACATAAACTAATCTCAATAGGTAGGACGACCGACTTTGAGAAGTATGAAACTGACGTGCTTCGATTGAAGGGTAGGCTATGCGTTCCGGATGATTCAGAACTTAGAAAGGAGATATTTATGGAGGTACTATTTTGGCAGGCCCGTAACCTGATCCAACGGGCGAATTTATGTACGGCCCACCGGAATCCAACTTTGGACATAAGGTTGGGTTCGTATCATCAAATCGGACATGTAAACATATAGTTTGATAACTTTAGAGACCGTAGGTACTGGCATATTTTTCGATGCAAAGCGGATCCAACGACAAATATCGTTTTGATCCAAAATTAAAATTTTGTCTTGTGTCTAGAATTGGACTTTTGGATAGGCATTTTTAGACATTTCTTTTATACCAAACTCGTTGGTGATGTCTGTTTCAGCATCCGAAGACTGTTGCGTGAGTTTGACTTTTGTGGCTCACTGAGTGGTTAGTATTATCGGTTTCACCAGTAAAGGATCCCAGGCGAGTCATTTCTAATAGTTTTTTTTTATTTGATAACTTCTATGATTCATGTAGTTAGTATTGTCTTACGTTGATTTTTCTATTGATTCTTGACACGATGGTTATATGAGGTAGTAGTTATGGATTCTTTACATGTTGTTCGTGACCAATGTACTACCGTGTTCGTGACCTGTTTGAATCCATGAGTATTAGTCGGATAGGGAAATATATTAGTAGACATGTAAATATACCCAGAAATATTTTATTTGTCTGATCATGTCTGATAGTAGTCGCACACTTCACGTACGGGGTACCAGATTTATCCTTAGTTGTTTATATGCCGAAAGTGGTATTTCAACACACTAGTTAGATGTAATCTTGCTATACGTTATTGTTCATGTTTCAGTTGTTATTACTATTACTTCATTGTCTTTATTACCATGCTCTCCTGTTTTTACTCACATGTTTCATACCATGAATCTTTGTTTATCCACCCATCATATATTTTAGTATTATTTACTGTTTTATAGATTTTGTCAATTATTGGAACTGTTGTTAGAATGTACTTGTTCCCTTCCTGACTCGAAACCATATATTTTAGATAGTCGCAGCTACTCTTTTCCATTAGATTCTTGGGGAGACATGGGTATATGCGGAGGTCTAAGTTAGAGACTAGTTAGATAGTTGAGTATTTATTTAGTTATCTTTTTATGATTTGTGAGACATTGTACTTGTATTCAAATGTAAACTTGGATATTGTAATTTTGTTTAGTTAATGTAAATGAACAATAAAGTTATATTTTATATAATTTTGAGCATTGTGGCTAGATAGCGTACTACCGCCGATACCGCGGCGTAGGCTGGACTTGCGCACGCACTTGCATCCAAAAATGGGTACGGATCATGACAAGTTTTTTGGTGGCCCATGCAGGTCTGTTTTTGCAAATTTGTGCGAACTCATGATAGTACTTAAGTTAGTCGTACTATTGTGAGCCTGCGACTAGGAAGTGCTCATTTACAACTAGGATTAAGTTGATTTTTAGGAGAATGACTAGGGCTAGGAGTCCCTTATTCAATTAACTGTTGGGTAGTTAAGATTATTATATAGGCCATGCAATTTAGGTAAGAATTTATTAAATTTAGATAACATGAGAGATTTCCATAGATACACTATTGTATTTTGATGTGACGATAGGATCCAAGGTGGGTAGACTATTCATTCTGTAACTTAGGCCTCCCTAAAATTTAATAAATCTCCTTGATAATTTGTTCAAATTATATTTTCTTCCTCTCTAAATATTATCACCATTACCCGAATCAATTAGTTATTTTCCATTGACCATAAGTAATTGTTTTTCCCTAAGAGTCTATATTTTATTTTCAATTCATTGAGTATTGATCCTAGCTTGATTCCATTATCCTCGAAGACTTGGATGATCTTCAGAAGTGGCAGCTCCAAGTTCTCGATCTGCTCCTCGGTGCAAGGAATGCGCTCGGTGTCAGGAAAATTCAAAGATCCGAGAGTCTGGAAATCAGAAGTCCTCCCAGGCTCAGAAAGTGCATCTACAAGTCTGGTTTAAAAACGAACAGCTTGCTCCCTTTGGGCATCAAAAAACTCCTGGAACATCTCCATCAACTGCGTACTACCAATGGTGATAGTAGGAGTGACAGGGGGTGGTGGAAGCTCAGAAGCATGAAGTGCAGGTGGATCGACAATTCCGGTGTTGTACGTCTGAACCATCTGAAAAATAGAAAAAATTTAAAATGGCCTAAACCTAAGACAATAAGCATCCTTAAAGTAATAAGCAATCTAGTAGAATATACCCATAATCATTTTCCCGCAATCCTATGGTGTGATGAGTTTTCCCTAGATTAGCAAGTCCCCCAATAGTACTCTATAGCCTAAGTACTATTAGGACTGACCTGCATGGACCACCACTAAAAACATGTCAATACCCGCTCCTGAGTAATCGGATACGAGTCAGACACGCCCAACCTACGTTGGAAGATGCAACGCAGTAAGCTGTACAATACTAAGAAAAAACTCCAAGTCACAATTATATAAAACACCACAGCATTTATAAACGTTCCCAGAAATCACCACAATCCACCAAGTCAAATTATACAATATCATTCGGAGACAAATCCGGTAACAGGAATAAAATACAACTCATAATACAATAATCCAAAGTAAACTCTAACAATCTAAACAAAGAAACCAAACTATAGCTTCTAAGTCCTGAGTCATGGCTCCATCCTGCTCAGCTAAGATCCTTGGCTCTGGCCTATAAAGGTGAACAAGATCCTCAAGTATACCTACAACATATCCACTCAGGAGAGGAACAAAGTACAATTCTAGGTAATGAACAAGAACATCATGATATAAAAATGAGTACAGGAGAACATGAAGATGTAAAGTACTGGAAGTAAAGAACATGAAACTATAGGAATGTAAATACAGGAAGTACAGGAAATAAAGTACATGAAGTAAATCCTGAACATGAAGTACAAGAACCTGACATGTGTACAATATTTGAAATACAACTAGCATATGTGACCGGCTGGGGTGAGTACAAGAATAAGTATAGGAGTAGATACGACTTAGAGTCCCACGTGCACGATATGAGACCTAAGCTATCAACCTGAATTTCTGTTTTGGATTTGGTCACATATCTAGCATATTTCCCCTCCCTAAATACAAGCAAATACAAAAACATGAAAGTACAAGAGTACATGATATACCATGTCACAATGTGTCACAAGAAAAGCATAGGATATGAATGTAAATGAACATAAACCATAGAATGTACTTGCCTTGCTCCGAAAGATCGTGAATAGGAAGAAAGCTCTAAGTCCACCTGATTAGGTGCAAGTTGGTTAGAGTCTAACCAATCTAACTTGATTTCTACATATATATACCTAGAGTTTGTAATAAAATAGTAGACTATTATTTAGATAGCAATTAGAAACTCAATGCCCATTAATAATTATTACTAGGTAACAATCTAACTAGGAACATTTAGCAAAATATTTCTTAGTAAGCAAAATACTTTCCCAGTATAATTTATAATTGCTTAAGCATACATTAAGACTAGCTAACACAATGGTTTGACAAATATTGATAATTAAATTCACATTAATTATAGCAGTTACTCAACTCAACCCTCTATGGATTTGGCTCAGAAAACACACACAACCCAAAATATGCATAGAAGCCGTCTCTTCGAACCATTCCTACATTCAATGGAGAATTCATACAACCATTTGAGGACTGCTCTCTACCTCAACTAATACATAAAGTCAGCTGAACTACAAACCAACCCAGCAAGACTCACAACCCAACTAGGAAAATTACAAACTCAACTTAGCCAGCAACTATATACACAAAGCCAAACTCCCTTGTCACTTCTTAACTCAAACACCCAGAGGTAGCTCAACAAATCTCCAGCTCGACTCAAGCTTAGAAACTACACACAGGTCCATGAGTTTATAAGAATTCAATCTATTGAAAATTCAAAAGAGAATATCCAATTTTAATAAGCAAGAAAGTAAAAGTTCAAAAGACATTCAAAATATAGCCAATCCCATAAAGAACTAAGAATCCCAACAATTTACTTTACTCACTAGAAATCAGTAAAATCAAACCCAGCAATCTCATGCATAGTGTTAGGATTTCTCTACTCGGACTAGCAGAATTAACCAACCGCCCATAAATTTAAAATAGGAAAGTTATACAAATCAACTGCTTAACAAATTCAAATAAGAATTATAAATAGGAAAGTCTGCTTAAACTCCAATTATCGAACACACACACTCCGATCTGAAGCGACGCGGCAGAACACAACCCACACACCTGGACACGACACGGACAGAATCTTGGACACACTAATTCTTGGACACGTACTCACGAACACAGCTACAACTGACACACGCCAACCCACAGGCATCATTCGATCCTAGCCAACACTACCCATACTCAAAGAGGAGAAATAAAGATTCAATAATGGACAGGGCGATAGCATAATACCTGAAAGGAAGTGTCCAGTGAGATCATAGACACGACGCAAGGATCGGACACACAATTCTGAATCCAGAGGCCTCAAGCAACTGATCGCAACATTTTACTGGGATTAGAATAGGTCCTTCGTCCTTGATCCAATTCTCAAATCCAAAGCTCGTCGAGTACTATGATCGTCCGCTCCGATAAGAAATGCCAATTGCTCGGTCGATCTTGGCATAAGCTGCAACAGAAATTACTCGACACCAGAACAGAGTATTTAGAACGAAACATATAATCCAGGGTTCGGATCAATCAAGAACAAGCGACAAGAATTATCGAATCTCAACTGATCGTTATGGACGAAGGATGTCAGTCCTCCAGTGGTCGCCGATGAAGACACGCCGCAATCGAAGCCCGTTGGAGAAAATGAACCGCCGAAGAAGAAGGCTCGTGGAGACGAGGTCGAGTCTTAGCCGTCGCCGGAGCTCGCTGAGGATGCTGTCGAACCATCACTCACCGTCGCCGGAGCTCGCTGAGGGTGCTGTCGAACCGTCACTCGCCGTCGTCTATAAGTTGTTGGCGGTGGACGAGAGTAGATCGCCGGAGCATCGAGGACGTCACCGCTAAGGGGTATAGCACCATCGGAAGAGAGTTGCCCGGTCGCCGTTACCGGAATGAGGATCCCCCGCCATAGCTAGATTCTAAAATTAGGGTTAGGGTTCGGGGAGATCAGAGAATTTGGGGGAAGAGGAGATGGGGAAGAGAGCTTGGCTTTCAAAAAAAAAAGAATAAGAATGATATTCTCTCTCATTCCTGTCTTATAAAAGAACACAAAAATGAAGAGAAAATTTGCAACTAAGGGCTCCCACAATTGATAAATTACATTTCACACAAAAAGTTGTTAGAAAATGGTTAGAAAGGTGGTTAGGATCTTGGGGACCACTAAGGTTGGTTGCTAGAATCTCTTCGTCCAATAACAATTATTTAATAAACTAAATTCCCTTCATAAAATTATAATAAAAGATCATTAAATAATCAAAAATTACTAATCCATAAACTAAAATGATAATTTCTAAATTTCTAAAATATGAGAAAAATACTAAAATTCAATAAATTGGAGAAAATGGGGTTACTCCCCCAGAAAATTTCGTTCTCGAAATTTCAAGGAGCGCGACAGGATACAGAAATACCACGAAGTTCAAAAATCGATTAGACACAAGTACAAATATGCTCAATAACTAGGTACAAGGATCATAGGAATTTGTAATGACTTAGCATGATATGGCACGATCAATCAAAAATTAGTCAAACACAAAATGGAACAGAATTTAGTTAGGACCAAGTACGATTATTACGTACAAAGAGTTGAAATAACATGATTTAATAACGATCGAGATTTTGATTAGGTACGAGGTGAATGAATTTTTAATTACAACTCAGGAGAGTAAAATCATTAAGGTACGAACTTCAAAAGCATGATCAAAATCGAAAATTTTAGCATGATTGAAATAAAGAAAATGGGAAAGCCACGGTTAGATAGACATGATCAAATTTTAGACAAAACATGATCAAAATATATGTATGATTAAAATCTAGTAAAACAGAATCAAGATCTAGTAATTTGTATTTGAGACAATCAAATGATCCATCGATAAAATGCAAGAAGAGAAATTACAATAGTTGATTGATAAAACGTATGGAAACTACCCAGAAGGTATTAGTATCAAATCAAGGTGAACATGCAAGAATTTATGATTCTCGAATAATCAATAATCATATGAAAAGGAATATAGTCTCTATAGTATTATATATATATATATATATATATATATATATATATATATATATGAAGTCACTTCGCTTAAAATCCATGCCCCGCCAGTGTATCCTGGCTGTAGTGAACTTTTTGGCTCCGTGACTCAAATAATGATATATTACCGAATATTATATCAACTTTACCCATTTCCAAACAATTATCAACGAAGCAACCCAAGAGACCAATAAATGAAGTATTTAGGACAAAGTCTCAATAATATCTGAAAACCTATGAATGTCTGAAATCACTTCAACTTAGAATTCATGCCTCTCCAGTGCGCTGCTGGCTGCAGTAAAATCTCAGTCTCCGTAATCCAGATAATGGCTGCAGCGTGCAACTGCCACGCCCTAGTAGGTCATCAAATAGTCGCTCAACCTTATCCATGGAAATTCCAAAGGGTTTATGATAATTCAAAATGAGTTCTGAATCATGATAAGGGCGGTGTTATCTGTCTTTAGAAAATAAGATGTCATGCCATGCTCCCGATGGAGCGATCGTCTTCGCTAAGATGTGATGCCGCCTGAGCCTAGATTGTGCTCGTGCAAGGCCAAGTCTAAAAATGATCGATTAAACCTAGGCCACAGAGTTGCACAGAGTGTCCCCGTTTGCAGTGAAAAGTAAATGAACACAAATTGAAACAACTCAATAGTCTTTATTGATATTCAAAAAGTAGTACAAGTGGCGTTATGCCAAGATTACAAATCGCTCAAGATCTCTCTCTCTCTCTCTCTCTCTCTCGAAACATAAAAGGCATGCGAAGTGTCTTACAAGATGGAATGATTCATGGCGATGTTCCGATATATTATGTCATATATATGGTGCTTCCGTTCCTTGCAACGCTCCAAGGCTCCAGAGTTAGCTCCGCACTTTAGCACGTTCGAGAAAAGTCTCCGCACCCGAAGTAGTTCACCCGCATTCTGTATACAATCTATGTGGTTATCAGTATATTGTTATGCACTGGTGGAAAGGCTAGCTCGCCCACTCGCTATCATTACCAAACACGTTTATTTTACTTTTGTGCTCCATCTATCATTTATTGTCTTACTAATCTTTCCTTAGGATCAGTTTCATGGCATAACATTCAAAGCCTATCCCGTGGTATCGTTTTCAAGTGTCGAATAAGTAAAACATGCGCAACTTACCATACTTACCGTATGATCGTTCCTGTCTAAAGTAAACCAAGTTAGCCAATATAATATGCATTATGAATTGACAGGTTTACATAAGTATTCATAAGTGTCAAGGGCGTGTTCCTACCTCTGGTGGTAGCGCATCGTAGGCGTGTTTCTAACTCATTTTTACGAAGTACTCTAGTTCATTTGTTGTGTTATATTCAAGCCTGTTCAGAAGGCACTTCGTTAAGTTTTATAGTTGTTCACCTTACTCAAGTTGTTCGGATGTGTTGTACTCAACTGTTGTTTAGATATATTTCATTCAGTAACATAGCATATTCAGCTAGTCAGATTTACTTTGTTTCAATGCAAGGTCTCGTACGTGGATTGCCGCAATCGAGCCAACTTAATCTATATGCATCGATCGCTGGCACCACAAGCCATTTGGACATGTTCTCCTTTGTACTCGCATCTATCACACGTGATGGTTGGTACACCTTGATAGTCTACGCAATACCCGGCCTTACGTCTCTTGTGTGTCCGAGTCCGCACACAAGCCGCCCGTAAGCCATGATTTTGCCTAGGCCGGCCACGATGTCATGATCGTTGCCTTGGAATCCCTATTTGATTCTTTCCCCGTATACAAGTGGGTTGTCTGCGACCATTTCGTATTGTCTTGTCATTTATTTTAACTTAACGACTGTCTTTGAGCTATAGGTTGTCTGTGAGTCATAATGCATTTTCGACCAGGTTGGCGGCAGCGTACGTACAGCACGGGTAGCGAGCCCCGATGTACGTCTCCGTCATACCTGTCACTAACCATTTATTTCTTTCTTATCTTTCATTCTTTCTTTCTTTCACTTGTTCGTTCGTTCATTAATTCATGCACGTATTCATTCATTCATTCATTGATTCATTCATTCACTTATTCGTGCATTCGTTTATTCATTCATTCATACATTATACAACTTTCTATGCAGGAATAGCCTTGGTGACCCATCGGTCCCGAAGCCTTTTAATGTTTCCATACTCTACTCGGAACGACTATGTCGATAGTCTTCATGCTTTATTGTTGTAAACCATTCATTGTTTCATGTTTCAAGTTATGGTATGATTCTAGTGACAAGCATTTCGTTCGTTATTGGACGCATAAGTAAATCTACACAAAGTGTAAGTTGTACGTTTGCACGGGCGTGGAGTACGGTACGAGAGTTCGCATATTTTCTAAGTTTTTTTCCATATTCTATACAAGCATACAAGATGGAATTATTTCCTTAGCTAGGTGCATTGAGTTATTTATTAGCATGCACGGTGTTATCGCCTAGCAATTCTAGCAATAGTGTTCGTATTATTATGTGTCTAGGCTAAGCAAAGACAGGTTCATCGGAGCCACCCACCTTAGCGATGATCGCATCGGCTGAGCAAGACTCCAAGCGTGCCACTGAAAGTCTAGGTCTGGACCCTCCTAAAGGACCAAGTCCATTGCCTTTGCCTTAAACGAGTCATTTCGCCGAGCAAGATGAGGTTCGAGTCGTTGCACTTAAGCTGTTTGAGTCGACGTTCCGCTAGGGCGGAGCGGGTCGTTACATAATACACCACTCAAAATGAGTCTCGTCCTCGAAACTTTCTGGGTGCAGGTCATCCTACCATTCCTTAACTCATGTCGTGTGCATATCTTAGACAATTCCTATCGAATGGCTTTATTGTTTGATGGCATCGAACTATACTCGGGTGCTTTTCTAAGTTTTGTATCGCATACGTTTGGTAAATTTTATCGAATGACTTTTACTACTTATTCAAGCTGACGGTACTTACTCAGTCATCGTGTTTCTATGACTTGGTCACTATTGTGTCCTGTAGTGTGACTATAATGGTCATACGAGGTGTGTTATAATTCGTCAAACATAAGGGTCATAGGCTGAGACTAACTCGCTTAATCTATTCATCCATGCGTATCTCAACATATTCACTTGCAACTGCATTGGAGTTCACCTTATCGCTGAGTTTGGATCGTGCACATATTCAAGGCGTCCCCCGAATACATACATTTCAACCAAGCTTAGCGATAGCAAAGTCGGACAAGCTACTCGTGATAGATTTGAATTGCCGGTCGTGTTACTAACTCGATTAAAACTGAACTCTAGTTCCTTTTACTATCGTCTATCTAGATCCTAGAGATGACCCGAATCATTTCTTAAGTGTTCCCGTCTTATGAAATCAATACAACGCTTCTAGCAGAGTCGACCAAAGTTCAAGTAGAATTTTGTTTGATTCAAAACCAAGTATTGCACTATCATCAAGTACGTATTCCAAGTAACGATTCAATTTGTTATCCCAACTTTACTTGTGTAACATCGGTCTCATTTATTCACTTCATTTGGGGCTGGTATTATTGTCATTAACGCACACTCCAAGTTTCACGTCCTAACTCTAAGTCTTGTTGCCCCAGATTTATCGTCCGTCCGAACGATATTCTAAAGTCGGTCACACAGGTTCAATCACTCGGCATAGGATTGTCCACCTATTTGCTAGGTCAGCTCACAAGGTCATAGTTACAAGTCCAGTTCTTGGTTTATCGTGCAAAGTCGTTGTACAACGTTCGTCCCAATCCTATGGTCAAACCATTTGTTCGTTGGTACGGGATACTTCTACTCAAGCTCGTTTCACTCAAATTATCTAAATATCGAGCAGAGTTCATCCTATTTACATCAAGACACTCTTCGCACAAGGTCTGAACTTGTTCAGCAATGTCATGCTATGATAGGTTGTCCTCAACCAAGTTCTCGATATGTCAATATCGTACATCTAAACTAGCATTGTCACGGTCTATCTCTTAAATTTTTGTTTGATACAATTCACCTATCCATCCTATCCAATTCTCGTAGTCGATCACAAGGTCGTCTAGCCAAGTAATTTGTTATACCCCAATCTCACGCAAGTCTGATTATCTACGGCGGACATGAATCACCATGCCAATGTTTTTGCAGAATAATCGTCCTCATCGGGACATAACTCTTGTATTGAGTCTAGACTAATTCATTCTCGATACGTAGATTGGGTCTACTCAATCCTTAAGTTTTCTTAATTGTCAATCACAAGTCTGAACAATCCTCGAATTCACCTTCGCTTCAAACCACAAGTCGAAACAATCAAAATTGTCATGTCATGATATTTTGAGTTCGATCATTCCTGCTGGACATAAATCACCATGCCAACGCTCACACGGAATGATCGTCCCAAATCTGATGTGACGTATGTGCGAGGCTGGAGTTACGCTCGCGCAAGACAAGATCGTTATCGTTGTGGTTATCACCGAACAATCAAGTCACCTCCCTTTCATCCAAACATTCATTTCTATTAAAATCCTAAGCATAACATTCATCGAAATATTATCATTTTTATACGATCATTTTTTATCGAATCAGAGTACCCCCTGAGTTATCGTACATCGATCTTTGATTTGCCTCAATACCGTCGATGATGTACATAACCTGACGATCTTACTTTTGCAAGAAAATCTGAGTCATGCAACTTAATTCCTCAATTTACATTGTTTTATGCTAGCCCAAGTCGTTGAGCAACATCTATTCTAA
This sequence comes from Iris pallida, assembly GCA_029216955.1. NCBI lineage: Eukaryota > Viridiplantae > Streptophyta > Magnoliopsida > Asparagales > Iridaceae > Iris > Iris pallida. The sequence continues at coordinate 3,426,406 of JANAVB010031219.1, forward strand.
ATCCTTAGTCATTCTTCGTATTTCAAACCAACATTTTCATGCACGTTGTCTCCCAATCGTGCTGTCTTCGATTTTATCCATAATTATTTCACCTCAACTCAAGTTTCAATCCATTTGACATTTCCGAAATCATACGTAAGATCCACCAAGTTTTTCTCAACCAAGACCTCTATTTGTTCCATCGTTCCGAAATTTTATTCAACTTGTTTGTAATTTGTACTACACATTCACAAATAGTTCGATAACATCTCGTTTGAGACGCTCGAAATCATGACCAACTAAGCGTTACTCGTACTAAGGCTTTGCACGATAACATCGCTGGCTTTTATACCGATTGCTACTCATAAGTCCATAAATTTTAGGTTGAACAGTTCACTAGACGGTCCATACACCAGTCAGGATTCGAGCCACTCGACTAGTCATCGAAAATCATTCTTATTTCTCTTCCCGTCTATTGCCTACACCACTCGGGGTCAAGTCATTCTACAAGTCATCGAAGTGATCATTCAATTTACAATCGACACGTTCAAGTATACGTTCGTCCGTTCCTGAAAAATCCAAGAGTCATTCTCGTGTTCGCTTTAAGCGTTGGTCTGTTAGCGTCCCTATCGACATGCGTTATAAGTCACCTGTTCTCGTCCGAGCGATAGTCAATCTTGCTCGCAACTCGTTTGCACCAGAAGGTCTACGTGCGCGATACTCAGCACAACTTAGCCAAAGGCTGTGTGTATAGCCGACCCGTTCGGACTATACTTTGGTCTTGTACACTCATTCGCTATCGTCAGCGTAAAGTCATTTAGGTATGCGTAACATTGCTAACTTTTAGCATTGGTTCCTTTCAACTCAAGTCCGTCATAGTTTGGTACAAAAGCCTTCGCACATCGATCCCGTCCAATCGAATACTTATACGAGCTTTTTGCAAATATTAGACTTATTGTATGGAACATCCCAAGGTAGGTTTAGGAGTTTGGACTAGTTCCCCATGAGTAATTAAGTTTAATTATGATTTTAATTAATTTTAGCAACTTCCGAAATCTATTTTGGATTAATTTTGCATTAGGCTTAGGGAGGGGCAAACTTGTAATTAACAAGTGCCCCTACCCCTTGGCACCATGGCCGGCCACAATAGGGCCACCCCTCCACCTCTTTTACTTCATCACTAAGTTTCTTCTTCTCTCTTTATTTCTTTCTTCCAACTCCTTTTTCTTCCACCAAATCTTCAAATTAGGTAATCCTTTAACTCTCAATTAATTCCTCCTTTTACATTTATTCCTTCACATAAATTAGAGAGGGATCATTCTCTACAAGTTGACCATAGCCTTTGTAGGTTCCCTTAAATTCTAGTTTAGGAATTAGTTATGGTTTACCCCCTTTTAGAGTGGTATATATATATATATATATATATATATATATAATATATATATATATATATATATATATATTATATATATATATATATATATATATATACACATGTGTATTTGTGTGTGTATTTATTTATGTATTGTGTGTGTAGAGGAGAGTGATAGTTGTGTCATGAGAGTATGTCCATGTGTGGGTGAGAGTGTGTCCATGTGTGGGTGAGAGTGTGCCTATGTGTGTTAATATAGATATTATATATATTGTGGTGTTAATATATAGATATATATATATATATATCTGTGTGTGTGATCATGTGTATATATAGTGTGAGTGTAATCGTATATAGAGAGGGGAGAATGAGAATTAGTTGTGTGTGTGTGAGTGATATATATTAGAGTGTAGAGAGGGAGAATTATAGAAGAAGAATAGAGATTATAGAGAGGAATAGAGAGAGTTTTGGAGGGAAATTTGAGAGGAGAAGAGGGAAGAAAGGGGGGAGCAACCAAGGCAGCAAGGGGGGGCCTAGGGAGCTGCTGCCCCCCCACAGTAGCAGCCAAAACAGCAGCAGCAGCAGCAGCTGCAGCAAGAACAGCAGCAGTAGCAGGCAACAGTAGCAGCAACAATAGGCTTAAAACCCTTCCGTTTAACCCCCTATTCGAATATATACCCCACTATATACCTATATATACATATTGTCACGACCGTACCCGTTTTTTATTTAAACGGATACGAGACGTGTCCAAGCCAGCCTACGCCGCAGTGACGGCGGTAGAACGCTGTCACGGCCATGAAGATCAACATCACAAACAATGCTCATTCACAACTTTAATTTAATTTACAAAGATCATAAGTTTTTCATTTGTAGAAAAATATAAACTTGTACAAATATGGAAAGACTACAATTCATCTATCTAGCTAGTTTCTAGGCCTTTGTCTGCAAGTATTCCCGTCACTCCCCAAGCTAAGTGAATCCACGGCTAACCTGAAAATGTTGGTTTCCAGTCAGGAATGGAACGAGCACAATCCACTGAATGCAATTTCAAATAAAGAAAATGACTATAAGACAAGGTTAGACATCAATCATGAGTTTTGAAAATAACAGTAAAGCCGTAAGAAAAATCAATAGTAATAAATAGACCAATATACTTTCCACCGTTAGAAGTACCGTTGACATGTGATCGGTCTGGGGTGCTACACCGCACGGTCTACGAGGTCTACTTTACAAGGTCTACTTTACGAGGTCTACTTGCAGAAAATAAACAATGTCTACGAGGTCTACTTGCAGAAAATAAATAATGTCTATGAGGTCTACTGCATGAAAATAAACAATGTCTACGAGGTCTACTGCATGAAAATAAACAATGTCTACGAGGTCTACTACATGAAAATAAACAATGTCTACGAGGTCTACTGCATGAAAATAAACAATGTCTACGAGGTCTACTGCATGAAAATAAACAATGTCTACGAGGTCTACTGCATGAAAATAAATAATGTCTACGAGATCTACAATGTCTACGGTCGGATCACACATCCTTGGTACTTCTCATTCCCGACTCAATAATTTATAATAGAGTATAAAAATCACATAACCAATGACTAATCAATGAAATATAGTAAAGATCAATATCGAAATGCAGACAATAAACTGTACTCGCCTGTGGTCCTTTGCTGGTGAAACCGACAATCTGAACTACTCAATGTGCCACTATAGTCAAAACCCGTACAACAGTCCCCGGAAGCTGAAATAAACAATACCAATAATCTCAGAATAGTCCAATTAGCTAGAATTGCCTGTCCTTACGTCCAATTCTGGATACAGGGGCAAAACGGTAATTTCGGGCAAAAACGATGTCCGCCGTTGGACCCGCTTTGCACCGAAAAGCGTGCCAGAGTCAACGGTCTCTAAAGTCGTCAAACTACATGTCTACGGATAGTTTTTCGATACGAACCCAACCGTATGTCCAAAGTTGGATTTCGGCGGGCCGTGCAAAATCGCCCGTTGAGTGGGACCGTAGGGCCCGCAAAACGGTGATTTTATCAACGGTCTCAGAATTGGACCAAACTTGGCATGCAGGACCAAAAAACGATACGGTCCTGTTGGCGCAAGTTTCGTCTCGATCTGACGAGCGTGCACAAAGTAATTGGAGAATTTGCAAAGTGCACGATACGGTGAATTTCGACGGATACGCATCAAATTCGTCGCGCACACACGACCAATTTGAATTCGCCAAAGCCCACACGACCACGAAACGGTTACGCAGCTTTCGATGCTTACGGTGCGCGACCACGTCGTCCGGATTGGCGTGACGCACGTTATGTGGAGCGATTTTATTATTTTTAATATTCTGAAAACGGGTTTTTCAGTAAACTTCGGAATCAAATAACTTCCTACCTACCTTACGAAAACAGAGTCTAACAAAAGGGTTGTGATCATGTATATGTTGTCTAAATAGTTGTTCAATTAGATTTTGAAATACCTAACTGGATTGGCCAATTTTGGCCTTCCAAAACAGTGGTTTCGCTTTCGAAAACTGCTCTGTTTCGAACAGATTTCGTCGATTTTTGAGAGGGTTTTTCGGGCTGATTAATGCAGTCTAAAGGAATGTATTTGAAGACGATTAAACTCGTATAGGTTGCGAGTATACCAGATCAAACGGCTCGCAAAACGGTCCACCGTGTCCGACGAAACGTCCCAACGAAGTCGCGCTCACAGCTTTCACCTGCTGCTGTCGGGTCTGTGGTCCACTGTGCGTGCGCGCCGCGGCTCTGCTCCGGCCTTGCCGTGCCGGCGGCGGCCATGCGGTGGCGCGCGCGTGCGCGCGGGGAAGGCGCCCAGTGTTGGCGAGGGTCGGCGTCGGGAGATTGCTAGGGTTTATGAGGAAGTTCGTCGATCTTCCTATATATATAGCTTCGGCTATATCATAGGGTCGGGAAAAGGGTTCTCTGAGCCAACTGCTCGGCTGGGTTTTAGCAGGGGCTTGGGCCTTTGGGCCTGGGGAGAGAGCCTTTGGCTGGGTTTGGGTCTGTGGCATTGACGAGATGGGCTCGGGATGCCTGGGAGCTTGGGGTTCAGCCTATGGCTGTTTGCTACAGTACATTTATATATATACCCATTCACATATACACTTGTATAAAATATATATATATATTTATATACATACACATTAATGGCTGTTTGCTACAGTACATTTATATATACCCATTCACATATACACTTGTATAAAATATATAATATATATATATGTATATATATTTATATACATACACATCTAAATTAATACTATACATAAATACATATATAATATATATGCATATACATACACATGCGTATATAATATATTTCTCTATACAAATACACACATATATATTATATACACTGGTATATATACAAGCACCTATATTTTCACACACTATACCCAATAATATTAAAATAGTAATTTCATAATATCTTCAATAATATTGATAATAATAAAATAATAATATAATAATAATAATAATAATAATATAATAATAATAATAATAATAATAATAATAATAATAATGAAATTTGATAAACCAAATAATATGTATAGTGTATCAAATAATAATGATGATAATGAAATTTGATAAACCAAATAATATGTATAGTGTATCATATTACACTATCTTTCTTTGGCCCTAAAAACCTTACAAATTATTCCAAAACACCAATAAATATATATTTTACATATAACAAATATTTAGAAAATAATTGCTAATTCCTAAATATACACAAAATATTTGCATTTACCAACTGTGTCTACAAGGCTGTACTTGGTCCCACTACATTCCTACAGAGGCTTGGATTCGGTTTGGGCCCAGCTCGGGCTAAATCGACACAAACGGGCCTCCTACAGGTCAATAATATAATTAATAAATAATTAAAACTATCTATAGGGTTAAGTCGCAACTTGGTATGGTTTTCTTAGTTAGGACATTACTATGGCTCGGCCTTCCTTGGCATGGCTAAAACACTAGTCCAAGCACGTCACTGCACTATCCGTGCCACGATTCCTAGTCGTCTTGTACTCCAAAACTCCACTATGCCTAAAATCATCTGCTGTAAAATTAACTAAATAATTATCTATAAAATCTAAAATCATCATTCTAATAAAATAATTAATAATAGAAAATATTCCAAATTTCTGGGAAGGGCAGCTACAAATCTACCCACCTTAAAAATAATTTCGTCCTCGAAATTCTAACTCGTAAACATTCCAAAAATTCAAACATAAAAAAAATAAAATAAATATAAATCTGCTATTATCACAATATCCTCGAATTTTAATTTCTCAGAAATATTTATATCTTACTCCTTGCCATTTCGTAACTACGAATCATGAGGACTTCTACCCACCTTTGGTCACACTACTCTTCAAACTAAAATCATAATCTCCTAACTAGTTGCTAACCATCCTACCAACAATTTGTCTAGGCATCTGGTTTCTAAAATTCTCTCGTATCTATCAAGCAATCCAAAATTTAACAAGCAACAAACTTACACAAGTAGCTAAGAAATGTTGATAAAGTCTAATAACATGGCCATTCGTCGTTCCGAAGTAGGGAGGACAGAAAAATAAGGCAGAATAATCGAGAGCAACTGTGAAGTTTCAAGAGTAGTGGAGAGTATTCAAATTTACAGATAAAAGAGAGTTTATGAACCACTGCCTTATTTGCCAGATTGGGCTACTCTAGTCCAGTCATTTGCTACGTCGAAGAGCCCTTCGTTACTTAGAGTGGCCTGCCATTCGTGCAATACGAAAGTCTTGTTCTCGAAATTCTAATTCAAACGAGGTTCCACAATAGAACATAATTCGAGAAATCAAGATTGTGGTCTTAATGGGTTCCCTATCTGGGCATCACTAGTTGGTTGGATGAACCTAGGACTTCAATCTGAATTGACTGGACAATATCCCGATGATAGACTATTTCTACTAGGCTAGGGTAACCTAGAATAGGTTTCTACCCATGTGGTTGAGCTAGATAGCAGTCGATTGGTTAATATGCTTTGTAAGCCTTGAAGATGTGCTTTCCGTGACTTTCGTGTTTAAAGTCGCACGAGAAGACACAATTAAATGGCACACTAGTGACATGTGCGTAATGGGCTTCCAGTCGATCACAACCATATATTGGGTTGAAAGGTTCGGTCGAGTTAGAGTCTCTAATTGTAGTCGGAAAGCATAGCGGTATTATGGTAAGGGTTATACCTAGTCCTTTTGTCCTGAAAGTCGTACCATAAAAATAGAATACAAGGGGACGTATCTGAGTGGGACATGATATACCTAGATGAAGGTGGACTCGTCTAGATTCTACATACGAAATTTGTTGGAAGATAATAGTTGGTCTCGTACTCCGAATATTAATGTCACGGCCAGGGACACAAAATGACCTAAATGAAAAGTGGAAATCCAATGAGACACTAACTATCATCTTAATGGAAATCATTCTAATTAATCGGTAATCCTTACATACCCCAAAAATTCTAGAAGGCTTACAGTCTACCCACCTTAGAGGTTAGGACATGGGTTTTTGGAATATTGAGGTTAGAAAAATTCCACAGTCCGGGTGTTGTACCTCGACCCTCGGTAATAAGGAACATGGTACGGCATAACGGAATACAGTCGATATAAGCCAAGTCAAGGATCGTTCCTCAATAAATGGAAAAACGAGTGTGTACATTAACACATGATCGATAAAATAGGAGAATCTACTCGTCTATAGTATACTAGAGTTATCGACGGGGTAACCAACTCTAAGGCACAAGATTTCTAACAACTGAGTCGTGAATTTCTATTTGTGTCAACATGCCAACTATCATCACAAGAGTTCTAGTGGTATGGGCTGAGCTAGTGAATGAGATGTTCCAGTACCAGTTTGGTCTCAATAGTAAAATTTACATAACTAGGGTGATATTTGTTGGAAACCAATCTCGGGATGAGTGTCTACCATAGTCACGGTAAATTATTGTCCTTAGCCTTGTCTATTCATCTCATGTCTTAAACTGTGGGCTTTGGTCGAGGGACGGTTGAGTCAAGGCACCAGGGTTGAAAGTAAAGGCAATATTCAAGAAAATATTAGAGACACAATGAATTGTTCCTTGAGAATAGATAGTCCCTGGGTTGGCATTACGACTAAGGGTAAAACCCTAATCATTCTTAATTTCAGATGGCTTGAAAGTCCCGATACAGTTTGGGGTCGAGAGGAGAATGCGTAACTCGATCGCATGGTTGGCGATAACTTTCCTTGTGTATACAACTACACAGCCATGAGGATACGCGATAAATTACGAGCTTCTGCCTTTCCGAACCAGTGAAGGTCAAAAACTATAAAGAGTTCAAGAAAGATGTTACTGAATACAATCACGTGATTCAAAAGCGAACGTATAATTCAAGAGGAATTGTCAAGCAGTCGCGGATGAGATCCTAGATACTATATATCTCCATCCACGTAGTGTAATTAAACGAAAAGCGAACCAAATGCATCATGGTTGATCAGACCATAATACACTGATTCTGATTAGACAATAAGTTAGCAGGCGTCCCCACTAAAACATATGTCTTGAATCAAGCTCGAGAACAGAGTGAGCTTGCAAAACTAGGCTGTAGTAGCAACATTGGTCAAGATAGTCGAAATACAAGTATGCGAGAATTTTGAAAGAATGCACAAATAGTTCAAGTTTTGCGAGAATCAAACCTTACCCGGTGTTCTTGCTTATACGGTCTTTCTACTATCTTCCTATCCACAAGGACTTGGTCGACTAATGGGTTATGGACGTTCTAAATTCCATATTCCAGGTAACCTATTAGTGTCAGTCAATTTCTTCATCAATGGATCACGAGGATCATATAGAGTAGGTCGGGAGACATGCTACCAAACTTACAAACTTCCACTACTATTGGCTTTGTATCTTATGGGACATACATGGCACGGTCCTATCCTCTATAGTACCCTAAACTTGTAATCACGTCTGAAATCATTTCACCGAGGATTATGCCTCGTACGTATACTCGGGCGATGGTAAACCCTTGGTTTCGTAACTCAAATATGATACAAATCGAACATTACTTAACTCTACCCAATATTAGCTCAAGGATAACTACGATCAAGAGTGGACCACTAGTCATATTTCTAGCAAAGTTCTATAACCGGTATTTTCCTAATCTAATTTCAACTCTAGGGGTCGTGTCTCGCCAGTGCGCTGCTGGCTGCAGTGAATCCATAGTCTTCATAATTCAAATAAATGGCGACAGCGCGCTACTGTCATGCCATTATGAGCTAACTAACATTCCCTTAACTATACTCTTAAAAATTTTATGAGCTTCTAGAGATTCAAACATGTTGACTATGAAATAAACATAAGTATTTGTCCTACAAGTCACAATCCTTAAAAAGATTTAATCATGGAGGAAAATAACTGAAGGTAAAAGGATTACAACATCCTAATATCTATTCCATGTGTATTCACACCCATGAGGAAACTTTGAATCGAAACTAACTCGAGGTTCGTTCATGGGTAACATAATCAGAAATTATATAATAAATAATAAAAAACAATTTTTAGGGCAAACAGGAACTAAGTAGGCAACTCAGACTAAGACTTGAGGATGATATCTAAAGAGGCAAAAGGAGGAATTGAATAATTCATCTAGGTGTGATTATCAATTCTAGGAAGCTCTGCCTCTCCAAGTGAATCATATTGGACCATATCTTTCAATCAGAGGTAAGAGTGTACCTATGAGAATTTGACAACTATCAAAACTAATAACTCCTCTTCTAAAATGCATGGCCTAGACTACCCATCGGTAAATTGGTATAAGGGACTCCTAGTCCTAGTCATTCTCTTAAATTAAATTAACTCTAACTTGTGAATGAGCATTTCCTATTCGCAGGCTCGCAATAGTACGACTAACTTTAGTACTATCACGAGTTCGCGTGATTTGCGAAGACAGACCTGCATGGGCCACCACAAAAACTTGTCACGACCCGTACCCGTTTTTTATTTAAACGGATACGAGACGTGTCCAAGCCAGCCTACGCCGCAGTGACGGCGGTAGAACGCTGTCACGGCCATGAAGATCAACATCACAAACAATGCTCATTCACAACTTTAATTTAATTTACAAAGATCATAAGTTTTTCATTGTAGAAAAATATAAACTTGTACAAATATGGAAAGACTACAATTCATCTATCTAGCTAGTTTCTAGGCCTTTGTCTGCAAGTATTCCCGTCACTCCCCAAGCTAAGTGAATCCACGGCTAACCTGAAAATGTTGGTTTCCAGTCAGGAATGGAACGAGCACAATCCACTGAATGCAATTTCAAATAAAGAAATGACTATAAGACAAGGTTAGACATCAATCATGAGTTTTGAAAATAACAGTAAAGCCGTAAGAAAAATCAATAGTAATAAATAGACCAATATACTTTCCACCGTTAGAAGTACCGTTGACATGTGATCGGTCTGGGGTGCTACACCGCACGGTCTACGAGGTCTACTTTACGAGGTCTACTTTACGAGGTCTACTTGCAGAAAATAAACAATGTCTACGAGGTCTACTTGCAGAAAATAAATAATGTCTACGAGGTCTACTGCATGAAAATAAACAATGTCTACGAGGTCTACTGCATGAAAATAAACAATGTCTACGAGGTCTACTACATGAAAATAAACAATGTCTACGAGGTCTACTGCATGAAATAAACAATGTCTACGAGGTCTACTGCATGAAAATAAACAATGTCTACGAGGTCTACTGCATGAAAATAAACAATGTCTACGAGATCTACAATGTCTACGGTCGGATCACACATCCTTGGTACTTCTCATTCCCGACTCAATAATTTATAATAGAGTATAAAAATCACATAACCAATGACTAATCAATGAAATATAGTAAAGATCAATATCGAAATGCAGACAATAAACTGTACTCGCCTGTGGTCCTTTGCTGGTGAAACCGACAATCTGAATTACTCAATGTGCCACTATAGTCAAAACCTGTACAACAGTCCCCGGAAGCTGAAATAAACAATACCAATAATCTCAAAATAGTCCAATTAGCTAGAATTGCCTGTCCTTACGTCCAATTCTGGATACAGGGACAAAACGGTAATTTCGGGCAAAAACGATGTCCGCCATTGGACCCCGCTTTGCACCGAAAAGCGTGCCAGAGTCAACGGTCTCTAAAGTCGTCAAACTACATGTCTACGGATCCAGTTTTTTGATACGAACCCAACCGTATGTCCAAAGTTGGATTTCGGCGGGCCGTGCACAAAATCGCCCGTTGAGTGGGACCGTAGGGCCCGCAAAACGGTAATTTTATCAACGGTCTCAGAATTGGACCAAACTTGGCATGCAGGACCAGAAAAACGATACGGTCCTGTTGGCGCAAGTTTCGTCTCGATCTGACGAGCGTGCACAAAGTAATTGGAGAATTTGCAAAGTGCACGATACGGTGAATTTCGACGGATACGCATCAAATTCGTCGCGCACACACGACCAATTTGAATTTCGCCAAAGCCCACACGACCACGAAACGGTTACGCAGCTTTCGATGCTTACGGTGCGCGACCACGTCGTCCGGATTGGCGTGACGCACGTTATGTGGAGCGATTTTATTATTTTTAATATTCTGAAAACGGGTTTTTCAGTAAACTTCGGAATCAAATAACTTCCTACCCACCTTACGAAAACAGAGTCTAACAAAAGGGTTGTGATCATGTATATGTTGTCTAAATAGTTGTTCAATTAGATTTTGAAATACCTAACTGGATTGGCCAATTTTGGCCTTCCAAAACAGTGGTTTCGCTTTCGAAAACTGCTCTGTTTCGAACAGATTTTCGTCGATTTTTGAGAGGGTTTTTCGGGCTGATTAATGCAGTCTAAAGGAATGTATTTGAAGACGATTAAACTCGTATAGGTTGCGAGTATACCAGATCAAACGGCTCGCAAAACGGTCCACCGTGTCCGACGAAACGTCCCAACGAAGTCGCGCTCACAGCTTTCACCTGCTGCTGTCGGGTCTGTGGTCCACTGTGCGCGCGCGTCCGCGCGGCTCTGCTCCGGCCTTGCCGCGCCGGCGGCGGCCATGCGGTGGCGCGCGCGTGCGCGCGGGGAAGGCGCCCAGTGTTGGCGAGGGTCGGCGTCGGGAGATTGCTAGGGTTTATGAGGAAGTTCGTCGATCTTCCTATATATATAGCTTCGGCTATATCATAGGGGTCGGGAAAAGGGTTCTCTGAGCCAACTGCTCGGCTGGGTTTTAGCAGGGGCTTGGGCCTTTGGGCCTGGGGAGAGAGCCTTTGGCTGGGTTTGGGTCTGTGGCATTGACGAGATGGGCTCGGGATGCCTGGGAGCTTGGGGTTCAGCCTATGGCTGTTTGCTACAGTACATTTATATATATACCCATTCACATATACACTTGTATAAAATATATATATATATTTATATACATACACATTAATGGCTGTTTGCTACAGTACATTTATATATATACCCATTCACATATACACTTGTATAAAATATATATATATATGTATATATATATTTATATACATACACATCTATAATTAATACTATACATAAATACATATATAATATATATGCATATACATACACATGCGTATATAATATATTTCTCTATACAAATACACACATATATTATTATATACACTGGTATATACAAGCACCTATATATTTTCACACACATATACCCAATAATATTAAAATAGTAATATTTCATAATATCTTCAATAATATTGATAATAATAAAAATAATAATAATAATAATAATAATAATAATAATAATAATAATAATAATAATAATAATAATAATAATAATAATAATGAAATTTGATAAACCAAATAATATGTATAGTGTATCAAATAATAATGATGATAATGAAATTTGATAAACCAAATAATATGTATAGTGTATCATATTACACTATCTTTCTTTGGCCCTAAAAACCTTACAAATTATTCCAAAACACCAATAAATATATATATTTTACATATAACAAATATTTAGAAAATAATTGCTAATTCCTAAATATACACAAAATATTTGCATTTACCAACTGTGTCTACAAGGCTGTACTTGGTCCCACTACATTCCTACAGAGGCTTGGATTCGGTATGGGCCCAGCTCGGGCTAAATCGACACAAACGGGCCTCCTACAGGTCAATAATATAATTAATAAATAATTAAAACTATCTATAGGGTTAAGTCGCAACTTGGTATGGTTTTCTTAGTTAGGACATTACTATGGCTCGGCCTTCCTTGGCATGGCTAAAACACTAGTCCAAGCACGTCACTGCACTATCCGTGCCACGATTCCTAGTCGTCTTGTACTCCAAAACTCCACTATGCCTAAAATCATCTGCTGTAAAATTAACTAAATAATTATCTATAAAATCTAAAATCATCATTCTAATAAAATAATTAATAATAGAAAATATTCCAAATTTCTGGGAAGGGCAGCTACATATATACCCTATTATTAGCTCTATATAACCCTAATAAATCTACTAGAATAACCCCCAAAACTTGTTCCAAGAGAGGGTAAAAAGTATAGGTTGAAGAGAGTTTGAGTGAGTGAGTTAAGGATTGAGTTAGATTTGGTGATAGGGAGAAATTGAGTTCCGTGATTCGAAACACGTCAAAATTTGGAGGGAACCTAGATTATGTGATTTAGATTTTGTGGGTAGGCTTCGGAGTTGGAATCGGGGTTGCGTGTGGGCTTGGGGAGACGGTATCGTACCGCACCATCCCGTATCTTGAAATATTCAAGATAACGGGTAAACGGGCGATTCAGACCGTAAGATGGACTGGATGTCCACTTACCCTAGAAAACTTGGTAGGTAATGGTTGTATAGGCTAGTACCCTACTACCCTAGGAAGCACGGAGTGGAATTTCCAAGGGAAGGCCACTTGGCGTCAAGTTAGAACGGTTTAAGGGTAAATGTTAAGGGGTAATCGGGTAATTTCGAGATACGGAATTTGGATAGTCGGATTGACTTGAAACTTGGGTGGCATGTTGGGTACACCCTACAAATGTCATATTTGAGCCGATTTTGGCTCGGTTGACCCAGAGTTAATTTTTTACCCAAAAGTCAACCGTGAGTCAACACTTTGTCTAGATTTGACCAAATCCAAACCAGAGTTGACCAGTTGACCAAATATCAACTGTTGGTCAACATTTGACTACTTTGACCTAGGGTTGACCTAGAGTTGACCAAAGTTGATCAGGGTGGACCAGTTGACCAAAAGTCAACTGTAGGCCAACTCTTGACCCCGCTTGACTTTCTTTGACTTGTTTTGACCTGTGATGACTGGTATGACCTAGGATTGACTTGGTCTGGCTTAGATTGACTTGATATAACTTGATTTGACCTAGATTGACTTGACAGGACTTTGTATGACTCAGTGAGACCTAGTTTGACCTAGATTGCATATCATTCATTGTGAATCATTCTTAAACTTGTTTAAACCTAAATTAACATACAGTATCTCATCTTTAGGTCTCTGATTTTCACTCTGAGCATTGATATACCCTACATCTTAGGACAGCAGGAGAGTATATTCACTGATAGTTTTTATTGTCTTGATATTTGCTATATCCGATTCAGTCGTAGTGTCTTACTTGATTCTCAGACACGATAGTTCACGGACTAGTATTGTCGGATTCCTGTCATGAGATGTCATTCCTGGATTTCTTGGAATACTGGTACTTGTTTAGTCTTGATTTTCGTACTTGTACTGATGCCGATTCCTGAAGAGGACTTGCTCCCCTCTTAGGGAATCCCGCGTCATGACGTGCTATGTCCGGATCCGTATACTATTCGGGGAATAGGAAATATTATAGATAGTGTGATCAATGCCCACCTTGAGTTACTACTTGTATCATAGCTATACCCTCACCTCACGATGGGCATAGCCTGACCTGTGCTACTACTTGCTCCATAGCTTACCATCCCGGCCGGACCGAGTCCACGTACTTGTAGCCAGTCGGCTGGAAGCGTGATTCTTGACCCATACCGATCACATTAGGCTATAATATTCGAGGCACATTTTATATTTACTTTTCTTGTCATATATCATGTTCTGTTCTACATTCAGTACTTTCTCACCATGCATGATATACAGTTACTCACATGCTCTACATGTCTTTACATTGTATCTTGATTGGAGACTAAGTTCTGCTCGGAAGAAGAGTTACAACCCCGGTCCTTGTTTGGTTTAAGGGTTGTAACTCGGCTTTCGAACGGTTCCCAAGTTTTCATATATCTTTGTCTCGTAGTTCATTATACTGTCTCTTATAGAATTTGTCAATTCACATGGAACTGCTGTTAGTGTTTGTACTTGCTCATTTTTCTGACAGGATACCGTTATGATATATTACAGATGATTCTGAGTTGGACTGCTCGACCTATTATGGGCTCGAGTCAGATGGAGTAGCCTTGGATCGTGGCCTTATAGTAGAGCCACTAGATTTTGTACTTCCAGAGTAGTGTAGATTAGCTAGGTTTGACTGGACTGCGATCCAGCTAGCTTTATCAGACTGTAGCTTCTACATTATATTTTAAGACCCTGTGATGTTGTATATATCTGGACTTGTATTGGACTCTGGACTTATTTACTCTTTCATCTATCATATATCTTTTCTTCTGAGCTATCTACCTTAGTTTTATTCTGTGATTGAGACTGTATTGTTATGTCACCTACATTCGGAGAGTATATACTGTACAGGTACATTTTTACTGTTAGTTATAGTATTTACAGACGTTATATACAGCGTTCTAACGCCGACACTGCGGCGTAGGCTGGACGTACCCACGTGCTCGTGCCCCTCATAAGGGTACGGGTCGTGACACATTTTTGTGGTGGCCCACGCAGGTCCTGTGTCGCAATTAGTACGATATCGTAATGGTGCTCGACTTAGAGTACTAATTACGAGCCTGCAATTAGGACGTAGAACCTAGGACATGATAGGAGTTTCTCAATCACACCTAGGAATTTCCGATCTTTTGATTATCATGATTATTCACCTTGTATTAAATTAACTGTCCTTCTTTGATAAATCTATTCATGTGCCATATTGATCTCTTTGTTTCAATTCCTCTCCAGGATGACGAAGACGCACCCGCAGGCCACTGGATCGAGTAGCTTGCCTGAGAGTTCTGATCAGGCTAAGGAGGAGGTTCACGAGACTGCCCCCAGTGATTCTACTATCCCGGAGACCCCGGCAGTTACACAGAAAGGTCTACCACCTCCACCCCAGAGGGTTACGGCCGTTGTTCCAGAGATACTGCCGCCACCACCACCGATACCGACGGATACACATCATATGTTCTTTCTCCTTAGCAGATGATGGGGACACAGCGGGCCCAGGCAGAGGCGTCACAGTGCCAGTCGGAGGAGTCACACCATCAGATCGAGATGCTGAGGCAAAGTATGGAGAACTCGCATCAGCTTGCACTGGTAGTAGTAGAGAGAGTGGCACCGGGTACGGTACAGGGCCCTACTGGCCAGCAGCCGTACCAGCAGCAGTCCAGGCCGGGGACAGTATTAGACTTTAGGAATAGGAGCTCCAGGGACTTCACAGGCACAGAGGGCATCCTTTATGCAGACGACTGGCTAGAGGATGTACAGCGGAGCATGGAGCTGGCAGAGCTTCCTAGAGCACTTTGGGTTTCGGTCGCAGCCAGCCGATTCTTCGACATTGTGCTAACATGGTACCGCACGGATCCTCGTGCGTCGGTGAGAGGGCTGACTTGGGAGAACTTCCGGAGGCTCTTCAAGGAGAAGTTCTTCCCGGACGTGGCTCTTACAGCATTGGAGGGCCAGTTTGTGGGTCTAGTGCAGGGAAACTCGTCGGTGGACTAGTATGCAGCTGAGTTCTTTCGCCTTAGCAGGTTCGCTCCCGATATGATCCAGGATGAGGGACAGAAGGCTCGTAAGTTCCGCAGGGGACTTATTCATACAGTGCGCACCCGTACCTCAGGTCGCCGTGACGCGATGTTCGATCAGATATTGATGGATGCGCAGATTGCAGAGGAGGACTTCGGCCTCAAGCCGAAGAGGAGCAGAGATACTATGGGAACGAGTTCCAGTACGGGACCGGCCAAGCGCCCCCATATTCAGCAGCAGCAGAGGCCGATTCAGCAGCAGCCTTTGTTGCAGATTCAGCAGGCACCGGCGCGTGCCCAGCAACATCAGGGTCAGGGCCAGAGGCAGACCCAGCAGTGTTCTTTCCGCGGAAAGATGGGGCACAGCAGAGACGTATGCCGGAGGAGGTTAGGCGCTTGCCTATTCTGTGGAGGGACCGACCACCAGCTGAAGGGCTGCCCTGCTCGGGCAGCCAAGGGAGGCCAGGACAGGGTGCAGCCGGCTAGAGGACCAGCAGTTCAGCAGAGGGGTCCTCCACTTCAGACCCAGCAGCAGCGTTTTGTTCAGCACCAGAGGGGAGCACCCGCGGGCAGGGTGTTCGCTTTGGCAGCAGAGGAGGAGGCAGAGCCCGTGGGAGATGTTGTAGCAGGTCATGTTCTCCTAGATTCCTTCTCTGCTTTCGCCTTGTTTGATTCTGGGGCGACCCATAGTTTTGTGTCTATTTTTTTGCTCTGAGACACAATATTATTGCTGAATATATGGGTAGGACTTGCAAGATTATGACCGGGGGAGGTATTATCCTGGTTAATAATATTTGCAAGGGACGGAGAGTCACTCTGAGAGGCCAGAAATTAAGTGTGTGTCTGCTCGTAATGCCCCTACCGAGGTACGATATGCTACTCGGTATGGATTGGTTGAGCATACACCATACTAGCATTGATTTTAGAGGAGGCAGAGTTCTTTTTAGGACGCCGAGAGAGCCAGAGATCGAGTTTGCTCGAGGAGCAGCGGAGCCGGAGGATGGATTCTATGGAGCTTTGTTGGCGTGGCAGGATTTGCCACATCCGTTGATTGCTGAGTTCTCGTATGTCTTTTCCGAGGAGTTGCCGGGGATGCCGCCAGACAGGGACATTGAGTTCACTATAGACTTGGTGCCGGACGTCGAGCCCATTTCATAGCATGTCTATAGGGTGAACAACAGCGAGTTGATAGAGCTGAAGAAGCAAGTCGACGAGCTGCAGGACAAGGGGTTCATCAGATCCAGTTCTTCGTCCTAGGGAGCGCCAGTCCTGTTCGTAACGAAGAAGGACGGTACGTCCCACATATACATTGATTACCGGGCGCTCAACAACCTCACTATCAAGAATAGGTACCCTTTGCCGAGGATCGACGACTTGTTCGATCAGCTGAGTGGGGCAAAGGTCTTTTCGAAGATAGATTTGAGGTTCGGGTATCACCAGCTGAAGGTGAGGCAGGATGACATTTCCAAGACGGCATTTCGGACTCGGTACGGCCAGTACGAGTTTACAGTGATGCCATTTGGGTTGACCAATGCTCCCACGGTGTTCATGAACTTGATAAACAAGGTATTCCATCAGTACCTTAACAAGTTTGTGGTGGTCTTTATAGACGATATCTTGATCTATCGAAGACGCAGGAGGAGCATGAGGAGCACTTGAGAGTTGTGTTAGAGACTCTGAGGAGGGAGCAACTCTACGAGAAGCTTTCGAAGTGTGAGTTCTTCTTAGACCAGGTGGAGTTCCTAGGTCATGTTGTGACCGAGCACGAAATTTTAGTGGACTAGAGGAAGATTTCGGCAGTAGAGTCTTGGTCTACGCCCAGTTTAGTTGCCGAGGTTCGGAGCTTTCTGGGTTTGGCTGCCTATTACCGAAAGTTCGTCCAGGACTTCTCGCGGATTGCAAAGCCGATGACTAGACTCACCAGGAAGGACGTGGAGTTCGTCTGGACTGTTGAGTGTCAGGCTGCATTCGATGAGCTGAAGAGGTGGTTGACTTCAGCTCCGATCCTGACTTTGACATCTGGGTCAGGAGGGTTCTCGATCTTCAGCGATGCTTCGGGGAAGGGTTTAGGGTGTGTTCTTCAGTAGCACGGAAAGGTGATTGCCTATGCATCCAGGCAGTTGCGTTCTCATGAGAAGAACTATCCTACTCATGATCTGGAGTTGGCCACGGTTATATTTGCTTTGAAGTTATGGAAGCATTACCTGTACGGAGAGCGAGTTAAGATCTTCACAAATCACAAGAGCTTGAAGTACGTGTTCACTCAGAAGGAGTTGAATATGCAGCCGAGGCGGTAGTTAGAGCTGATGAAGGACTTTGATATATCCTTGCAGTACCATTCGGGGAAGGCCAACGTAGTTGCAGATGTCTTGAGCAGGTATCCAGTTGCTATGTTCTTGACGACAGATCGTCATTTGTTGGCCGACCTGGATAGTTTGGGTATTGAGGTCATCATTCCGGGCGTAGAGATCCATATGTGGGGTTTGCAGATTCAGTCTGAGCTGATGGATAGAGTCAGGTCAGCACAGTATAATGATGTTGCCCTGAGGAGCATCAGGGAGCAGGTGAGGACGGGCTTGCTTGACGATTTCTCTGTAGCCGAAGACGGGTCATTGCGGTACGGTACTAGGTTGTGCGTTCCGCGTGGAGAGCTTCGGGAGGAGGTTCTTCAGGAGGCACATTGCTCTCAGTATTCTATGCATCCTGGAGCCAACAAGATGTATAGGGACCTGAGAGAGCATGTGTGGTGGTATAGCATGAAACACGAGGTAGCTCAGTTTGTATCTTGTTGTCTTGTGTGTCAGCAGGTGAAGGCCGAGAGGCAGAGACCAGGTGGATTACTATAGTCGCTACCCATTCCCGAGTGGAAGTGGGAGCACATCACCATGGACTTTGTATCTGGACTTCCACGGTCGCCAGGAGGGAAGGATGCGGTTTGGGTCATAGTTGATAGATTGACCAAATCGGCCCACTTTTTGCCTTTCAAAGTGGTTTTGTCTACGGAGAGGCTAGCTGAGCTGTATGTTCGTCAGATTGTAAGATTGTACGGAGTTCCGGTGAGCATAGTTTCAGATCGGGATAGCCGATTCACTTCCCACTTCTGGAGGAGTTTGCAGGCTAGCTTGGGCACCTCACTCAAGTTTAGTACTGCTTATCATCCTCAGACAGACGGGCAGTCGGAGAGGACCATCCAGACTTTGGAGGATATGCTTCACACATGTGTGCTAGATCTCGGGAGTTCTTGGGAGGACCATCTTCATCTGGTAGAGTTTGCTTACAACAACAGCTACCAGGCCAGTATAGAGATGTCACCATTTGAGGCTCTATATGGACGGAGATGCCATACTCCTTTGTCTTGGGACGATGTCGGCGAACGGGCGCTTCTTGGGCCGGAGATGGTTGTGGATGCGGCCGAGAAGGTCAGATTGATTAGAGACAGACTTTGGGTAGCTCAGGATAGGCAGCGGCATTGGGCCGATAGTCACCGAAGACCGTTAGAGTTCGAGGTTAGTTTCAGTTCTTGTCGTATTATTTGTGATTGTTGTTTAGTCTGTGTGTTGAGTTTTGTCTTGTGTATAGGTTGGTGACATGGTATTTCTGAGGATATCCCCGACACGTGGCACTATTCGCTTTGGCGGCGGTGGGAAGCTCAGTCCGCGCTACATCGGACCTTTCACCATCTTAGAGAGGATCGGTGCAGTAGCCTACCGACTGGACTTGCCTACCAGGCTCGAGAGAGTGCACAACGTGTTTCATGTATCTCAGCTGAGGCGGTACGTGGCAGATCCTAGCCATGTATTAGACCATTCAGCGATACAGGTGGGACCTACTCTCAGCTATCCAGAACAGCCAGAGGAGATTCTGGATCGCAGGGAGAAGGTGCTCCGGAACCAGGTCATACCCTTGGTTCGGGTTGTGTGGAGACATCACTCTCCAGGTGAGTCTACCTGGGAGAGGGAGGATGACATGCGGGAGCGTTTCCCTTATCTTTTTGTGCCCTGAGGTATAAATCTATTTCTTTTATTTCTGTTTGTGATTTCCTGTGCTTGTTGTCTTTAATTTCGAGGACGAAATTTGTTTTAAGGTGGATTGACTTATCACCCTCACTTTTCCCAGTTAGGGGTAAAATGGTAATTTTCTATTTTATAATATTTTTGGGAATTTTATTTCATGAATATTATTATTTAATTATTATAGGAGTCGGGTTCGAATTTTATCGCATTCCGAGTTAATTTGGGACCCCGATGAATTTTGACTTGAGTCGTAATTAGCATATTATTTAACCATGGCCCACCACACTAAACTTTTAGGTTTAGGAGTTTGGACTAGTTCCCCATGAGTAATTAAGTTTAATTATGATTTTTAATTAATTTTAGCAACTTCCGAAACCTATTTTGGATTAATTTTGCATTAGGCTTAGGGAGGGGCAAACTTGTAATTAACAAGTGCCCCTACCCCTTGGCAAATGGCCGGCCACAATAGGGCCACCCCCTCCACCTCTTTTACTTTATCACTAAGTTTCTTCTTCTCTCTTCATTTCTTTCTTCCAACTCCTTCTTCTTCCTCCAAATTTTCAAATTAGGTAATCCTTTAACTCTCAATTAATTCCTCCTTTTGCATTTATTCCTTCATATAAATTAGAGAGGGGATCATTCTCTACAAGTTGACCATAGCCTTTGTAGGTTCCCTTAAATTCTAGTTTAGGAATTAGTTATGGTTTACCCCTTTTTAGAGTGGTATATATATATATATATATATATATAATATATATATATATATATATATATATATATATATATATATATAGGGCGTCTGCAGCCCGTGGACCCCCCCCCCTCTTCTCTCTCCTGCGCGTTCTAGTTTCCCCGCTGCTCCCCTTGCGCAGTTGGAGGCCCCCCCCCCCCCCCCCCGTGGCCGCCCCCGGTCTCCCCCTTGCGCAGTTGCCGCAGAGCAGGTTGTCCCCCCCCTCTCGGGAGCCCCTCCGCGCTTCCCCCGGCCACCTCAGCCGCGTCTGCCGGCAGCGGTCAACCCCCCTCTTCTCCCCTTGCCCCCGGCGCTGCGGATGCGCCCCCGGATGCTCTCTCGTGGCCCAACGCCACCCACTCTCGGTTGGGTCTTCCACCCCCGGCCGCTCCCCCGACCCCCTCCGGTAGGGGAGCTCCCTCCTCATCCCCTGTGGTCGTCCCCGCCCAGAGTACGTCCCCCGGTGCCCTCTCGGACCGCCCCCTGCTGGGTCCGGCCGCGCCCTCCTTTCCCTCGGTCGCTGTTGGGGTGGGCTCTCAGTACCCTGCTTATGCCCTCTCCCCGTCCCCCGTCGGAGTTATGGTGAACCCTACTTCAGTCCCCCTCTCTCACAGGGCCCCGGCCGTTGCTATCACCTCCTCGGGTAGCGGCCCCCCACCTGGGCAGGACACTTCGGCTTCCAGTACCATCCCCAACACCCTCTCCTTTGCGGATGCCCTTAGGCCTGATCGAATTCGGTCTGGCCCCCTTCCGGCCGCTGAAGTGGTCCTGCTTGATGTCTCTCTGGCGCCCCCAGCTGACGGATACCCTATCCGAGTCCCTTTCTCCAGCGAGGAGATCCAATCCCTCTCTTCCCCCTTCATCAGAACTTTGGTTCTCAAGTTCGGAGCCGGGTGCCCCAAACTCTCCATTGTTCGGGAGGCCATATCCAGATGGGGTCTCGCAGCGGCCTACCGGATTGCTCCTCTTGACCCCAAACACCTGTTCCTTCATCTTTCCTCTGACCAGGACTTCAGTAAAGTGTGGTCGAAAGGCACGACCAAAATTGACACTCAGTTTGCCAAAATTGTCAAATGGTCTCCGAATTTTAACCCAAAGGTAGATTCAACCATCATCACCTCCTGGATCACCCTCCTAAATCTCCCCCTTGTGTGTTTCCCTGCTGCGGCCCTCAAGAGGATAGCCAGCTCTTTCGGGGTCCTTGTCGCCATCGCAAAAGAAACAAGAAACCTCTCTAAATGTAACTATGCAAAGATTTGCGTAGAGCTGGACCTCGCTATTGAGCCACCCTCAGAGATAGAGTTAGTCCTCGGAGATAAATCATTCAGACAAGCGTTGGTTTACGATAACAACATCATTTTCTGTCAACACTGCCAGATAAGCAGACACTCTCTACCACACTGCTTCCGCGCCCACCCTGAACTCAAGAAACATGTCCCCAGGAAAGCGGGTGGCCCTGCTGCGGCTCCAACATCCCGCCAAACAACGCGGATCCATCCCAACCCTGCTCCTCCCGCTTAGAGTCCCCAAACACTTTCCGCTGATATCGCCGCACATACATCCTCTCTCGCCATCACTATCCTCAACACCAGCGGGACATTGGTCTCAGAATCTGCTGTTGTCGCTTCTGAGCTGCAGGACTCTGATCGCCCCTCTCACCCCCAATCCCCCTCTCTTGCCATTACTCTTCATAACTCCTTCGAAGCTCTAGACTTCGATGCGGATGACTGCTCTCCGGAGTCACCCATCCCTGGTGGCCTCCCTAACCCCCCACCTGTCATCGCCCCCTCCATAACATCCCCTTCACCCCTCTCTCCATCTCTGCCCCTCCAAGCCTCCTTCTCCGATTCTCCCAGTGTCCAGTCTTCGGCTGCCCTCAGATCGCACTCCATCGACGCGGTAGTCGGGGCACCTTCCCCCCTTCGATCGGCCACCGTTCCTCCTCGCCCGCACTCCCCAATCTCAGGCAGGTTTTGGCAGGCTCAGCAAGCGGGATTCCTTGATCGAGACAATCCTCTTTGCGCCCTGGCGGAGTGTGAAGACTCTGACATTCCCCCCCGGCAGGTACTAGTATTCATCCGAGTGCAGAAAGGTATCTTGAACCTGTCTGCACCAGCCCAGGAAACAACCCTCTCAAGAAAAAGAAGAAATCTAAGAAACAAAGGCAGCGCACGGCGATGACCACGAGATCCGCCGCAAAGCTGCAAACCAACCTTTCCCCCTTCCTTAATGCCTAACATTCTTTCTTGGAATGTCCGAGGCATTGGGAACAAACAGACTATGAATCGGATAAGCAGCCTCACCAAAGCTAATCGGATTGATCTGCTTGTCATTATTGAACCCAAAATTCAACACAAAAGAATGAAAGAAATTCAACTCAAGCTGGGCTTCCCTACCGCGATCTTCGGATGTCGCGACATTTGGATCTTCTTCGCCGCTGACTTTCGCTTCGGCATTATAGACGACTCCCTCCAAGCCCTCTCCTGTTGGGTCGAATACCCCACCTTCAAGTCCCGTATCCTCCTGTCGGCCATCCATGGTAGTTGTAGCATCCCGGAGCGTAAAACTCTTTGGGAGCTTTTGTCGGGCCCCTCCCTCCCTCACGAAGATCTGCCATGGCTGTGCATCGGTGATTTTAACACGGTTTCTTGCAGAGAGGAGAAATCTGGGGGTCGTGACCCCCCCCCCCCATTCGGCCATGGAGGACTTCAATAATTTTGCCTTAACCGCCCACCTTACAATCATCCCCTTCCACGGTAATCAGTTCACCTGGTGCAACATGCAAGAAGGCTTGCGTAGACAATACTCTTGCCTAGATCGCGCCATGATTAACGACAGCTGGTCGGATTTGGGCTTGACTAGTAACCTGTCTCATCTGAACTCCACTGAATCGGACCATTCCCCCCTCCTTCTCGAGATTAACATCTCTCATCATCGCATCAAAAGTCTTTCCGCTTCCTGGACTTCTGGCGCCACCACCCCCAGTTCATGCACATCGTGGAAGAGGCTTGGGCTTCGGTCAATCACCCGGAACCTCTGGTCAGAATTGCTTCCAAACTTAAAGCTACTAGAAAAGCCCTCACGGTCTGGAGCAAAATTGCGTTCGGGGACATTTTCCAGGCCATTAAAGATGCTGAAGACGATGTCACCCGCGCGGAGATCGACTTTGCCCTATCCGGGTCCCAGGAGAACCGTGCTTCTCTCAACCTAGCCAAGGCCATTCTGAAGTCTAGAATCAGAGTTGAAACTGAATTCTGGAAACAAAAGGCTAGATTAACTTGGGACTTGGAAGGAGACAAGAATTCTGGCTTCTTCCACAAATGCGTCAAAGGTCGCAGAAGCGCTCTAAAGATTCATCGAATCCGCGATGATAACGGTCATCTGCTGGACGAGCAGGAGGACATTAGAATGGCAGCCACGAACTATTTCTCCAACATATTTACTAAAGAGGATGTGGTCAAAGATGACGATTTCCTGGCCGAGATCCCCTCCCTGATTTGCGACAGTGACAATGTCTGCCTCCGCGCTCCCCCCTCTGTCGACCAGATTAAGACCGCGGTGTGGGCCATAAATGCTAACAGCGCACCGGGTCCGGATGGATTCAACGGGGTGTTCTTCCGCACTTGCTGGGACATCATTAAGTCCGACTTTGGGGATGCCACTTCCGCATTTTTTCAAGGAGCCACTTATCCGAAAGCTATATCCTCCGCTCACATTATCCTCATTCCCAAGAAAGACAACCCGGACACCTTCAAAGATTTCAGACCGATCAGCCTCTGCACCTTCACCAACAAAATAATCTCTAAAATCATCGCTTCCAGAATGTCGGACATCCTCCCCAGAATCATATCCGAAGAACAAAGCGGCTTCGTCAAAGGTCGCAACATCACAGATAATATCCTTCTGGCATAAGAGATGATCACTTGTATGAAATTTTCGTCCAGGGGGGGAATGTTGCCATCAAGCTAGACATGGAAAAAGCATACGACCGCCTTGACTGGCAGTTCATGATCTGGGTGTTCAGAGCCTTTGGTTTTTCGGAACCAGTTATCGACATCATCTTTAGATCCATCAACAACTCCTGGTTCTCCACCGTCATCAACGGCCAACCTCAGGGTTTCTTCAGAGCTACTCGCGGGGTCAGACAGGGGGACCCTCTCTCCGCCACCATTTTCATCATCTCGGCGGAAGCTCTGAGCAGAAATCTCAAAATTATGCCGCGATCTCCTGGGTTCCAGCACTTTCACACTACGACCGGGTGCCCTCTCATTACTCATCTCGCGTACGTGGATGACATCCTCATTTTCTCCGCCGGTGCTATTGGGGCCATTGAGGTGGTGATTAGTACTCTAGCCAATTATACTCGTTGCTCCGATCAGAAAATCAACAACAGCAATAGCGTGATCTACACTCATCACAAAGCCGATAGAACTCACTCGGCTGTGTTGTCCTCCATGACTTCCTTCTCCACAGCTTATCCCCCTTTCCTCTACTTAGGCTGCCCGTTGGTGTACGGCAGAGCCAACTCTGGGATTTACGATCACTTGGTGGGCAAAATTCGACAGAAAATTGTGGGCTGGCACAACGCCACCCTCTCCCCCGGCGGGAAGCTTATGCTCATTAAACACGTCCTTTCCTCCATCCCCATCTACACCCTTGCGGTGTGCTCCCCCCACCAAAGTTCTCCATTCTATCGAATCCATCCTTGCTAAATTCTTTTGGGGACATCTCTAGGGGAAGAACAAGTATCACTGGGCCAGCTGGGCTACCATGGCTAAACCTACTGTCGAGGGAGGTCTGGGATTCTGCAGGCTGGCCTACATGGTCGACGCCCAATCGGTAAAGTTGTGGTGGAAAATCCGCTCTGATAACTCGATCTGGACCAGGTTCATGCGAGATAGATACTCCAGATTCAGTCACCTAACTGAGGCGTCTGCCAACAACAGATCCTCCGTGTCGTGGCGACGCATCTTACGGGGTCGAAACCTTGCGGAACCTCACTTTCGTTTGACCCTGGGTAATGGGCGTTTGCAGGCTTATAATGAACGCTGGTTAGGAGACGATATCATCAGGCCCAACGCTCTTACCCCACCGAAGTGCGAGATCGGAGACTTATGGGATGAGAACGCGTCCGGGTGGGATTGGAACAAGGTTCATGATTGGCTTGGCCCGACGGCTTTAGCGCGCCTGGCAGCCTCACATTTGTCGATCAACGACGCGGAGGATGTGCTCAGTTGGTCTCCCAATCCGGGTGGCGTCTTCACCCTTGCTTCTGCCATAGCCATCATCAGAGGCATCGAAGTCACGAACTCCCTTTCTGCCAAGTTTTGGCACACGTGCATTCCTGTCAAATGGTCCATTCTCATCTGGCGTGCCGTGCGTCGAAAACTCCCTACGGATGATGCCGTCAAATCTTTCGGCTACTGTCTGGCGTCCAAATGCCACTGCTGTGTAGATCCCCATCAGGAATCCGCCGTTCACGTCCTCCTCTGTAGGGATTCTGCCTCTTGCATTTGGTCTAAGCTTCAACACAGGTACAAAATGGCCCCTATGAACGGGGGCATCAACGATCTGCTGGCCAGCTGGAACACTTCTCACGGGCATCAGATCGTCGCTGCCGCCGCTTTTTGGGTATTATGGAAGAACAGAAACAAATTCAGATTTGAAGGGCGCCAATTCCCACTACAGCAATTGTATAGGGAGGTGGTTCGGCAAATATTCAAGAGAAGGAGGTGTTGCTCCCACACCTCGAATCAGTTTTGGGACGTCCTGGATTTCTAACAGGGGCCGGGGCGTGGGTCCTTTGGGACCTTGCTTTGCCCGCCTAACTTTCTGATGCTCGGTTCCTGTACCGTTTTGTGGGCAACCCATTTTCTTTCTCTCTTTGTTTTTATGGTTTTTCGCGCTTGGCGCGCTTACTTGTATAGGCTTAGGCATTTTGCGCCTATCTTTCAATAAAGGTTTTCTTTCCCAAAAAAAAAAAAAAAAAATATATATATATATATATATATATATATATATATATATATTTGTGTGTGTATTTATTTATGTATTGTGTGTGTGTGTAGAGGAGAGTGATAGTTGTGTCATGAGAGTGTGTCCATGTGTGGGTGAGAGTGTGCCTATGTGTGTGTTAATATATATAGATATATATATAATTGTGTGTGTTAATATATATATATATATCTATATATATATATATATATATATATATATATATATATATATATATATATATATATATATGTGTGTGTGTGTGTGTGTGTGTGTGATCATGTGTATATATTAGTGTGAGTGTAATCGTATAGAGAGGGGAGAATGAGAATTAGTTGTGTGTGTGTGAGTGATATATATTAGAGTGTTAGAGAGGGAGAATTATAGAAGAAGAATAGAGATTATAGAGAGGAATAGAGAGAGTTTTGGAGGAAAATTTGAGAGGAGAAGAGGGGAGAAAGGGGGGAGCAACCAAGGCAGCAAGGGGGGGCCTAGGGAGCTGCTGCCCCCCCCCCCCCCACAGCAGCAGCTGCAACAAGAACAGCAGCAGTAGCAGGCAACAGTAGCAGCAACAATAGGCTTAAAACCCCTCCGTTTAACCCCCTATTCGACCCTATATATATCCCGCTATATACCTATATATATATACATATATATACCCTATTATTAGCTCTATATAACCCTAATAAACCTACTAGAATAACCCCCAAAACTTGTTCCAAAAGAGGGTGAAAAGTATAGGTTGAAGAGAGTTTGAGTGAGTGAGTTAAGGGTTGAGTTAGATTTGGTGATAGGGGGAAATTGAGTTCCGTGATTCGAAACGCGTCGAAACTTGAAAGGAACCTAGATTATGTGATTTAGATTTTGTGGGTAGGCTTCGGAGTTGGAATCGGGGTTGCGTGTGGGCTTGGGGAGACGGTATCGCATCGAACCATCCCGTATCTTGAAATATTCAAGATAACGGGTAAACGGGCGATTCGGACCGTAAGATGGACTGGATGTCCACTTACCCTAGAAAACTTGGTAGGTAATGGTTGTATAGGCTAGTACCCTACTACCTTAGGAAGAACGGAGTGGAATTCCCAAGGGAAGGCCACTTGGCGTCAAGTTAGAACGGTTTAAGGGTAAATGTTAAGGGGCAATCGGGTAATTTCGAGATACGGAGTTCGGGTAGTCGGATTGACTTGAAACTTGGGTGGCATGTTGGGTACACCCTACAAATGTCATATTTGGGCCGATTTTGGCTCGGTTGACCCAGAGTTGACTTTTATCCAAAAGTCAACCGTGAGTCAACACTTTGTCTAGATTTGACCAAATCCAAACCAGTGTTGACCAGTTGACCAAATGTCAACTGTTGGTCAACATTTGACCACTTTGACCTAGGGTTGACCTAGAGTTGACCAGAGTTGACCAGGATTGACCAGTTGACCAAAAGTCAACTGTAGGCCAACTCTTGACCCCGTTTGACTTTCTTCGACTTGTTTTGACCTGTGATGACTGGTATGACCTAGGGTTGACTTGGTCTGGATTAGATTGACTTAATATAACTTGATTTGACCTAGGTTGACTTGACAGGACTTAGTGCGACTCAGTAAGACCTAGTTTGACCTAGATTGCATATCATTCATTGTGAATCATTCTTAAACTTGTTTAAAACTAAATTAACATACAGTATCTTATCTTTAGGTCTCTGATTTCCACTCTGAGCATTGATATACCCTACAGCTCAGGACAGCAAGCGAGTACATTCACTAATAGTTTTCATTGTCTTGATATTTGTTATATCTGATTCAGTCGTAGTGTCTTACTTGATTCTCAGACACGATAGTTCACGGACTACTATTGTCAGATTACTGTCATGAGATGTCATTCCTGGATTTCTTGGGATACTGGTACTTGTTTAGTTTTGATTCTTGTACTTGTATTGACGCGGATTCCTGAAGAGGACTTGCTCCCCTCTTAGGGAATCCCGCGTCATGACGTGCTATGTCCGGATCCGTATACTATTCGGAGAATGGTGAATATTATAGATAGTGTGATCAATGCCCACCTTGAGTTACTACTTGTATCATAGCTATACCCTCACCTCACGATGGGTATAGCCTGACCTGTGCTACTATTTGCTCCATAGCTTACCATCCCGGCCGGACCGAGTCCACGTACTTGTAGTCGGTCGGCTGGAAGCCTGATTCTTGACCCATACCGATCACATTAGGCTATAATATTCGAGGCACATTTTATATTTACTTTTCTTGTCATATATCCTGTTCTGTTCTACATTCAGTACTTTCTCACCATGCATGATATACAGTTACTCACATGCTCTACATGCCTTTACATTGTATCTTGATTAGAGACTAAGTTCTGCTCGGGAGAAGAGTTACAACCCCGGTCCTTGTTTGGTTTAAGGGTTGTAACTCGGCTTCCGAACGGTTCCCAAGTTTTCATATATCTTTGTCTCACAGTTTATTATACTGTCTCTTATAGAATTTGTCAATTCACATGGAATTGCTGTTAGTGTTTGTACTTGCTCATTTTTCTGACAGGATACCGTTATGATATATTACAGATGATTCTGAGTCGGACTGCTCGACCTATTATGGGCTCGAGTCTGATGGAGTAGCCTTGGATCGTGGCCTTATAGTAGAGCCACTAGATTTTGTACTTCCAGAGTAGTGTAGATTAGCTAGGTTTGACTGGACTGCGATCCAGCTAGCTTTATCAGACTGTAGCTTCTACATTATATTTTGAGACCCTGTGATGTTGTATATATCTGGGCTTGTATTGGACTCTGGACTTATTTACTCTTTCATCTATCATATGTCTTTCCTTCTGAGCTATCTACCTTAGTTTTATTCTGTGGTTGAGACTGTATTGTTATGTCACCTCCATTCGGAGAGTATATACTGTACAGGTATATTTTTACTGTTAGTCGTAGTATTTACAGATGTTATATACAGCGTTCTACCGCCGACACTGTGGCATAGGATGGACGTACCCACGTGCTCGTGCCCCTCATAAGGGTGCGGGTCGTGACACCCGCTCCCGGAGGAGCGATCGTCCTCGCTAAGACGTGATGCCACACGAGCCTAGAGTGCGCTCATACAAGGCCAAGTCCAGAAATAGTCGATTAAAGCTAGGCCACAGAGTCGCACAGAGTGTCCTCGTTTGCAGCAGAAAGTAAATGAACACAAATTGAAACAAACTCAATAGTCTTCATTGATATTCAAGAAGTAGTACAAGTGACGTTATGTCGAGATTACAAATCACTCAAGCTCTCTCTCTCTCTCTCGAAACATAAAAGGCATGCCAAGTGGCTTACAAGATGGAATGATTCATGGCGATGTTTCGATACATTATGTCATGTATATGGTGCTTCCGTTCCTTGCAACGCTCCAAGGCTCCAGAGTTAGCTCCGCACCTTAGCACGTTTGAGGGAAGTCTCCGCACCCGAAGTAGTTCACCTGTATTCTGCATACAATCTATGTGGTTATCAGTACATTGTTATGCACTGGTAGGAAGGCTAGCTCATCCACTCGCTATCATTACCAAACACGTTCATTTTACTTTTGTGCTCCATCTATCATTTATTGTCTTACTAATCTTGCCTTAGGATCAGTTTCATGGCATAACATTCAAAGCCTATCCCGTGTTATCGTTTTCAAGTGTCGCATAAGTAAAATATGCGCAACTTACCATACTTACCGTATGATCGTCCCTAGTCCAAAGTAAACCAAGTTAGCCAACATAATGTGCATTATGAATTGATAGGTTTGCATAAGTATTCATAAGTGTCAAGGGCGTGTTCCTACCTCTGGTGGTAGCGCATCGTAGGCGTATTTCTAACTCATTTGTATGAAGTACTATAGTTCATTTATTGTGTTATATTCAAGCTTGTTCAGAAGGCGCTTCGTTAAGTTCCATAGTTGTTCACCTTACTCAAGTTGTCAGGATGTGTTGTACTCAACTGTTGTTTAGATATGTTTCATTCAGTAACATAGCATGTTCAGCTAGTCAGATTTACTTTATTTCAATACAAGGTCTCGCACGCGAATTGCCACAATCGAGCCAACTTAATCTATATGCATCGGTCGCTGGCACCACAAGCCATTTGAATATGTTCCCCTTTGTATTCACATCTATCAAGCGTGATGGCTGGTACACCTTGATATCCTATACAGTACCCGGCCTTACGTCTCTTATGTGTCCGAACCCGCACACAAGCCGCCCGTAAGCCATGATTCCGCCTAGGCCGGCCATGATGTCGTGATCGTTGCCTTGGAATCCCTATTTGATTCTTTCTCCGTATACGAGTGGGTTGTCCGCGACCATTTCGTATTGTCTTGTCATTTTTTTAACTTAACGACTGTCTTTGAGCCATAGGCTGTCTGTGAGCCATAATACATTATCGACCAGATTGGCGGTGCAGCGTCCTTGAAGCGCAGGTAGCGAGCCCCGTTGCACGTCTCCGTCATACCTATCGCTAACCATTCTTTCTTTCTTATCTTTCATTCATTCTTTCTTTTCTTTCTTATAACGCTCATGTCCCAAAATACTTAGGACCAAGTACGTGGACATGCCAGCTGCATATATACGAAGAATACTCTAATATACAAAATCCTCGTATATATGCATAAGTTGTAATAATATAAATCGCAGGACAGAACATCATAAAACTATATCTCATCCACAGCACACTCAGAAGATATAAGAATGAGTGAGTCAAAAGATAGTCGTATGGACATGCCCACACCAAACAGCTATAAAAATAATCTTAAATAAAGTAGATGTCCACTATGAGTCTCAAAGAATAACATAAATCTAGATATCAGCGGAAGATGCCTCGTCATAAAGGTATGAAGGATCCAGTACCGATCCATACTCCTCCGAGAAAGTGCCTATACTTGGAGAGATCACCAGGTCCTCAGAGGGACGTAACAAGATACAGGAAGAATATGCCATATGAACTGGATATAAATGTACCATAAAATAAAAATAAAAGTAAAGTATCCCAACCATAATATGGCTCAATATCCCATCATCGAAATAGTAGGCTATCCCTACAACCAAACAAGGACAAGGGATAACATACTATTCTGTGATGTAACATTTTTCTATGTCATGACTGGAACATAAAATTGCTAAGGTCTCCTAACCTTTCTTGTAGGCAATTAGAAGACATCTCGATGTATGGACAGGTGAAGGCTGACTCCCCCAGGACAAGGTAACAACTCACAACACGCACACGTCAAGTACCAATACTATCAGCTGGCATAACTCGAGGCTAACGGCCCACGTGATCCATCAGTCCACATAGCTCGAGGCTAGTGACCGTCGCGACATGACTACCATAATACGCAGTTAATACTGGCTTCTAGATTTAGGTAGCCCATACATTTAACAATATTCTCCCTCCCAAGGTCACTAACAGAAGGTAGTTCGCTAAATCTAGGTCCATATGCATACAAAAAAAGGCAAGAAGGAAAATAACTGAAAGCAAAATAACGTGAACTAAAAACAGCAAGTAATAGATCCAACTGAAAACATATATAAATATGTAGTAAAATAAATAAATAAATATGCATCTAATTATAAACAGTAAATAAGGCAAGGTATCTTGCCTGAGGATGGTGCGAAAAATAACAATTTTCAACTATCAGAATCGTCAGCACGAAAGTCAAAATCCACAAAGAGCTCCGGTTGCTGAAACAAACATCATCAACATGTTTGGTATAAAAGATAGTCTAGGAAACGCCTATCCAAAAGTCTAATTTTGGAACATGGATAAAATCATAATTTCGGGTCAAAACGATATCTGCCGTTGGACCCGTTTTGTACCGAAACGTGTGCCAATGTCTACGGTCTCTAAAGTAGTCAAACTACATGTCTACGGATCCGGTTTGAGGAGACGAACCCAACAGTATGTCCAATTTTGGATTTTGATGAGCCATGCACAAAATCGTCCGTTGGGTCGGGTTACGGGCCCGCCAATTTGGCGTTCCGATCAACCTTCTCAGAATCGGACCAAACTTGGCATACAGGACCAAAAAATCGATATGGTTCTGATGGTGCAAGTTTCGCATCGATCCGACAAACATGCACGAAGTTATGGTCAAGTTTACAAAACATCGATACGGGGGTATCTCGACGGATACGCACTAATTTCGTCGTGCACGTGCAACAAAATCGAGTTCCGTCTGTTTCCATACGTCGACAACATCCATACGCACCTTTCAATGCATATAGTGCACGACCACGTCTCTCGGTTTGTCGGGGCGCACGCCAGTATCGGAAAAGTTTTCTAAAATTTTAGTTTCAAAAACAGATTTTTCTTAAATCTTTAACATCAACTATCTTCCTGTATAATAACTGAAACATAAATCTAACAGTTGAGTTTTAATCCCATATATGTTGTGTTCCACTGTTTTAAATTTGTTTTTTGAAAACCCTAATATTTGATTCCACATTTGTCTTCCAAATTGGGGGTTGGGACAGCCCCTCAACAGTTCAGTTTGTCATAGTTTTTCCTCGATTTCTCGAGTACTTACAGTCAATCACAACCGATTCCATTCGAATCAGTTTGTAAGGGTTATAGTTGGTTAGGTTGTCATCTAATAGGATCAGACAGAGCAAAAATTGATCGAGTACACAGGAAGAAATTTGATCGTAAAGTACGAACCTTACTGTTCTGTCAAAAACAGGGCACGGTGCTTTCCGACAAAAATTCGACGATTGGGGGCGGTCGACGACGGCGACAAGGGTCCTGAAGGGGTGCCAGAACGTCAGGGTACTCCGAGGTTGATGGTTCAGGTGGGGGTGCTAGCTCTCAAGAGAATTTTAGGTTGGACGCATGAAGATTTCTTAAGTTATACGAGAGGATTCAAATTGAATTTTAGTCAAATCTTAATTCGATATGAAGTTAATTTTAATGCGATCTAGTAGAGAATTGGGTTTGGGATTGGATAGAAATAAATTTTGAAGGATTTGATTAAGATTTTGATTCAATCTGAATCTTCATGCGTGACTCTGTGGTTCGCAAAAAGAAAGATGGGTGGGTCGGGATTATTGGTAGTACTATTCCTTTAAAGGAATAGTACAGTGTGTGTTTTTCTTTTTCTTTTTTTTCTTTTTCTCTTTTTTTGAATAATAAACCTTTTAATAAATCTAATCAATACCAAAAATATAATCATAACTTTAAATATAAATCCTAAAATCTTAAATATATATTTTTACAAAACTTCCCAATATATGCACATATATTATTTAATTATTTTTATCAAAGATAAGAAATCTAAGTATTAATACAAATAGTATTTTGCATATACTAGATATAGTATTTTATTTGAAATAAGGTAATAAAAATTCTTAATAAATCAAAAATAAAGGAAAAAAATATTTCTCACATGTATAATACAATTTCTCCAAAATTTAAAATATTTACTACTTATTTCTCTATAAGCTACAAAAAAATGAATCATCATAATAACTCATATAATATATATATATATATATATATATATATATATATATATATATATAATATATATATATATATATATATATATATATATATATATATATATGTTTTTCATAACTACCATATTCAATCATAATAAAATAATAAAATTTGTAAAAGTAAAAGGAAAAAAATAGTAGAAATTTTAGGAGGTTTACATCTACCCAAATTATAAAAATTTCGTCCTCAAAATTAAAATAAATCTTAATATAAAATATAACAATAAAATAATGAGGCTGTATACGAAGGGAGAGTAATTTTATCAAATCATAACTAGGCTTCCGTAAGATGGAGGAGATGGTCATAGAAGAAATCCAACTGTCACTATTTTCTACAAGATAGGGTATCCTTAGTTTTGCATGGATCATGGGTATCCAATCGTTTTGAGGTAATAGGTCGAGATTGCATGGCTAAAATCAAATTTAACGAGAATGAGCATCCATGGTTTGTTCTAAGGAAAAAATGTGACATTTATGTGGTGTAATTGAGATGGAGTACAGAATGGTGGGTTTGTGTGGGACACAGATGTCAAGTGTGTAGAACGGCTCGTCTAGGTCATAAGGGTAAAATTTATTGGAAGGAAATAGCGAGTATTGTTCTCCAAATGTCAAAGTCACGGTAGGGTATCAAGATGATACGAATAGAAATATACGCTATAAACCAATGATTTATTAGTTTCGTTAGAACTAATCTTTGATTAATTTAATCTCGGATTTTGATCTATATTGGCTGGATACGATCCCATAATCTATATGAATCATTCCGATGAGGTTAGGACAATCTAGAATAGGTTTCAATCCAAGTAGTTAGGCTAATTGCTAGTCGGGTTGATTAAGTAGGCTATATAAGTCTTGAAGATGTGTCTTCCTGTGACTTTTGTGTATAAGTAGCACACGAAACTCCACAAAGTGGCACACTAGTGGCATGTGTGTAGAGGGCTTCGAGTGGGTCATAACCATATATTGGGTCAGAAGTTCTGAGTCGAGGTTGAATCTCTAACTGAGGTCGGAAAGGACAATGGTATCATGGTAGGGGTTATAGCTAGTCTTTATGACAGGAAAGTCGTATTACGAACATAGAGTACAAGGGGACGTATTTGAGTGGGACATGATATGCCTAAATGAAGGTGGGATCGTCTAGGTCTCGCATGTGAAATTTGTTGAAAGAAAAAGACTAATGTTGTGCTCCAAAGTTCAAAGTCACGATAGGAGTATCCATATTGTTGCGGATAGAAGTGGACGTTGTGAACTACTGGGTTATTTGCTCGGTTGGAGGAACCGTGTCAAGTCAAAGATTTTTTTTCGAATTTTGGACAATAGTGGAACTGATTAACCATGTCATCTTTATGCTTCCTCGTTGGTGAGGGATGCCGGGATGACATACGTACCGAGGGTGTTGGATGATTCACTCTTCTATAGCACACGATGATTACTGATGGGGTAATGAATTATAAGGTACAACATACAAGGATCTCTAACTACTAAGTCATAAATCTCTATAATAAGATTGTTAAACTATAGTCAATAGATTTCTAATGGTGTCGAAGGTACTGCATATGCATTGTCGCTGGTAACTAGTAGTTTAAACTATGACAAGTATTACGCTATGCATGTTGACCAAGCTAATGAATGTGTTGTTCTAATGCTAAGCCATGTCTAAAACAAATAAATGGTGTAACTAGAATAATACCTGCTAAATCTCCAACCTCAGGATGGGTGCCAATTACAGCCATGTTAAATGTTTGTCCATGCCTTTGTCCATTTGTCTCCTGTCCATTCTGCCTAACTTGTATAGATTGATCAGCTAAGTGTGATCCTCTAGGATAACCTCCATGTGATGGTTGACTGGGCTCTGTTATTGGTCCTAGTCCTGCGGGTCCTTGCATCCGTTGTTGTGCCGCCTTTAGTTGTTATGTACAGTCTCGGGCTTTGTGATGATTGGAGCCACAAATTATGCATTGTCCTAATCTGCGACGATAATCCTTCATGACATGACCTTTTCTATGACAGAAATGACATGTAAGAAGCTCATCAATTGGATAGGGTGATGCTCTCGGTGATTGTTGTGTCATAGAATGTCTGATTGGTCCACCATGGATAAGGTTACTTGGCCCATTGCTGGAATATGGCGTCTCTGAGCCTGTTGTACTTTATTGTCATGGAGTTCCTGGCTTCCAGCTTCTTCTAACACTGTAGCATGAGATACTCTAGATTGTGCTGTAGTATGCTTATTGAGCTCTGGTGTCAATCCTTCTTGAAATCTCTTGGCCCTTTATGCTCAGTAGGAATCAGTGTCTCATCAATCTGTTCAGTCGACTGAATTCTGTACCGTACTCATCTACGGTCATATTTTCTTGCTTGAGGTGTAGGAACTGATCATAGAGGACATCGCATACATGGATAGGAAAGAACCTCTCATTAAAGAGTTTATAAAACTCTTCCCAAGTCTGATTAGCTCCCAAGCGTCTTCCTTTGACTTCCCACCAATGATGGGCATTGTCTTCTAAGAGAAAGTCTACTACTGTCATCCAATCATTTGTTGGCAACTGGGATGCCCTCAGTAGCTTCTCCGTGTTGATAAGCCATGCGGTGACCTCTAGTGGTTCCTCGGTACCTCTGAAGGGCTTGGGGTTCATACATGAAGTCCTTGATAGAAACCTCATATGGATGTAGAGATGGTGCTGTTACCGGTGTTGGAGGTGGAGGTGGGGGCCTAGTTAGTGCTTCTGTTATGCTCTGCCTCATCAGTTCAGCATGTTGCCACTGAATATGTATCATGGCATACATGAACTGTGTAGTAAGGTTTCCATCCTCTGGTGGTGGAGGCATTTGTGGTCCGGACTGAGGTGGATACTGCTGAGTGAAGGGTGGTGGAGGTGGTGGTACATTCCCTTCGGGTGGTACTACAGTAGTCTGTACAGTCTGGATGACTGGTGGCACTTGAGTTCCCTGTTGTACCGTTGTCGGGGTCATGGTGGTCTGCGACTGTCCTGGCTAATACGGGGTCATTGGTAGGACCTCTCTGTAAACCCCCTAAATTTTTACTACAATTTTTATTTTTGGTGTTAATTTTATTTTTCGTATTGTACGTCGCAGAGTCGTATTATAAGTCGCGTATGAGTTCAAATTTTCGTATGTCTCGTCGAGTGCGAATATGTGCGAGGTATATATTTTTGTAAAAACATTTTTATTTTAGGAGCATGGTTTTCAAATAACTAAATAATATTTAATTTTGATTTCGTAAGTTGTAAAATGTGTCATATTGGAATTTTCAATTCTTTATTTTACATCATGGAAGGTTATATAAATAGTAATTTTGAAAATGAGGTTTTATGCAAATGTTCATTTTATACGAGACATAAATTTATATATATAATTCTATTTTCGAAATTTATTTAATATTAATATTTTATTATTCGAAAAAGTATTTTAAAATAGTGTTTTGGTTTAAATTTAATTAATTATGATAAATTATAATTGAAAGGATTTTATTGACTTTATTTTAAATAGATTTCTGAAATAGTATGTAGCTATATTTGATTGGATTTGATCCAATTATTTTATTTAATTTGAATTAAACTATGAACTATCTATAGGAGAATTTAAATCCCCCAACTCCCTATCCAACTGGGAATTCCCACCTCCTATATATAGGAGAGGTACTCCTCCATAATTCTACCATCCACAGATGTGCATCGTGTCGGTGTCCATCCAAATTCTTATTCCATTTTTACAATTACATCAATCCCCGCTCTTCCCGCAACCACCACCGTTATCACCATATCGCATCCTCCCTGTCCATACTCGACCTTCCCTACCACCTCCTTCTCCAACTTTCGTCAATGCCGACCACCGCAATCTCCATATTATCCTGATCGAACCCTATCACCATTCCAGCCACCCCGCTGCCATCAAACCCGCACAGCAACCATCATCCCCACCTATCCGAGCCATCAACTTCTATCAGATCCCCACATGGCCGACCAACCCCCGGCATTACAACGCCAACCCCCGACAACCACCACCGTTGAACTTCGGCCAAGCCAATCGAGACCCCAGAACCCGTCGCCACCATAGTACCACCACCTTCATCCATCACCCGTGGCCACCCCGGTCGATCCGAAGAAACCACACCACATCAAAAAAGCGAAAGGGGAAAGAAACCCTCACCTCAACCCGCGGATCCACGCCTCGCCACCGACGACCGCGCTTCCCAGTGGCCTGTCTCCAACGTGCTCCCTCTGCGCCTCCTTCTTTTCTCCACGGTCACAGATCTCCTCGTGCGGCCTAGGTGCATGAACCGCCGCAGCCGCGAGCCACGCCGAGCCGTCCTCCGCAAATCGCTCATGCCTCGAAGCCGTCTGTCCACCGACCTCCTCCGGAGACACACTCGGTCGTCGCCCGCAGTAGCCATCGGGACCGCCACGTAGCCTTCGCTGCGTCCGTCGTAGGCGGACCTGTCAACCCGTTCGGCGGGTTTCCGACCATCAACCGCTGCCGGCACCGGGCTCCCTCTGTCGAGCCGCGTGCCGGACCTCCGGAACCCTCTCCACTCAAGATCTGACCGCAGCCGCCGTAGGCCGTGCGCTGCCCGGAGCCGACCGCCGCAGTCAAGCGCCCATCCGTCGCCGTTGGGCTCCGCCTCAGCCACCTCCACACCTCGGCCATCCCAGCCGCCTCCTCTGCCTTACGTGCCCCCGTCCCCCGACCGCCCCTTTGGTAACCCCCTTTTTCCCAATCTCTTATTCTCTCTCTTCTTCTGAATTTTCCAACAAAAGAAACTTTGGCAGCCAACTGTCTATTATAGCATTAATTTTTTTATTTTACTTTTGTGTTTATTATAGTATTAATATTTTTTTATTATTACTTCTGGCAGAATAAATCTATACAATGTTAATCAAGTATGTTATTAATATTACTATTATGGATACTATTATCAGTAGTTTTGTTAAAATTATTATTGTTATTTATTCTTAATATATATAGTAAATATCCCTAAAAAATATATTGTAATTAAAATATAGTTTTTGGCCAACAAAACCCATTTGACAAAAATTAAGTTTCAATTTTAAAAACAAAATTTTCTATATTTTTAAAGTACTTATCTAAAATATTTTTAACTAATCAAATCTAGTTTTCCATATTATAAATGCTTTCTAAAATAGCATAAAATACTCTCTTCGCTGGGTTGTTCGTGATTATGACTAACTAAATCATTTCCTACATTGTCGGAACTGGACTTCTTCATATCGACCCGGCTAGTCAAGCTATCTGGACATTATCATGATCGTCGCATCACATCAGGCACCCTCAGGCAAGATACCTTGCAATCTTTACTGCTTACATTTAGTTGTATTTTATTATTCAGTTATTGTATTTATATTTCCATTTATTATTTTTGCATGTGGACCTAGAGTTAAGGGACTACCGTCAAATTTAGTGTGCCTCATTAACTTATCACGATTGTACACGAGTTGTGTATGGGAATTGTGAGTATCATATAGAGGTCACTTGCGTGTGGGCTGATCCCCCGTGCGCATACGTAGAAATAACTGTCAATAGATGCATGTTAGAAGACTTGACAGTTAGCTATTATAAAACAGTGTGGTGGAAACGATGCGTGTTTGTGTGTCATGGTTACGACACACGTATAGTATCATTGGAGGGAGGGGACAGCTACTAGCGTAGGGACTACATTTATTTTTACACACATTTGGAAGATAGTGTCTCAGTTGAGCGCTACGTGTTACCCGGCCTATAGTGTCTCGGATGAGCGCTACTTGTTGGCCACTCTTTATTACTTGCTTGCGTGAATCCGTTACAGTCCCTGCTTAGAACGTTGTCCTCAAAGTGCATATCACTTAGATGGTTAAGGACCCAGTTGTGTTGTAGTTTTATAGTGTTTACATTTGCAGTTATAATGGCATGTTCTTTCTGTATCTTGTTACGTCCCTCTGAGAACCTGGTTATCTCCCCAGGTGTGTGTTTCGTGATTTCTTGAAGGTGCTTTAGCTAAGGCCATGACTTGCTCTCTATTCCATCGTGATGATTGCTCTTAGACTCGTCATTTGCTTCGCTCGACCAAATCATTTTTTTGTATATTTCTTTCTTATTTAAACTTGTTGGTAGTGGATATGTCTCCGTCCAACGTTTGTACAAATGACTATTTGATTATATCATTAAAACTTCATATTTGTAGATGAGATTTAGTTTGTCATGGCTTTCTACATTTTACAGCTTATGTATACATACGAGCCTTTAATTTACTCGTATGTATACAGCTGGCATGATACGTATCTAGTCCCAAGTATTTTAGGACTGGGACGTTACATATAAGTGTGGTGGCCCATACAGGTTAAGTTTGCCGTTTCGGTTACATGACTGTACCGAATGGGCCTACAATATAGGATTAGAGTTTAGAATCTCATCCACCTACTTGACATCCTTTCTTGACTTCGAATTCCGAACTCTTGTTCAACTTCATTGATCTACATCATGCTTGAGCTCTTTCTACCGAAATCCTTATTTCCACCCTTGATAGGAAGATGACTACACTAGTATATGCTCATAGGTCAACCACATGGCTAGAAGGATTACATTGACAACTAGTATGCATTGAGATCCTCTTTGAGTTATAAAGATATGAGGATAAGAGGGACCATATTTTTTAGAAGTATGAACTTAAGGATTAGTTAATTCCAAGTTGGGTAGTAGCAATATTACAAACTTCGAAGGATGGACAAAATTTCATTTAGAGGCTACAAGTGGCAAGAGATTCGTGTGAACATCTAAACAATTGAGAAAACAAAATTTATTCCTAACTTGAGAAATTTTAGGATATTTATGACTAATGGGAGTTATATAGTTTTGATAGATATAAAATCGACTTCGAGAAAGATTTTAATTTTTTTAAATTTTGTAATATGATCTATGATTTATAAATTGGGTTATATTTTGAGTTAAAGTTGTGGTAAAAAAAAATCTTAAGGTTTAAATTGAGTCATACGATTTCCGATTAATAAGATTGCTACTTTTAAGTTTTTTTGTTTGAGGTGATGATAGTAAAAGTTTGGTTTAAAATGTTTTAGGAAGATATGAAATCGTGTTTGAGGAAAAAAATTCAAATTTTGAATTGTGTCCTATGATTGATGATCTATAAATCTATTTAGATTTTGAGTTTAAAAGTTGTGATTTATATATATATATATATATATATATATATATATATATATATATATATATATATATATATATATATATATATATATATATATATATTTGTATTAAAATATATATTAAAATATATATATATATATATATTTTTTAATAGATTTATGGTTCATGAAATCTTGAGTTTAAAGGTTGGATGGTGCAATTTTGGAGAAATTTACTAGCAATATAAGGAAGTTTTTTTCGAGATTTATTCAAAGGCGTAAGTTATGATTTTGGTTGAAGATCTAGAATGACTAGAGAAAGTAGTAGTTTATTTTAAATTGTATTGAGAAAACTGTTGAGGGACTCGACTCATAGATTTGGATATTGTATTAAGGGGCGACCAAGAGGGATATTAATTGCCATATCATCCATGACATGATAGTTCCACCTACACAAGTGAAGTTAGTTATCTACCAACCATGTGATTATATTTCAACCTTGACTTGCTCGACCTTCCCTCAATTCTAAAACTTTCATCTTGACCTTCTAATCGTTGGACATTTGGAAACGATTAGAACTATTCCTTGACTAACCCCAACCTAGAAGGGTACATTTTCTCTAGAAACCGTGTCCTTAACTTATTTTACTTTAGCCCATGCTTTAATTAGATCCAATTTATTCGTGCGTAAATATCACCTTAGTGAACTCCCACTTTCTATTTTAGATCTTTTGGTGTCCCTAACTGTGACATTGATATTCGGAGCATGAGACCAGCTGTTTTATCCCAAAAGATTACACATACAAGACCTAGACGAGCCCACCTTCATATAGGTATCTCACGTACCACTAAAATACGTCTTCTTGTACTTTATTTTCATGATATAACTTTTGGGTCGAAAAGACTAAACTACAATCTTTACCATGATACCGATATATTTATCGACCATGGACCTCGACTCAATTCTTTCAAACTGATATGTGATTGTGTTCTACTTAATTCC
This sequence comes from Iris pallida, assembly GCA_029216955.1. Lineage (NCBI taxonomy): Eukaryota > Viridiplantae > Streptophyta > Magnoliopsida > Asparagales > Iridaceae > Iris > Iris pallida. Next base: position 3,469,107 of record JANAVB010031219.1, read on the forward strand.
TTAAATGTTTAGCTTATGCTTTATGTTGATTGCTAACCCGTGCCTTTTATCTTCCTATCTTATCTTAATTTGCTTAGACCCTTAAATTTTATTTTCATCCAAACCCTTTCCAAGACCATTGAAGCCTAACCACATTCTTCACCCAATGTTTGCTTCCTACCTTGAGAATTTTATTTGACTTCCCGTAACTCATGCAAACCGTGTTTCTTATGGTTTCCTTGTGTAAAGATTAAAAATTTATGACACCCTTCAATTATACAACTAGATTAGAGAATCCAACATCGGAGATTAAAGGAATATGAGAAATATGCTATTACGAGAAATAAATAAGATCATATTAATAAATTTTAAAAAGGACACTTTAATCTATTGAGGAATTTTTTGGTAATAATAAAATTATGGTGATTAAAGATACGATTAGACGTGAAAGAATTATAAATTGGCAAATTATCTTCAAGGAATAATCAAAAAAAATTGAGAATGAGAAATTTTGATGCTCAAAGGATTGATCCTATATCCGTAGACGCGAAACTTCTAGTAGGAAGAGTTGATTTGAGAAGTATATAGGTTGGGAAAAAATGATTGAGGAATTATTAAATTCCAAAAGTTTGAGACTTATTATGGGGTATGTGATTTTTTTCAAAGATGTTATAATCAAGATTAGAACTAAGGTTACGAGAGTTATGATTTGAGAATATGTTTTGAGGAACCTAAAATTTTTGTGAGTTAAAATTTAAAGAGAAGTCCCAATTTGAGGGAAAAAATATTTTGATTTTTTGGATTATGAAATTGGAAGAGACTGTATAAAGTTACTATTGATAAGGCGATTCGAGATATGATGATGATGATGAAATTTTGAATCAAGAGTATCGAGCTAGTAAATTTTTGAGATTTGGAAAATTGTTGCATTTTTTAGCTTGCACGTCTTGGATAAATGATAGTTGTTTCTCGAATTTAGACATTGAGTGGGATGCCATGAGATATCTTATAAACTATACCAAATTTTTATCTAGATTATTGTTGTTCAAATTGCTTGCTGGATTATATTTTCAAATCGTCGCTTAAACTTCTTATCGATAAACTCTCGTGCCTATGATTTTACCATCTTGACTAATAGTGCTGTTATAATCTAGTTTTGCAAGCTCATTGATTTATCGAACTTGTTCATGACTTATGTTATTGAGCGTGCTCACTAACATATTATCTAATCATAACCGGTACATGATGGTCTGATCAACCAAGTGCACTTTGGTTCACTTTTACCTATTGTTTTACGTGGATGGAATATAACTAAAACTTGGCCTCTAGAATTCCATCCACGACTGCCTTGAAAATTCTTTTGAAATTATTCGGTCGTCTTTGAACCACGTATTCGTAATATCGTCTTTGAACTCTTTATTGCTTTCGCCTTCACCTATTTTGGAAGGACGAAGGCACTTACACTAGAATTCCCTCTAGCCGACCTATCACTTATGACCATTGTCACCCAATGTGATTATATCTTCATCTTAAACTCCTTGTCCTTTCCTCGACCCTACATTTATTATCACCACTCAAATTAGAAGTGAGTCATTCTCATAATCGTGCACTCAACCCAACATATTCCTAAATTTCGAGGACGAAATTCTTGTAAGTTGGATAGGATGTAAACCTCCTAAATTTTTACTACAATTTTTATTTTTGGTGTTAATTTTATTTTTCGTATTGTACGTCGCAGAGTCGTATTATATGTCGCATATGAGTTCAAATTTTCGTATGCCTCGTCGAGTGCGAATATGTGTGAGGTACATATTTTTGTAAAAATATTTTTATTTTAGTAGCATGGTTTTTCAAATAATAAATAATATTTAATTTTGATTTCGTAAGTTGTAAAATGTGTCATATTTTTTAATTCTTTATTTTACATCATGGAAGGTTATATAAATAGTAATTTTGAAAACGAGGTTTTATGCAAATATTTATTTTATACGAGACATAAATTTATATATATAATTCTATTTTCAAAATTTATTTAATACTAATATTTTATTATTCAAAAAAGTATTTTAAAATAGTGTTTTGGTTTAAATTTAATTAATTATGATAAATTATAATTGAAAGGATTTTATTGACTTCATTTTAAATAGATTTTTGAAATAGTATGTAGCTATATTGGATAGGATTTGATCCAATTATTTTTAGTTAATTTGAATTAAACTATGAACTATCTATAGAAGAATTTAAATCCCCCAACTCCCTATCCAACTGGGAATTTTCACCTTCTATATATAGGAGAGGTACTCCATAATTCTACCATCCACAGATGTGCATCGTGTCGGTGTCCATCCAAATTCTTTTTCCACTTTTACAATTACAACAATCCCTGCTCTTCCCGTAACCACCACCGTCATCACCATATCGCTTCCTCCCTGTCCATACTCGACCTTCCCTACCACCGCCTTCTCCAACTTTCGTCAACGCCGACCACCGCTATCACCACATTATCCTGACCGAATCCTATCACCATTCCAGCCACCCCGCTACCATCAAACCGGCACAGCAACCATTACCCCCACTTGTTCGTGCCATCGACTTCTCTCAGATCTCCACATGGCCGACCAACCCCCGGCATCACGGCGCCATCCCCCGATAACCACCACCGTTGAACTTCGGCCAAGCCAATCGAGACCCAAGAACCTGTCGCCACCATAGCACCACCACCATCATCCATCACCCGTGGCCACCCCGACCGACCCGAAGAAACCACGCCACATCGAAAATATAAAAGGGAGAAGAAACCCTCACCTCGGCCCGCGGATCCATGCCTCGCCACCGTCGACCGTGCTTCCCAGTAGCCCGCCTCCAGCGTGCTCCCTTTGCGCCTCCTTCTTTTCCCCGTGGACACAGATCTCCTCGCGCGACCGAGGTGCACGAACCGCCGCAGCCGCGAGCCACGCCGAGCCGTCCTACGCAAATCGCTCCTGCTCCGAAGTCACCTGTCCGCCGACCTCCTCCGGAGACACACTCGATCGCCGCCCACAGTAGCCGTCGGGACCGCCACGTAGCCTTCGCCGCGTCCACCGTGAGCGGACCTGTCAACCCGTTCGGCGGGTTTCCGACCATCAACCGCTGCCGACACCGGGCTCCCTCCGCTGAGCCGCACACCGGACCTCCGGAACCCTCTCCACTCTAGATCCGACCGCAGCCGCCGTGGGCCGTGCGCTGCCCGGAGCCGACCGCCGCAGTCGAGCGCCCATCCGCCGCCGGTGGGCTCCTCCTCAGCTACCTCCGCACCTCGGCCATCCCAGCCGCCGCCTCCGCCTCGCGTGCCTCCGCGTCGCAACCGTCCTTTTGTTAACCTGTTAGATTATAAGATAATATTTACAATATAAATATGGCCCATACCCATAAGCCCAAATATAGACACTATATATATTATAACAAACCCTAGCAATGAGGACAAGGCATTATTATTTCCTACATGGTATCAGAGCAACCCGAAAAACCCTAGCCGCCATCTTCCGAAAAACCCTACCCCGCTCTCGTGCCGACCGCGCCAACTTTCGACCGTGCTCCGATCGTACCGAACACGCTGAGGAACCACTGATCCGCCGCGCGCCTGCGCCGATCGCGTCGCCAATCGCGCCGATTTCCGACCGTGCGCCGATCGCGCCGAGGAACCCCTGATCCCGACTGCACCGGCCGTCGTCGTTTTTTTTTGTTGCAAAAGCTTTTGGTTTGTGAGGAGCAGCACTAGCAAAAGCTTCTGGTTCCATTGCCGGGATTTCTTTCCAAGGGAAAGCAAGTGTTTGGTATAGCAAAAGCTTCTGGTTCCGTTGCCGGGAAAGCAACCAGAAAAGCAAAAGCAAAAGCTTCTGGTTTCGTTTTTTTTTGGTTTGCACAGAGGCTATACAAAGTTTTTTCGGTTTGTAAAAAAAAAATTATATATATATATATATATATACATATATATATATATATATATATATATATATATATATATAAATCTCTTTTATCTCTTTTGCAGATTCGTCGGAGTTGTACAAATTTTTTGTACACCCGATATCCACTCGTCCCTTCGCGTCAGATCAGGCGCCCCTGATCGCGGCCGATTCGCCGCCGACCCTGTCCATCAGCGGCCGATTCGTCGATATTGTACAAAATTTTTGTACACCCGACATCTGCGATGGCAGATGATGCTGCATCCAGCTACTCCGTCGCGACTGGCGGTGGCATTGCACATAACCCAAATTATCCTAATTCGAAGGATCCATATTTTCTGAGTTCTGCTGATCAACCAGGAAATATCATTACTCCTATTGTTTTCCGTGGACCAAACTATGCTGAGTGGTCTCGGTCGATACGTCTCTCCCTGATCTCTAGACGAAAGATCACTTTTCTGGAGGGTACTGAAGTCAAACCTGTTAATGATGCTAGCAAATTGCTTGATTGGAGATGCGTGCAAGCGCTATTGGTTCAATGGGTTCTTAATACCATTGATCCATCTCTGAAAAAATCTTTGTCGTACTTTAAGGAGGTTTATCCATTGTGGAACTTGTTGGCGAAAAGATTTGTTGTTAGCAACGGCACTCGGAAGCAACAAATTAAGGTGGCTTTGGCCGAGTGCAAACAAACGACGTCGATGTCTGTGGAAACCTATTTTGAAAATTTACAGTCTTTATGGGATGAACAAGCTGCTTATTTTCCATTGCCTACTTGTACCTGTGGTAAACTTGCTGCCAAGCTACAGGCTATGAGGGATGAAGACCACTTTCTGGACTTTATGTATGGGTTGAATGCTGAGTTGTATGGTCATACCCGATCTAATCTTCTGGCTCAGGATCCTCAGCCAAGTTTGGATCGGGCATACCAGGCAGTCCGTGAGGAGGAGGATATGCGAAAATCTCAGATCCAATCCGCTACTGAGAAGGTGATGGCGCTGGCTATCAAGTCATCACCTCGTATTTCTACTACTTCTAATAGTAGAACCTCAGATTCCAGGGACAAATCAGGTATGGTTTGTACTCATTGCAAGAAAATAGGTCATGATGTTGCAACTTGCTTTGCCAAGATTGGCTATCCAGAGTGGTGGAAGACTCGTCCTCGACGTGAGGGCGGACGTGGTGGTGGTGGTGGTGGGAGAGGCTCGGCACCACCACAGAGACGTGATGGGAGACGTGGTGCTGGTGGCGCAGGGGTTGTTCATCATGTCGTCGCTGTTGGTCATGGTGTCCCTGCTGGTCTTGCAGGGAGTTCGGCGGATATGATGCATGGAGGGTATCCTTCACCACTCTCAGATGAACAATAGCAGAAACTGATGAGCTTGCTGGGTAACGACGATTCTTCCAACCCTGGTTCTTCAAACTCTGATCGTCTGATGGGTAAGAATTCTTCTGTCCCTTGGATATTCGATACTGGGGCTACTCTTCATGTGACAGGCTCTCGTGACTGTTTAGTTGATTATTTTAAGGGCCCTGTCTGTCCTGTAATTTTGTCTGATGGGAGCACTATTAAGGCTGTTCTGAGAGGCAAAGTATTTTTGACTGCTTCGTTGGTATTGACGGATGTTCTTTATGTTTCGACATTGACTTGCAATTTGATCTCTGTCTCCCAATTGATTGGTGCCAGAAATTGTGATATGTTATTTACTCCTGATTTGTGTTTTGTTCAGGACCGAAGTACGAGGATGGTGATTGGAGCAGGTGAATAAAGGGGGTGGACTTTACTTCTTGGGGGAGGTTCCAGCTTCTTTGGCTTCGGTGATCCTGGCATGCAAAGAGAATGATTTCGAGGTTTGGCATAGTAGACTGGGGCATCCCTCAGATAAAGTAATGCAGACTTTACCTTCTCTCTCTGGTAGTAGTGTGTTTTCTCATAAGGCTTGTGATATTTGTCATCAAGCTAAACAGACTCGTGATGTCTTTCCTGATAGTAGTAGTCGTGCTTTGAGATGCTTTGAACTTATACACTGTGATCTGTGGGGACCATATCGTGTTCCGTCATCTAATGGGGCACGATATTTTTTGACTTTGGTAGATGATTTTTCTAGAGCTGTTTGGGTTATTTTGTTGACGGATAAGTCTGCTGTTTATTCTATGTTTCTTAAATTCATTGCTATGGTGAAGCGTCAGTTTGGGGCTGATATACGTCGTGTGCGGAGTGACAATAGCACTGAATTTAATTATTTACGAGATTATTTTTCATCTCAAGGTATATTGTTCCAAACATCCTGTGTTGGAACACCTCAACAGAATGGAAGGGTGGAAAGAAAACATCGACATATTTTAAATGTAGCCAGGGCATTGAGATTTTAGGGTTCTCTTTCCGTAGATTTTTGGGGAGAATGTGTTCTGGCTGCATGCTATTTGATAAATAGAACCCCTTCTAGTATCTTGCATTTTAAGTCTCCTTATGAAGTTTTATATGGCTCGGCTCCTTCGTATGATCATCTACGTATTTTTGGTTGTCTGTGCTATGCGTATGATTTGAAATCCCGACATGATAAATTTGCTAGCAGGAGCAGAAAATGTATCTTTGTTGGGTATCCACTTGATAAAAAGGGATGGAAACTATATGATTTGGAGACTGGTGAATTTTTTGTGTCCCGTGATGTTACTTTTTATGAAAAAGAATTTCCTGGGTGTGACTCTGCTAGCGAGATGTCTTCTGCGACACGCCATACATCTGTCGAAGTGCCAGGAGACGATTTAGAGGCTTTTGGGATGGTACCGGCTACGGTTGCTGAGGCCGGAGTGGTTGCTGGTGGCTCGGCACCGAGTAGCCAGGATGCACAGGTAGATGCAGAAGTATTGACAGGAGAGTCCGCTGGGGGTGATACAGATACTACTAATAATACAGGGGATACAGTGTTGCCAGAGGTGCCCGACGAGGTAGTATTGGGAAGAGGAATGCAAAAGAAATCACAGCCAGTGCGATTACAGGATTTTGTGACAAATGTTGTTCAAAGTAAAAGTTCCCCCCTTCACCACAGTTCATCTGTTCCCGTCACTTCCTCAGGTACTTCGTATCCTCTAACACAATTTCTAAGTTATGACATATTTACTGCTGGACACAGAGATTTTTTTGCAGCTATCACTGCAGGTGTTGAGCCTACTTCATATCGCCAGGCCTCGCAAGATTCGGGCTGGCGCGCGGCTATGCAAACTGAAATACAGGCTCTAGAAAATAATGGGACATGGAGTCTTGTTGATTTGCCTCCTGGGAAGAAAGCATTGGGAAGTAGATGGGTGTACAAAATAAAGTACAAATCTGACGGAAGTGTTGAGCGCTTAAAGGCATGACTGGTTGTGTTCGGTAATCATCAGGTTGAGGGGATCGATTATTCGGAGACATTTGCTCCAGTAGCTTAGATGTATACAGTTCGGGCGTTCTTGGCTGTTGCAGCTGTGAGAGGCTGGACTTTGCACCAGATGGATGTGCACAATGCTTTTCTTCATGGAGATCTGACAGAAGAAGTATATATGAAGTTGCCGCCAGGTTTTTTGCATAGTGAACCCAACAAAGTGTGTCGCCTGTGTAAGTCTCTATATGGATTGAAACAGGCACCACGTTGTTGGTTCGCTAAGCTTACTGCTTCTCTGATATCCTATGGATTTATTCAATCACATTCCGATTATTCCTTTTTCTCTTTTTTTAAGGGGAAGGTAGAGTTGCATGTTTTGATCTATGTGGATGATATGATTGTGTCTGGTAATGACACAGGTGCCTTAGATGCTTTCAAAAAGTACCTTAGTTCTTGTTTTCACATAAAGGACCTTGGTGTGTTGAAGTACTTTCTTGGCATAGAGGTGGCTCGGAGTGCGGAAGGAATTTCTTTGTGTCAAAGGAAGTATGCTTTGGACATCATTTCAGAATGCGGTTTGATGGGGTCTCGTCCTGCATGTTTTCCCATGGAGCCCAATCACAAGCTGGCAGAATCGACTAGTCCAAGGATGGCGGATGCAGAGACTTATCGGGGGCTGGTTGGGAGGTTGATTTATCTATCATTTACTCGCCCTGACTTGGCCTATGATGTGCATATCTTGTCTCAATTCTTACAAGAGCCTCGACAAGATCAGTGGCATGCTGCTTTGAGAGTTGTCAGATATCTCAAAAATGCACCAGGACAGGGTATTCTTTTGAAAGCCGATTGTGATCTCCGTCTTTCTGGTTGGTGTGATTCCGACTGGGCCAGTTGTCATTTGACTCGCCGCTCTGTTACAGGCTGGTTGGTGTTTCTGGGTGGGTCTCCTATTTCTTGGAAGACCAAGAAGCAATCAACTGTTTTTCGATCTTCCGCTGAAGCTGAATACCGATCTCTTGCTGTGCTCGTTTGTGAGTTGAAATGGTTGAAGGAGTTATTGGTGTGTTTGGGCGTTCGCCATGAGTCTGCTATGTCGGTGTATTGTGACAGTCAGTCAGCCCTACACCTGGCTCAGAACCCGGTATTTCATGAGTGCAGTAAGCATATTGAGGTAGATTTACATTTTGTTCGCGATGCTATTAGAGATGGCACCGTAATAGCCTCGCATGTTTCTACTTCTTCTCAACTGGCTGACATCTTCACCAAGCCCCTTGGAAAGCAAGTGTTCGATTCTTTTTTTCCCAAGTTGGGCATTTGTGACTTACATGCTCCAACTTGAGGGGGGTGTTAGATTATAAGATAATATTTGTGGTGCAAATATGGCCCATACCCATAAGCCCAAATGTAGACACTATATATATTGTAACAAACCCTAGCAATGAGGACAAGGCATTATTATTTCCTACATAACCCCCTTTTTCCCAATCTCTCATTCTCTCTCTTCTTCTGAATTTTCCAAAAAAAGGAACTTTGGCAGCCAACTGTCTATTATAGTATTAATATTTTTATTTTATTTTTGTGTTTATTATAATATTATTATTTTTTTATTATCACTTCTGGCAGAATAAATCTATACAATGTTAATCAAGTATGTTATTAATATTACTATTATGGATACTATTATCAGTAGTTTTGTTAAAATTATTATTTTTATTTATTCTTAATATATATATATAGTAAATATTCCTAAAAAATATATTGTAATTAAAATATAGTTTTTGGCCTACAAAACCCATTTGACAAAAATTAAGTTTTAATTTTAAAAACAAATTTTTCTATATTTTCAAAGTACTTATCTAAAATATTTTTATCTAATCAAATCTAGTTTTCTATATTATAAATGCTTTCTAAAATAGCATAAAATACTCTCTCCGCTTGGTTGTTCGTAATTATGACTAACTAAATCATTTCCAACATTATCGGAACTGGACTTCTTCATATCGACCCGGCTAGTCAAGCTATCTGGACATTATCATGATCGTCGGATCACATCAGGCACCCTCAGACAAGATACCTTGCCATCTTTACTGCTTATATTTAGTTGTATTTTATTATTCAGTTATTGTATTTATATTTCCAGTTTATTATTTTTGCATGTGGACCTAGAGTTAAGGGACTACCGCCAAATTTAGTGTGTCTCATTGACTTGTCACGATTGTACACGAGTTGTGTGTGAGAGTTGTGAGTATCATATAGAGGTCACTTGCGTGTGGGCTGATCCTCCGTGCGCATACATAGAAATAACTGTCAATAGATGCATGTTAGAAGAGTTGACAGTTAGCTATTATAAAACAGTGTGGTGGAAACGACACGTATTTATGTGTCATGGTTACGACACACATATAGTATCATTGGGGGGAGGGGACAGCTATTAGCGTAGGGGTTACATTTATTTTTACACACATTTGGAAGATAGTGTCTCGGATGAGCGCTACGTGTTACCCGGCCGATAGTATCTCGGATGAGCGCTACTTGTTGGCCACTCTTTATTACTTGCTTGCGTGAATCCGTTACAGCCCCTGTGTTGAACGTTGTCCTCAAAGTGCATATCACTTAGATGGTTAGGGACCCAGTTGTGTTGTAGTTTTACAGTGTTTATATTTACAGTTATAATGGCATGTTCTTCCTATATCTTGTTACGTCCCTCTGAGGACCGGGTTATCTCTTCAGGTGTGTGTTTATGATTTCTTGCAGGTGCTTTAGCTAAGGCCAAGACTTGCGCTCTATTCCATCGTGATGATTGCTCTTGGACTCGTCATTTGCTTCGCTCGACCAAATCATTTATTTGTATATTTCTTTCTTATTTAAACTTGTTGGTAGTGGATATGTCTCCGCCCAACGTTTGTACAAATGACTATTTGATTATATCATTAAAATTTCATATTTATGGATGAGATTTAGTTTGTCATGGCTTTCTACAGTTTACAGCTTATGTATACATACGAGCCTTTCATTTACTCGTATGTATACAGCTGGCATGATACATATCTAGTCCCAGTATTTTGGGACTGGGACGTTACATATTTTTGATACGGGGTCATTGGTAGGACCTCTCCCTCTTGAGTGGTTGTATCACCAGATGTGATCGCCGAGGTAGAAACGTGTCCGCTTCGAAGGTTCATCCTTACTGGCATGAAATAGAATAATGCAAGAATAGACTCGAACAAGTTACAGGTCAAGAAGTTGAAAGGGAATTGTCAACGTAGTTGTGGATGAGATCTTGGGGAGCAAGTTAATTATATCTCATTCTATATATATATAAAATTTATAAAGAGCGAACCAAGTACACTAGGTTGATCAGACCATCATGCACCAGTTCTGATAGACAATATGTTAGCGGGGTACCTCCAATAACATATGTGTTATGAACAAGCTTGAAAAATGAATAGGCTTGCAAATCTAGGCTATAATAGCAGCATTGGTCAAGATGGTAGAACATAAGTACGCGAGATAATGATAAAAGTAAATATAAAAATTTCAGTCCTTTAAGAATCGAAGTTTTGTTCGGGGTTCGTGACTATACAGTCGTCCTACTATCTTCTTGTCTGAGGCCATGGTTACGGTCAAGGAAGGGTTATATCGTGAGGCATTCTACCTATCTTATAAGAGTTAAGCTAGTAGCGATGGAACGATGGAACATGTCTACCTAGTACGAGACGTCGTCCTAACCTCTACCAAGCATGAATTAGACTGATAGTATGAAGGGTTAGATATGAGGCAATACAGGTAATCAAAGAGAGTTTGAAAAGTTTGGGAGGTCAAAGGAGGCAATAATCACAGATAAGATACTATTCCTATTCCTATATGCAGGCTTGTTGGGCACTGTCATGTAATCCAACAATATTTTCTAACCTGCATGGGCCACCACAAAAACATGTAATAGAATTTGGGGGAAGAGGAGATGGGGAGGAGAGCTTGGCTTTCCAAAAAAAAAAGAATAAAAATGATATTCTCTCTCATTCTTGTCTTATAAAGGAACAGAAAAATGAAGAGAAAATTTGCAACTAAGGGTTCCCAAAATTGATAAATTATATTTCACACCAAAAGTTGTTAGAAAATGGTTAGAAAGGTGGTTAGGATCTTGGGGACCACTAAGGTTGGTTGCTAGAATCTCCTCCTCCAATAACAATTATTTAATAAACTAAATTCCCTTCATAAAATTATAATAAGAGATTATTAAATAATCAAAAATTACTAATCCATAAACTGAAATGATTATTTCTAAATTTCTAAAATATGAGAAAAATACTAAAATTTAATAAATTAGGGAAAGTGGGGTTAAACGTGCCAACAAATTTGAATTTTGATCGTTCATAAACGACTTTGATCGTGACTAAACTATTTGACTATAATCATAATCGTGCCTATACTTTAACTCAATTATTTATATTTCTTTTCCACTATGATCATGATTATTTTAACCTCATTCACGCTCGTGCCAACTTTTAATTTTGATCATGCTTGGACGACTTGTATGATTAATCGTGATCGTGACTGCATCCTATTTATATCTAAGTAATTTTAATCATGTTTAGACTTTGCCTAAATTTTGATCGTTGACCATGCCTATATGATTCCAACAGTTGTTACCCTTGGCTATTCAGGTATATACAGGCATTCTATACATCCCATTTTAGTATATCCTTATAGATGTTATCAGCCTAGTTAGAATAGGCTAGGGATTTTTGGAGGATATTGGCGAGAAGTTATACTAAGGATCGTTGGTAAAGAAGTACTGTTTGTAGTTTAAAAAAAAACAACCAGAGCTTAAGGCTATACGAGTATCTAGGAGCTGTAGGTTTCCCTTACCTTTATCAAATTCTAGTACCTTTATTAGTTAACATATTTAAATAATATCCTTCTTTAAGACTAAATCTGTTTTCCAATAAAATACCAAATTAGCTCACACATTATTTAAGTTCTAGGCTTTAGGATTGTGATAAATCCCAAATACGCTAATTATCATCTATATAATCATTTGTGCACCCTCATCCCTTCCTACCATTTTTATAAAGAAGTCAAAGCCAAGTAGATTTCATCTATGGTAATACTTCCTGATCTTTCCTAGATTTTATAATATAGAGTGTTGAAGATTCTTGTCTGCATCCTGAAGGATGTATTGAAACTTTTCTAAACTATCTTAGTTAGCCGTCTCTGATTATCTATAATCTCCTTATCTTCGTTATGCCCTTTATGATATGATAAATTTTCTTGATTCTGTTGCCTTGGAAAGATAACGTGCAAAATCATGTTTCTTCCAATATTGGTGCCTACTTCTAACTTAAGAATTTTCTCAAAATTCAATAGCAAGACAATGATTTTAAAAAGCTATTCATATCTCAAAAGAATTGTATTTTCTTCCTCGTGACAAATGTTCCTTGTCGAAAAACTTCCAACGATTCACTTTACAATCTTTTTACATGACCATCCAAGTTTATATATTCTTGCCATTCTTAAATTTCAAAGACAAAAATTTTCTATGGTGGGTAGATTGGTAAGCCCACTTCCCGAATCTTAAATTATTTATTTTATTTTATTTAAATAATTTCTAGTTAGAAAAATAGATTTTATTTTTAACCTCTATAGAAGATATTTTGATGATATTATGAAATATTCTTTAAATTTAGAATTTATGAAATATTGTTTTCATAAATTATTGTTTAAATTATTTTTAACCTCTAAGGTGGGTAGATCGTCAAACTATTTTAGATTTAGAATTTATAAAATATTGTTTAAATTATTTGCTAATATTAATTATTAATTAAATTTATTTTGTTATATTATAATTAGTTTGATTCACACTTGGACTAATAAATATATGTATTGGTTCGATATTATATACAAATATTTTACAAGTCAATGATTAACTTATTACTCATTTAAATTATTATTGTATTTTAGATTTGGTCAAATGTATTTTAAATATTATTAATAAAATATAGAATTATTTTTAAATAGTTATGGATTGATTTTGATTTTTAGATTCAATATTTATTTAAATCTTATAAAGATTTGATCATACTAGTCCTTAAATTCGAGAACGAATTTATTTCTAACATAGGTAGATTTGTAACCCCTCTTCCCAAAATTTTGAAAAAAAAAATAGTTTTTATTTATTTGACTTAAAATAGGGATTTATGGAAATTATAATTATTTTTTTAAAAGTTATTATTATTATAGAAGGCCTTAATCATGGTTAAGTTTTTGAGTGAAAATTTTTGGCACGGATAGTGTAGTCATGTGCCTTGATTAGTATTTTAGCCGTGGTAGGGAAGGTAGAGCCATAAGTGTATCCCAATTAAGAAAACCAGTCAAAGTTGCGAATTAACCCCTATAGACGATTTAATTATTTATTAACTAGATTATTGACTTTTTAGGAGATTCGATTGGTTAAACTAGTTAAACTGGACCCGAACCGAACCCGAGCCCATGTAGACATGTAGCGAGACCAAAGATGCCCATGTTTACGTATTTTAAGTAGATACATATACTTCGTATTTTAATTTTTGGATTGTCAAATATTTTCTAAAATATTGTTATATGTATAATATAGTGTTATTAATATTTAGATGGCAATTCTAGAATACTTGCACGATTTTTTGTGGACCCCTTTACAGTAGGAGTACAATTTTTTTGCCATAAACTATATCTATTATTGCTTTACTTTTATTATTATTATTATTATTATTATTATTATTATTATTATTATTATTATTATTATTATTATTATTATTATTATTATAACAAATGTCATTGGGTATTTTGGATTATGTATTAAATAAATATATTATATATGTTCATATTTCTATAAATAGACCCTAAAATAGAAAAATATAACAATAAGATTTTTGGGATTCTGTTGAGTAATTATGCATATATATATATATATATATATATATATATATATATATATATATATATATATATATATATATATATATATATATATATATATATAAACTTATTCATTCAATATCTCGCGAGAAACAAATTTTTTGCGAGATATTAGTTCCTAAAAATACCCGAAGCCCGCAACAAAGATCCCCCCCCCCCCACCCCAGCAGCAAGGAACCGACTCCTATATATATAAGGGAGATCGAGTGAGAGAAGGATCTCTAAAAAAAACCAAACCCTAAATCCTAGTTAACAACACTACCCCCCACGACTCCCAACCTCGTCGTTGATGCGCATGCGCCGCCCTAGCTGCCGGAGCACCGCCACAGCGGCCAGAGTGCGCACAGCAGCCGCTTATGCAAACAGCAACCCGATAGCAGGTACCCGACTCCTCTACCAGTTTTCTTCCGAATCCTCGACAAAATTGTGATCCGTAAATTTCTACGGAGAGCCAGTATAACCCTCTAGGAATCCTAGTAAGTAGATTTTATGGTAGATAAACATCCTGTCCAAAAAATCGATGAAAACTTTATCGAAAAATTTGTTCAAAAATAGGACATGAAATAGTCCATGTACCGCTGTTTACAGACAGATCCTTGTATTAATGATATTTGAAAACTTTTTGAACGACCTTTTAGATCATCTATAGGATTATAAAACCTATTTTATAGTTTCTATTTTCATCCAGTAAACACAAAGTTACTAGTTTACAAAAATTAGGAAAAATAATAAAAAACTGTTTTCAATTTCGAGAATAATTTCCAATACGGCGTGCGTCCAGACAAACCAGGTGATCAAAACCCATGAGCATCTAAAGACGCATATGGATGTTATCGACGTGTGGGATTTGATGGAACTCAATTTCGTTGTGTGTGCGCGACGAAATCGAGGCGTATCCGTCAAGATATTCCGTATCGGCCCTTTTGTAAACTAGCTCATAACTTCGTGTACGTTCGTCATATCGAGACAAAACTTGCGCCAATAGGACCACGTCTTTTTTCTGGTCCTGTGATCCAAGTTTGGTCTAATTCTGAAAAGGTCGATCAGAACGCTATTTTGGCGAGCCCGCAACCCGATCCAACAGGCAAATTTTTGCATGGCCTACCAGAATCTAATTTTGGACATACGGTTGGGTTTCGTATCGTCAAACTGGACCCGTAGACATGTAGTTTGATGACTTTAGAGACCGTAGGTACTGACATGATTTTTGGTGCAAAGCGGATCCAACGACGAATATCGTTTTGATCCAAAATTATGATTTTGTCCTATGTCCAGAATTGGACTTTTAGATAGGCATTTTTAGACATTTTTTTTACCAAACACGTCGGTGATGTCTGTTTTAGCATCCGAAGACTATTGTGCGAGTTTGACTTTTGTGGCTCACTGAGTGGTTGGTATTATCGGTTTCACCAGCAAAGGATCCCAAGCGAGTACATTTCTAATGGTATAATGCCCATATATCGTATTACGTATTTAGAATACGTGTACGTATTTTGACCCGTATTTGTATGTCTCTCTGTTTGATTTATTTTGACATTTCATTAATTGGTTTATCTTGGTTCGGTTCGGTTTGTTTGGCTTGGTTCGGTTTTGCTTGATTTTTTGGTGAACCGAACCACTCCCACCTACCACCACCCTCATTAAATATTCTACTCATATTTCTTTCTCCTCATTAACTTTCTTCTTCCCCACCATTACTTCTCCACTAACCAGAAGAGAGAGAGTGCTTAGGCAAGTGCATCTTGCTTCATGGAGGAAGTCCATTTTTATTGTTCCATTGTCTTCCTCATGTGTTTCTAACTCACTTTAGTACTTGGCGTTTTTCATTTCTGTGGTTAATTTCTTGTAGATCTAGTTTTGTGGTATTTTCGGTTCTCATGAATTTTGATTTATCAGACTTGCATATTTTCGTTAGTTGATGGTTCCATGTTGTAGAGAATTTTGTCCTACCCCATTTTGACCTATGGAAGTCCAAATTTGGACTACTGCGGGAAATTGGGTGGTGCAGAGAAGCCATGGTATTTCCATGAGCATCTTCTCTGTTGGCAACATAAATTGTTGCTAGCTTGCATTTTGGCTGCAGGAATCTTGCTTAGCCGTATGGGCGTGGCAGCATTAATTGCTTCCTAACATGATAGCATTTATTAGCCAGCCGCATGTATGCTTGAACACTTAGCATCAGCCGCATATACAAATGCATTGTTAATACATTCTTGAAAGCCATCCGCATAAGAATGCATTTAATGCATTGTTGAAAGCCAGCCGCATAAGAATGCTATTAATGCATTGTTAATGCATTAGAAATGCTTTGCTTCAGAATACATTTAATGTATTGGTTACTACCTCCT
Organism: Iris pallida; assembly: GCA_029216955.1. Lineage (NCBI taxonomy): Eukaryota > Viridiplantae > Streptophyta > Magnoliopsida > Asparagales > Iridaceae > Iris > Iris pallida. Next base: position 3,485,691 of record JANAVB010031219.1, read on the forward strand.
CTAACACTATCCGCATACATTCTAAAAGCATTAATTGCTTCCAGGACAAATAAGCAATTCCATGCTTATTTAAATAAGCATTAAATGATGCTGGAGTTAAAGCATTCCATGCTTTATTTAAATAAGCATTAAATGCTCCTGGAGATAAAGCATTCCATGCTTTATTATATAATAAGCATTAAATGCCTTTTTGATTGAAAGTGTTTCAATCTATTAGCAAAACTTGGAAAACCAAGCATTAGAAATGAATGCTTCCCAAGCATCCACGTGCCCTGGGCAATTAATGCCTTAACACCAAATGCACTTGCTTATGCATTTGCTTGGACTACCAATTAATGAGCCGCATAAAGTTGGAAGTAATGCATGCATTATAATCCATGAACCAGCCGCATAAGCTTCAGGAGAATGTATTGCTTTAATGTATTCTTGAATGGAATTTTATGCATTATTAATACTTTGATGCCAGTCACACTCAGCCGCATGGGAATAATAGTTGCAAGCACTATTATTTAATACACCTTAGTAATTTTTTTTAGCAAGCTTTTGCTTCCATGCAATTTAAGCTTGGCCGCATGCACTTCAATGTTGGCCGTATGGCCTTTTCTTTAAATAATTGCATGTATTGCATGCAACCTGTTGAGTCGCATGGCCTTATATACTTGGATGGCATATTATAAAATAATGTAATCATTGCTTGGCCACGTGAACCATTAATTAAATGGTTCACATGAACCATTTCTTACTGCATTAATTGTTGAGAGCCATATGGCCCCAGTACTTGAGTGGCCACGTGTCCTTTTCTTTTGCTTGAGTAGAAGCTTGCATTTATTGCGGGTTCCTCTCTCCTTGTCTTTTTTGGTTGCATGAATATTTCTTGCTGGCCGCATGGCCCCTTCAGTTATTTTCTGGCCGCATAAGCTTTGGATGGCCGCATGGGTGGCCTCCCACTCTCTTTGGCCGCATATTTGTTCTCTCACTTTTGGCCCGCATGGGGTCCACTTTGATTGTTTAAATATTTTATTTGCCTGAATTGTGGTCAGAATTTCTTCCCACTCCCAACATGAAAGTTGTAGAGTTTCTCCTTGGCTTCAAAAATATATATATATTATATATATATTATTATTTAATTGTGCAAGTTTCTTCCCTCCTTGATAAATGACATGACTTGATAGTGACCCGCCGTGGTGCACTCCCGACATGATAACTTGACCTGACAAATTTGACATGATAACTTGACATGATAATTCTTGATAGTGGCCCGTCGTGGCGCACTCTTGACATGATAAACCTGACATGATATATCTCGAATGCTGTTGCGACGGCTAACACGACTTGACAAGATTGAATAACCTGAACACCGTGGATGATTGTGCTTGTACAAATGAACCCGTCTTGTCTTATATCATGTCTAGGACGGGGATTCCTGAGTACCACGGTCAGGGATACCCACTGAATTTGACTAAGGCTAACAACTAGAATAATCCAGTAGTCATGAAGAGATTTTTCCAGCTACAGGCAATCCCGTTATCTGGGCGCCCCACTTGGGATCTGTAGCCTGCCGACGAGTAGGGCACATTTCTAGCACACTGTCATGTGTTGTACCCTTATTGTACTAATATTCGACCTGAATAACCTGGATGGTCTGCAGGGCTTGTGGCTGTGGAGCAATCTCACTGCATCTTGCTAGTAACTAGGCCTGTGATAACCCTAGTTAGTTAAAGTATCAAGCTGTACTTATTGCTTGGCCGTGAAATATTGGATGGGGTTTGCCAGTCTATTCTTGTCTTGATTCTGTACGAGATTGTTACATGTCCTGATTTCTTATATTTATCTTGCCGATAAATGGTGGGAGAAGCCAAGTTCTGTTCAGACGAAGGGTTACAACCCCGGTCCTTATTTGGTTTACGGGTTGTAACCTGGTTATCGGAATAGTCCCATGGTTATCTTATCGTATATCACCTGTCATATTTTTCCTTAATTACTGTCTTTTATTTGTAATTATATTCTTGTGCTAATTGCTGATTTTAGTTCCTAAGTGAAGCCTCCTTTGTGGCACTTGCTCTTTCTGGGGTCTGACCCAGCTGGTTTTGTATGGCCAGATACCGGAGCAACTCCAGAGGATCTACCAATTTTTCTGCCAGATGGTGACCACTAGACGGAACCCTGGCAACGAGTGGGTTTATTTTGGCTCTCCCACTCTATTGTAAAATTATTCTTTTGAGGCGTTTAGCCGCCGAGCAAGTGTTAGCTCGTGTACATTTTTACTTACTGTCTGCCCACGGGCTGTGACATGATTGGCAACCTAGGGTTGATCATGTATGACTAAACTCTTGCTAGTTCTCACATTTTGTAACGACTAGCTTCATGATCAACTGAATATGTAATGTTTGGGATGCCTTACTATTGTATATTTGGGGATCTTACATCTTGTAACATTTCCTTACTTGCTTGTGATTGAGACACTAGGCTTGTTATTGACCTTAAGAGACTGATGGCTTGTAGATAAACCCTCATATATCTAGACAGCCGTGACCGTATAGTGGAGTGGATCCTATTTCATTATACGTAGCTGGCTATGTCTGCCTCCGCTCTCCAGTGTTCTGGTTCTGGGGCGTGACATGGTTTAAGTGGTGGCCCATGCAGGTCTTGTAAATCAAGATATGTGAGGGTTACCGAATAGATGTCTCAATCAGTATTCGTCCTTGATCTCTGCTCGTATCTTTTTGATTCATGAAATTCTTGTTCGGATCACATGCTTGTAATCGTTGATCTGTCATGGTCCTTCTTTATTGTTCCCTGTGTCATCTTCTTCAGCGGCATTGTTCCTGGTCCTACCGATCAGCAAGGCGAAGCGCCTCCCGTGGACTAGCAGCAACCTGGAGATCAAGCTCAGCATTCAGGAGCAGCCTTCCGAGTCATGCCTACCGGGGATCCAGAGCCCCCAGTTCAGCCCGTCCAGTCTGCAGAGCCCGATGATCGCACTTTGGTGGGTCTCATCAGGACATTGTTAGCTTTCCAAGATCGTAGAGGAGATGCCTTGTACCAGGCAGTGGAAGATGCTCTGAACAGAGGCGGTCGTCATGGGAACAGTGCAGCGAACAGTTTCAAGCACCTGAACCCTCCATTCTTCGATGGTAGCAAAGATGCTATTGCCGCAGATGCTTGGCTTTAGGACACAGAAGTGATTCTAGAGGCAGCGAAGACGCCCGAGGACGAGAAGGTGGCTGTGGTGCGCCTGCAGTTACTAGATCTTGCCCGCAGCTGGTGGGCGACGCAGGCCGTGGGACTAGTGGCACCCATTGCTTGGGCAGTATTCCGTGAGAGGTTCCAGACCAAGTACTTCGATGCGGTGGCTCGGTACGATCTACAGACAAGGTTCACCAATTTGCAGCAGATGGACAGGACGGTCGATGGGTATGCGGACGAGTTTTCCAGGCTTAGTCGGTTTGCTTCCACCCTGGAGGCGACCGAGTTCGACAGAGCCCAGCGGTTCCAGCAGGGGCTCCATCTCGAGATTTTATTGGCAGTGGAACAGTTTGAGCATCAGACCTTCGATGCAGTATTAAGAGCAGCTCGGATGCACGAGTATACCTCTCACAAGATAGTAGACAGGACCGGAGGTCGAAAGCGATCTCACGGCCAGATGACCCATTCGACAGCACCAGCCCCGGCAGTCAGGGCTTTGACAATTGGAACTCCGAGGCAGGCGGCCTCAGTGACGTCGGTCATGTCCCCTCAGCAACAGAAGCAGAAATAGTCTTTCGCAATGGGCTGCACTCATTGTGGGAAGCCAGGACACGTTGTTTAGGAGTGTCGCAGAGCACGGGGATTGTGCTTGGCTTGTGGAGCACCGGACCACAAGATAGGATCCTGTCCGAATAGGGCCAGTTCATCATCGGCCCAGACTAGTCCCTCGGTAAGGGGACCAGCGCCAGCACCAGTGCAACAGCAGTACCAGCCTCCGAGGCCGTTGCCGCCTCAGACCCAACTATTCCAGCAACAGAGACCCCAGCAGTATGCCATGGTCCAAGCTCAGATTCAGAACCGACAGAGAGGTTTCTAGCAGGATATCTTTCCTTTTTCTCGTGCCTTCGATTTTTTTGCTTACATACATGATTGCATGATTGATTGCTTAGTATAGCATGCCTGAGATTAGTATAGCTTGTCTTTGCCACTCTAGCCTCTTGATTAAATTCCGAGGACGGAATTCTTTTAAGGTGGGTAGAGTTGTAATGCCCATATCTCGTATTAAGTATTTGGAATACGTGTACGTATTTTGACCCATATTTGCATGTCTCACTGCTTGATTTATTTTGACATTTCATTAATTGGTTTATCTTGGTTCGGTTCGGTTTGTTTGGCTTGGTTCGGTTTTGCTTGATTTTTTGGTGAACCGAACCACTCCCACCTACCACCACCCTCATTAAATATCCCACTCACATTTCTCTCTCCTCATTAACTTTTTTCTTCTCCACCATTACTTCTCCACCAACCAGGAGAGAGAGAGAGCTTAGGCAAGTACATCTTGCTTCATGGAGGAAGTCTATTTTTATTGTTCTATTGTCTTCCTCATGTGTTTCTAACCCACTTTAGTACTTGGCGTTTTTCATTTATGTGCTTAATTTATTGTAGATGTAGTTTTGTGGTATTTTCGGTTCTCATGAATTTTGATTTATCAGACTTGTATATTTTCGTTAGTTGATGGTTCGATGTTGTAGAGAATTTCGTTTTACCCCATTTTGACCTATGGAAGTCCAAATTTGGACTCCTGTGGAAAATTGAGTGGTGCAGAGAAGCCATGGTATTTCCATGAGCATCTTCTCTGTTGGCAACATAAATTGTTGCTAGCTTGCATTTTGGCCACAGGAATCTTGCTTAGCCGCATGGACGTGGCAACATTAATTGCTTCCTGACATGATAGCATTTATTAGCCAGCCGCATGTATGCTTGAACACTTAGCATCAGCCGCATATACAAATGCATTGTTAATACATTCTTGAAAGCCAGCCGCATGAGAATGCATTTAATGCATTGTTGAAAGCCAGTCGCATGAGAATGCTATTAATGCATTGTTAATGCATTAGAAATGCTTTGCTTCAGAATGCATTTAATGCATTGGTTACTACCTCCTCTAACACTAGCCGCATAAATTCTAAAAGCATTAAATGCTTCCAGGACATATAAGCAATTCCATGCTTATTTAAATAAGCATTAAATGATGCTAGAGTTAAAGCATTCCATGCTTTATTTAAATAGGCATTAAATGCTCCTAGAGATAAAGCATTCCATGCTTTATTATATAATAAGCATTAAATTCCTTTTTGATTGAAAGCGTTCCAATCTATTAGCAAAACTTGGAAAACCAAGCATTAGGAATGAATGCTTCCCAAGCATCCATGTGCCCTGGGCAATTAATGCCTTAACACCAAATGCACTTGCTTGTGCATTTCCTTGGACTACCAATTAATGAGCCACATAAAGTAGGAAGTAATGCATGCATTATAATCCATGAACCAGCCGCATAAGCTTCAGGAGAATGTATTACTTTAATGTATTCTTGAATGGAATTTTATGCATTATTAATACTTTGATGCCAGTCACACTCAGCCGCATGGGAATAATTGTCACGCCCCGATCCCGGAGGATCGAAAACAAGCCACTGGGCGTGATGCCGTACAAGTCTAGATTGCACTTGTACAAGGCAAAACCATTACAGTTCCTGGTAATTCTCAGAAAACATCGACAATGCAGCGGAACTAAGCAGATAACTTGAAGTCACACAATTTATATAGAAATGTATCTCTTTATTGATAATCAAAATGGATTACAAGACTTGCAGCGGAATACAGAGTTTACAACTGTTTACAAGACTTTTGAATAGCCAACTGAATGTATACACTTGCCCTCTAGGCTACAAATGAATATACCGACTTCTTTACAATGAACTTGCCAATATGGCTACAATCTCACTGGTATGACTGAGTTCCCATGTTCCATACATTATGTCCCGTATAGCAGAAGACATCGTCTTGCAAGAGGAGCTTTTGCACACCCATCCGATTCATCGATGCCAAGCACTGATTCACAGGATTTCCCCCAAGCAAACACCTATAATATTGCCCACAACGTGGGTCAGTACATCATCAATGTACTAGCGAGCGGTGCTGGCCCAACTCACCTAAGAAGACAGCACTAAGTAATCATGTTATAGAACATTATTATCAATGGTCTTTCTCGTTGCCTTAGGGTCAATTTTATGTTATAGCCGACAAGAAGTAAAGCATGCAAATCTCATAGCCAACATAATTTAAAGCATGCAGTTATCACCCTTTGGTGATTCTTACCCACAGTCGTGTAGCCATCCCTGTACAATTATAATACTTACTCTGCCTGCACAAGACATTGTTAGGAACAATATCATGATTCAATATGAATATCATCGTTCGGGTGATTCTTACCAACAGCCGATATCCTTCCCTGTATTTGAGTAATAACTTACTCTGCCTGCATAAGACATCATTAGCACCTGACCTATCTATATGAAGGTCACTGGCGACACGCCATCCTGGACCGTCTTACAGATATACAGCGCCCTTGCAGTGCAGGTAGCTAGCCCCACTGCAAGTCCTGTATACCGTGCTAGTACATCAGCACTGCCACTACTTCGGCACTGGTTTCCCCTAGGACGAACCGGGTTTCATGGCCCAGGAATACCGTTCGAGAAACCACCTTGTCGACAAATTGTCCATGACCATGCAACTATATGCAACTTATCTAAGAAGAAAACATATAATGCATGATAAGGAAAACTAAGCAAAAACCATCATTCTCATCCATCTTGCCATCTAGCCATCTTGCCTTGAGCCAACGCTCATATTATCACCTGCCCATCCAGGGTCTTAGCATAATCAACATTCTACATCGGCGACGGGATAATAGAATGTTGTTACCCAAAGCCTTGCCACATCTTTCCAACCAACTCAATGTACTCACCGCCCAGTTCCTGGGACTTAGCATCTGTTAAGCAAACATTCATTCGAATGCAAAGCAAGCATACTCACTGCCCAGTTCTTGGGTCTTAACATCTGTTTGCCAACTATTCATTGAGCCAAAGCTCGATATACTTACCGCCCAAATATTTGGGACTTGCCTTCACCTGTCATGCAATTCATCGCAACATCGCACAAGCATACATTTCATTTAGCCACAACAGTTTACGTTCAGGTGATTAATTATCTTTCATTATCTTTCCAAATTCCATGCAAGGTGTTATTGAGCAACACAATAAGAAACATAGCAAACTCATCCTTATTTTAAGCGTGAAGCTAAAGGATCTTTGAAGGGTTCAACACTACTCACATTCATAGGACGATTCCCGCCACGATCGCATAGACTTCCAAGCGATCCTTCACATATTCCCAAGTCCAACAAGGCTTCATCGAACCAACCATCCATCATAAGGCATCTTGCGGGTCGGGGCACTACAATATATACCACCCAGAAAAAGTTTCGTCCTCGAAACTTAAAACAGAACTCATCCCCAAACTTCAACCAACTTTTCATGAAAATTCTCAACGATCAACTTGCACCATTTAAATATTTCTCCGCAATCTCTCGATTGATTTCCAATAATGTTCCGTCTCGTTACAGCATCCCAATTAATTTAGCATAGTTTACCATCTTTGATCTTTCCTCCAACACTCGTGCAAATCCTTAGCACATAATAATCCTTCCCGTGGCTTCGTTTGAATTCAGCATATCACTTAGTTGGAATCATACACATATTTTAGGCGTCCCCGAAATACATGCACTTCAGCCAAGTTTAGTGATAGAGAAAACGAACGAGCTACGGTCTAACTTCTCTTCCGAACATCAGTAATTCCTTTCGAGCATCTTGTATAATCCCACTTGTTTTATTCACTATCCCAACCAACTGATAACATAATAGATGTTGCAAATTCCAACTCGATAAATATTCCTCAATCGATACCAACGTTTTCCAAAGTATTCAGACTTAGATGTATCAAGTATTCCTTTCAAGTTCATTGTCATTCATGCCACCACAGTTGATAAATCCCATTGCCACATTTCATTTCGATACCCCAATTCTCATCTATCAAAATCTTGTACTCATCATCGTTCGCCTCCATACACTTTGTTTGCAGCTCGTAAATTTTCCAATCGTGATCCATCTTCCAAGTTGTACCATTCATCAAATTGTACCACAATTCTACTCTAGCAACTTTTCTTGCTGTACTCCAACATTTTCTCGTATTAATCAAGCCAACATATTTATCCTCTCGCATAGTCAACTATCATATTCCAGCAACATTAATCTCGAGGGTCATTCCTACTCATATTCGCATCTCGCCGATCTCGGCTACATGCACTATCCAATTCCGTCATTACACTTATATCCTCAACTCTGATTCGATCAATGAAATTATCCCAACTATCCCAAAGCACTACCAACAATTTTCGTACCTCAATATCAATCAATCAAATCCAACTAGTCCCAACAATTTCCAGCAATCTAACAAAGGCAACCAAATTTCAAAACCAACATGATCCGTCATCCCATCCAACATTATAACATCAATTTTCCCAAATATCTATTCCATTCCAAAGCCTACTTTCCAACACATCTTATTCAGTCCAACTATACTCATGCAACATCAATAGGGACATCCTATGGTTTTCCAACAATCAACTTAGCATACAGTCAAGTCTCTACGGTCAGCTAATCTAAGCTAAACCAGACGAATCATTCAGCTAACTCATATGAGGTGTATAGCTATTAGGGACAAACTTATCTCTTATCTTAGAGGCAACCAATCTCATCATAGGGCAACTCTATGGTCTGACCAACTTAATCATCAAGGGACATTCCTAGCCAACATGTATCAATCGTAAGCTCAGCTACGATTCGATACCACCCAATATTATAGGTAAAGCAATCACAAACTCATAAACACATTAAGGGTCAAGGGACATCTTATCACGACAAGGGTATATGCAATATACCACCCAGAACTCAAGCCATTCCAACACAATATTCCTTCGCATCAAACCAACATCCAACATGGACAATCCATCCGTAGTGGTTATGCTGACCACAAATACCGACTCAAAATTCTGTCGATTCCCATTCACTAAAATCCATGCACATTCTGTTCCAACATACCATGCCATCACCCACTGTCGATTGCTGTATAACAATCGATTCAAAGAATCCCACACATAAGACATCCAGCATACATCATAAACTTACGCATCGCATCATTGTTATTCTTTTTGGTAACTTTTAGAAATTCAACAAAACACACATATCACAGCTCACATATTTAGACTTATTGTATGGAACACCCAGTGAGAGGTTAGAATGATCAACGGACTTTCAGTCAAGGGAACAACATAGAATAGTTTGGAAGCAACACAGAACAATCGCAGAAGCACTATGAGTCATCATAGAGGCAACTTTGATTTCATCGCGGAAGCAACTTTGAGTATTCGCGGAAGCAACTTTGATTCACCGCGGAAGCAACTTTGAATAATCGCGGAAGCAATCTTTGAATTATCGCGGAAGCAGCTTAGAATCATCTTAGTAGCAACATTGATTCGAAACAAATCGAATAGGAATCCAAGGACGTAAAGCCGTGCTCTGATACCATTATGTCACGCCCCGATCCCGGAGGATCGAAAACAAGCCACTGGGCGTGATGCCGTACAAGTCTAGATTGCACTTGTACAAGGTAAAACCATTACAGTTCCTGGTAATTCTCAGAAAATATCGACAATGCAGCGGAACTAAGCAGATAACTTGAAGTCACACAATTTATATAGAAATGTATCTCTTTATTGATAATCAAAATGGATTACAAGACTTGCAGCGGAATACAGAGTTTACAACTGTTTACAAGACTTTTGAATAGCCAACTGAATGTATACACTTGCCCTCTAGGCTACAAATGAATATACCGACTTCTTTACAATGAACTTGCCAATATGGCTACAATCTCACTGGTATGACTGAGTTCCCATGTTCCATACATTATGTCCCGTATAGCAGAAGACATCGTCTTGCAAGAGGAGCTTCTGCACACCCATCCGATTCATCGATGCCAAGCACTGATTCACAGGATTTCCCCCAAGCAAACACCTGTAATATTGCCCACAACGTGGGTCAGTACATCATCAATGTACTGGCGAGCGGTGCTGGCCCAACTCACCTAAGAAGACAGCACTAAGTAATCATGTTATAGAACATTATTATCAATGGTCTTTCTCGTTGCCTTAGGGTCAATTTTATGTTATAGCCGACAAGAAGTAAAGCATGCAAATCTCATAGCCAACATAATTTAAAGCATGCAGTTATCACCCTTTGGTGATTCTTACCCACGGTCGTGTAGCCATCCCTGTACAATTATAATACTTAATCTGCCTGCACAAGACATTGTTAGGAACAATATCATGATTCAATATGAATATCACCGTTCGGGTGATTCTTACCAACAGCCGATATCCTTCCCTGTATTTGAGTAATAACTTACTCTGTCTGCATAAGACATCATTAGCACCTGACCTATCTATATGAAGGTCACTGGCGACACGCCATCCTGGACCGTCTTACAGATATACAGCGCCCTTGCAGTGCAGGTAGCTAGCCCCACTGCAAGTCCTGTATACCGTGCTAGTACATCAGCACTGCCACTACTTCGGCACTGGTTTCCCCTAGGACGAACCGGGTTCCATGGCCCAGGAATACCGTTCGAGAAACCACCTTGTCGACAAGTTGTCCATGACCATGCAACTATATGCAACTTATCTAAGAAGAAAACATATAATGCATGATAAGGAAAACTAAGCAAAAACCATCATTCTCATCCATCTTGCCATCTAGCCATCTTGCCTTGAGCCAACGCTCATATTATCACCTGCCCATCCAGGGTCTTAGCATAATCAACATTCTACATCGGCGACGGGATAATAGAATGTTGTTACCCAAAGCCTTGCCACATCTTTCCAACCAACTCAATGTACTCACCGCCCAGTTCCTGGGACTTAGCATCTGTTAAGCAAACATTCATTCGAATGCAAAGCAAGCATACTCACTGCCCAGTTCTTGGGTCTTAACATCTGTTTGCCAACTATTCATTGAGCCAAAGCTCGATATACTTACCGCCTAAATCTTTGGGACTTGCCTTCACCTGTCATGCAATTCATCGCAACATCGCACAAGCATACATTTCATTTAGCCACAACAGTTTACGTTCAGGTGATTAATTATCTTTCATTATCTTTCCAAATTCCATGCAAGGTGTTATTGAGCAACACAATAAGAAACATAGCAAACTCATCCTTATTTTAAGCGTGAAGCTAAAGGATCTTTGAAGGGTTCAACACTACTCACATTCATAGGACGATTCCCGCCACGATCGCATAGACTTCCAAGCGATCCTTCACATATTCCCAAGTCCAACAAGGCCTCATCGAACCAACCATCCATCATAAGGCATCTTGCGGGTCGGGGCACTACAATAATAGTTGCATGCACTATTATTTAATGCACCTTAGTAATTTTTTAGCAAGCTTTTGCTTGCATGCAATTTAAGCTTGGCCGCATGCACTTTAATGTTGGCCGCATGGCATTTTCTTTAAATAATTGTATGCATTGCATGCAACCTGTTGAGCCGCATGGCCTTATGTACTTGGATGGCATATTATAAAATAATATAATCATTGCTTGGCCACGTGAACCATTAATTAAATGGTTCACGTAAACCTTTTCTTACTGCATTAATTATTGAGAGCCATATGGCCCCAGTACTTGAGTGGCCACGTGCCCTTTTCTTTTGGTTGAGTAGAAGCTTGCATTTATTGCGGGTTCCTCTCTTCTTGTCTTTTTTGGTTGTATGAATATTTCTTGCTGGCCGCATGTCCCCTTCAGTTATTTTCTGGCCGCATAAGCTTTGGCTGGCCGCATGGGTGGCCTCCCACTCTCTTTGGCCGCATATTTGTTCTCTCACTTTTGGCCCGCATGGGGTCCACTTTGATTGTTTAAATGTTTTATTTGCCTGAATTGTGGTCAGAATTTCTTTCCACTCCCAACATGAAAGTTGTAGAGTTTCTCCTTTGCTTCAAAAATATATATATATTATATATATTATTATTTAATTGTACAAGTTTTTCCTCTCCTTGATAAATGACATGACTTGATAGTGACCCGCCGTGGTGCACTCCCGACATGATAATTGACCTGACAAATTTGACATGATAACTTGACATGATAATTCTTGATAGTGGCCCGCCGTGGCGCACTCTTGACATGATAAACCTGACATGACATATCTCGAATGCTGTTGTGACGGCTAACACGACTTGACAAGATTGAATAACCTGAACACCGTGGATGATTGTGCTTATACAAATGAACCCATCTTGTCTTACATCATGTCTAGGATGGGGATCCCTGAGTACCACGGTCAGGGATACCCACTAAATTCGACTAAGGCTAACAACTAGAATAATCCATTAGTCATGAAAAGATTTTTCCAGCTACAGACAATCCCGTTATCTGGGCGCCCCACTTGGAATCTGTAGCCTGGCGACGAGTAGGGCACATTTCCAGCACACTATCATGTCTTGCACCCTTATTGTACTAATATTCGACCTGGATAACCTGGATGGTCTGCAGGGCTTGTGGCTGTGGAGCAATCTCACTGCATCTTGCTAGTAACTAGGCCTGTGATAACCCTAGTTAGTTAAAGTATCAAGCCGTACTTATTGCTTGGCCGTGAAATATTGGATGGGATTTGCCAGTCTATTCTTGTCTTGATTCTGTACGAGATTGTTACATGTCCTGATTTCTTATATTTATCTTGCCGATAAATGGTGGGAGAAGCCAAGTTCTGTTCAGACGAAGGGTTACAACCCCGGTCCTTGTTTGGTTTACGGGTTGTAACCTGGTTATCGAAATAGTCCCATGGTTATCTCATCGTATATCACCTGTCATGTTTTTCCTTAATTACTGTCTTTTATTTGTAATTATATTCTTGTGCTAATTGCTGGTTTTAGTTCCTAAGTGAAGCCTCCTTTGTGGCACTTGCTCTTTCTGGGGTCTGACCCAGCTGGTTTTGTATGGCCAGATACCGGAGCAGCTCCAGAGGATCTATCGATTTTTCTGCCAGATGGTGACCACTAGACGGAACCCTGGCAACGAGTAGGTTTATTTTGGCTCTCCCACTCTATTGTAAAATTATTCTTTTGAGACGTTTAGCCGCCGAGCAAGTTTTAGCTCGTGTACATTTTTACTTACTGTCTGCCCACGGGCTGTGACATGATTGGCAACCTAAGGTTGATCATGTATGACTAAACTCTTGCTAGTCCTCACATTTTTAACGACTAGCTTCATGATCAGCTGAATATGTAATGTTTAGGACGCCTTACTATTGTATATTTGGTGATCTTACATCTTGCCACATTTCCTTACTTGCTTGTGATTGAGACACTAGGCTTGTTATTGACCTTAAGAGACTGATGGCTTGTAGATAAACCCTCATATATCTAGATAGCCGTGACCGTATAGTGGAGTGGATCCCATTTCATTATACGTAGCTGGCTATGTCTGCCCCCGCTCTCTAGTGTTCTGGTTCTGGGGCGTGACAAATAGTTTTCATATTTGATAACTTCTATAATTCATGTAGTTAGTATTATCTTACATTGATTTTCTTATTGATTCTTGACACGATGGTTATACGAAATAGTAGTTATGGATTCTTTACATATTGTTCGTGACCAATGTATTACCGTATTTGTGACCTGTTTGAATCCACGACTACTAGTCGGGCGAAAAAATACATTAGTAGACATGTAAATATACCCAAAAATATTCTATTTGTCTGATCGTGTCTGATAACAATCGCACATTTTATGTACGAGGTGTCGAATTTATCCTTAGTCGTTTACATGTCGAAAGTGATATTTTAACACACTAGTTAGATGTAGTCTTGCTATATGTTATTGTTCCTGTTTCAATTGTTATTACTGTTACTTTTTTGTCTTTATTACCATGCTCTCCTGCTTTTACTCACATGTTTCATACCATGATTCTTTGTTTATCCACCCATCATGTATTTCAGTATTATTTACTGTTTTATAGATTTTATCAACTATTGGAACTGCTATTAGAATGTACTCGTTCCCTTCCTGACTGGAAACCATATTTTTCAGATAGTCGCAGCTACTCTTTTGCATTGGATTCTTAGGGAGACATTGGTATATGCGGAGGTCAAACTTAAAGACTAGTTAGATAGTTGAGTATTTATTTAGTTGTCTTTTTATAATTTGTGAGACATTGTACTTGTATTCAAATGTAAACTTGGATATTTTAATTTTGTGTAGTTAATTTGAATGCGCAATAAAGTTATATTTTATATGATTTTAAGCGTTGTGGCTAGATAGCGTACTACTGCCGATACTGCAGCGTAGGCTGGACTTGCGCACGCACTTGCATCCGAAAAGCGGGTACGGGTCGTGACAGACGGAGGGAGAGCAGAGAGGGGGGCGAAGAGGGGAGGCAAAGAGGGAAAGTGGAGAGGGGGTCACCACAGAGGGGTTAGAGAGTCAAGGGAGCCGAGGGAGTCGCCGCACCGCCACGTCGGAGAGGAACCGAGGGAGCCGATAGAGGAGGGAAGTTTGGGAGGGAAATGAATAGTTTGGTAAAATTTTGAGAATGAGTAAGAAAGGGTTACTGCTCCACTTTTACTCGTGGACAGCGACGGATATTTTCGTCGCTAAGTTATTGGTACATATCTAGCGACTAACCGATGACGGATATAGCGACGAAACTTAATATTGTAGTTTACATATGTTATTAGCAACTAAGTAGTCGCTATTTAGCGACTAATTTACTTTCGTCGGTATTATCAGTCGCTAAATAACAGTATTTTTGTAGTGTAGAGAAAAATTTATGGCCATGGCAAGTTTCAAGAACTTTTATGGCTAAACTTGTTGTTTGGGATGACGACCCTCCATGCGCGCAGGAGGCCATACGACAAAAATGCCAAATGGCCATTGAAACTTGTCGTATGTAAACATCCACGAAAACATGCACACTATGTGCATAGGTTTCCAATGCGCATGGGTTGAAGGTGCATGCTTGTTTTGCCATGCGTCGAATTTTTCATGCGCCAGATTTGCCATGCGCCAAATCTGCCATGCACTAAAATTGCTTATGTGTCAGGTTGTTATGTGCCTGATTGCCCTTGTGCTTGGACATATTCATGCGCCTATTAGCTCATGCGCTCGGGTATGTCCATGCACCAATTTCCCTTATAGACCTGAGTTGTTCATGCGCCTAAGATCCCATGCGCCTATTTTGTTGGATTTTTATCTTTAAGTAATTTTTTTTGTTATTTCTCTTAGACTTGATTACTTGTCTCGACCCTAGTACACTATGAATAGCTTAGTCTAAGTGACGTATGCGCCTATCTGACCTATGTGCCAAAGTGACTATGTTCCTTATGACTTGATTATTTGTGTATGTGCTGGTACTATTCTATGTGTTTACTAAGGTACAAATCTACGAGCGAACTGAGGTGTTGTCCTATGTGTGCACTGAGGTGCTATTCTACGTGCTATGTGATCCTATGCGATATATGACAGTGCATTCATGTTTTCCAGCACCAGTCATGGTAAATAGTCAATAACATTAGTGTGATATGATGGTTATTTGCTTGATGCATTACAGTATGGATGGATTTATATTTGGACTCTATGAGCTTATGTGGATTCATACTTAGGGTACATGTACTAAGATACGACATCTAGGAGGATGATCATGTAACCACGACATGTGATTCCAAGACTAATATAGAGTTAATCTAAGCAACTTTGTAAGCCTCCTAGATTTTTTGAGTTATTTTATTTTACTATTTTAATTAATATATTTATTAATATATATATATTCCACTATTATTTTGATGATTAAATACTCTTTTTTGTAGCTTTTTGGAGCACAAGAAATTCCAATATGTGGAAACGTCCTTCATGTGTTTTGACTGAGACAAGTTTATCTTTATTTTGATATATCGTGTCCTACTCAAATATGTTCTCTTGTATTTTATTTTCGTCGCACAACTTTCGAGTCAACTTAGACCAATTTGCTATCTACCGTAAACCTTGATCCAACTTCCAACTTAATTTCGGGTCTCAACATCGATCAAACATAAATGATCTAATATGTTATTTTGACCAAATTTGAGCCTAAACATATGTCAATGGTGTCTCACTCAATTGAGTTCCTATGTGCTACTTATTTTCAAATGGCACATTAGACCCATTTATAGTCTTTTTGGTGTTCAGTTCAATTCGAATAATTGTTTGGACCGAAACCTAGCATACCCAACTTAGTTGAGCCTATCTAGGGTTGCCTAAATCAATTAGAGATATATTTAATTAATTTTTGTACATTTAATAGCAGGTCACGTGTATTAAACCCATGTATCTTTGACTCAATCTATCACCTTTCCAAATATGGAAATCCACTAACCCACCTTGCCATTTTAGTTGATTGGTAGACCAAATCTCCACCAAATCAATCCAAACCTCCTCCATATTAATTTTAACTTATATGAGACCAAACTCTTATGTATTAAACTTCTAAAAATAGCCACCCCTACTCCCCACCTTGTAAATCCTGAAACTGCATTCAGCCTTGGCCTTCGGAGACACATTGTGGTGTAACGGCAGTTTTGACCCCTTTCTGACCTCCCATGACGCTCCACGAATATTTGTTGTGAAGCTAACACAAGCTTATACAATAATATCAAACCCTCACACATCTATAACCCCTTTTAGTGTACCAAAATAGTCCGAGAAGTCAGCTAATTCCAGCAGCACAATTCTGTACAAACCAGCAGGTTGGTCATCTTCTCCAATGGTTTCATCTACTTTTTCTTATCTGTTTCTCTTAAAACAAAAACTAATAGATATTCCTATGTGTCTAATTTTATTTCAAATTGCTAACTCACACCATTCTACTCGGTTTGGCCGTGGCGTTCGTTGCACTAAAACGTGTCAAGAATTGACTTATTTTGGTGTGAGGATCTTTCCGATGACTTCCAAATCCGTTTGATCTAAAACAAATCCTTGTTAATGTCTCTAACATCACTCTTAATCATCTAGTAATGTTCTTTGTTCATATTGTCAAGTATTTCATGCGTTTATGATATCGTTTCTATGATACTAGTTTTTCGGACGCCGAAAAGTCCACCGTAATCTGACTACTTGATCTCTAAACTTCATAAAAGTTTAATATAATTAATTGAGATAGAAAATCATATTTTCTCTAATTTATTTTTATTATTTCTAGAATATATATTTTCTATATTTTTATGTCGATTCATTTTCTAAATTGGAACCCCGTATGGCATAGTTGCGCGATTTTTGAACTAGTTTATGTTGGACTTATTTTTCCTAAAATATTTATATAAAAAATATATTCAAAAATTAATGTTTATTTTCCTAGTAATAAAATTATATATTTTGGGGATTTAAATATTATTTTTCTAAAATAACATGGTGTCATATATAGTAGCATTGATGATATATATGGTTATGTGTTATTTATGGTTGTTGACTAGTTGTACTTACATATATAGTATGTGATTCTTATTGTGTAATTTTGACATCAATTCCTATTATTTCTCAAATTACTTAGATTTATTTTAGAATTTAAATATATTGGTTTTATATTTATGTAGTTTTGATTTAATTGACAAGTTGGCCTATCAAGCCAACAAGTTGATATATTTAGTCAAATTATGTTTTTCTATAAATATTATGATTAAATATTATTATTAAATATCTTTAAGAAATATTTTAGAATTTATAATTACTATTTTTAGTCCAAATAAATACTACTTTTATCTAATAGCATGATTACATGTGTATCTAGAATAGCTACAATATATATATATATATAAATATATATATATATATATATATATATATATATATATATATATATATATATATAAAAAAAAAAAAAAAAAAAAAAAAATATATATATATATATATATATATATATATATATATATATATATATATATATATATATACCTGTTTCATAAATATGTATATATGATGGTTGTCTTAAATTTAGATAACTTCCAGAAATATTTATATTATTACTTCATAATTTAAAATGAATATTTTTATATTATGAAGTATTATTTTTATGTTGGCATGATACTTCATGTGGAGGGCGTATATATGTAGTTGTAAACTAGTTAAGCTAGTATATGTAGTAGACTATATAAATAGTATGTATGTTTATGGTAGATATGTTATCTTACAATTAGTATTTATTTTAGTTTATTTATTTTTTAGGAGTTCATAATCATTCAAATACAGTTGGAGCTGGACCGTAATTTACTTTGCTTCTGAAGTTACATGCAAGATACCTTGCCATAAATTGCCCTGTTTAAATATTTATGTTGGTAGTAGTTATAGTGGTGTACGTCCGAGTATGACTTGGGCTATATTGATGATGGCATTGATATGATAGGTGTTTGTGTGTGACTTAGTTGTGTAGGATGTTTCCCAAAAGTTGTGTAACTTCCATGCCATGACACGTAGGATTATACGACACTGTGAGTGAGGGTTTATTGTGTTGGCACGAGCTTCCATATTCGGCTAGCTACCGGTACGAGCGGTTCGTGTGTCGGTGCATGTAGAATTTAGATTATATCTAATTTAGTGACTTGCATTGAGATATGGGTTGTCCGACTCATTGATATGACTTGCACCATTCATGGACAGAGATGTCACGACCGGCACCCAGTGTATGGACACGAGAAGTGGGTACGCCTAGCCTATGCCGCAGTGTCGGCGGTAGAACGATGTCCTAGGTCACAACATCTAACGCAATATAAATGTAACTGCACACGATATACTCTCCGAACGGAGGACAATATAGAAGGTACATCTCAATCACAATCTAAGGTAGAAACATCACGATATGATAGATACAAGTCTCCAAAAGAAGTACAAACAGAAGAGAAATAAGTCTAAGTGTCTATACGACACTACAACAACAACATCCAAAACTAATACATCTCAGAAATATCAAAATAAGACAAGACAACAAGAAATAAGATAACTGTCTAGCTAACTAACCTAAGCTAAAGGATGGTGTCATCGACTGCTATAGGGTCCTCCTGTGGAATCAGCTCATAGGTATCATTTATGTGGGCTCCATAGTAAGTGGTAAAGAAGTCTTTCTCATCCTCTGTAATATTTTCAACAGGTCCAGTCAGGACAGAAACGAGCACAATACATCTCACGCTGTTCATAACATGGCAGAAAAGTATAAAGCATGCAAAAGAGTAAGATACATGAACTGTAAAGAAAGATATGCATGAAAACATGAAGATTTTTGATAACTGGAAATATATACATGATAGGTAAGAACTGTAAGTGATTAGTGATTTAGAGCACAATATGGTTATGGAAACAGGTTAGGTTGCACATGAATAAGCTATGGAGTTCACATGAATAATCTAATGGGGATATGATCCACATAACCAATTCTACTCACCCATGCCCCAATCAATACACAAGGATCCATTCAAGTTATGTTACGCACATAATTTCACGTGGGCTCAATAAATGAGTGCACATGAATAATTTTCACATGAGGGGCTCAGTGATCATGAGAGTACATGAATCACATGAGTTCATATACATGAATAGAGAAAGCACAGGAATACATGGTATACGTAAAAAGCACATGACATGATGTATCTGATGCTCCCGAGGGGGATAACATCTCATGAAAATATCTATATAGTACCAATCTGTGATAACATCGTGACAACATCAAGTAAAGTGATCTAGAGCAAGAATATAAATCCTAACAAGTATGAAACGATCAGAGAATATACTCGCCTGATACCCTGAGCAACTGGTGTATATCGGTGTCCGAACTGGAGTCACAAGGACTTATTATATGACATACAGGTTACAAAGAGTCCAATATTGAATAATTGAATTATATAATGAATTCTACATGCTCTAGGCCTCTCTAGGCCAAAAGTCAACTATAGGTCAACCTCTAGTCAACTTAGCTAAACTTGGACTGTTGGTCAATGGTCACCTAGGCTATTGGGGCCACATTGGTCTCTCTAGTCTAGACAAACTCTACATGAGGGATAATCCCCTAAATTAACCATATACCAAAACATATACCTAAGGTATATCACATATACAAACATATAATGTCTAATATTAACTCTAACTCATGCTACGTTACGTATCATCTATATAAATGTACCCTATATATGAGCCCTTCATATCAAGCCCTCTGTCCAAGTATGGACTGGACTAATAGGGTAACAGGTCACACACTACCTATATATAACATATATCTATAACATACATATCTATATATATAATAAGTAGATCAAGCCTTACCTATAAGTGTAAAATCTCATATAAGTAGTCTGATCTCACAAAAGGACTGAAACAAGATGGGAGGGCAGTGTTATGTTCCCATGTGATATTTAAATCTGAACATCAAGGACAGAACAAAAGGGAATTGGGACTACTCCAGATGTAGAGTGCAAGGCCAAATATAGGATATGCTAAGAAAGATATGCAATGTGTTATGAGTGTTGCAGTGTACAATACAGGGTTAATGAGGATGCTGGACCTCTCCAGTGTAGTGTGTGTATGCAAGAGAGTTAATGTCTGTAACGCCCCAGCCCCAAAATATGTAGGACTAGGAACGTAGACATGCCAGCTATATTCATACGAAATACATGAGCCTCGTATGAATACATAAGCTGTAAAATGCAGTAGAACCATAACTAATCTCATCCACACAAAAATATATAAATAATTGATATCATATAATCAACCATGAAAATGTCATTTGGTACAAGCAGTTGGGCGGAGACAAATCCACTACCAACGATGAAAAGAAATACATAACAAAAGAAAGATTTTGACGAGCGAAGCGAAGACGACCAAGTGCAATCATCCTCGTAGAGAAGCAAGGATCACGGCGAGAGCTAAATCACCTGCGACAAACAATAGCACACACCTGGCAAGACAACCAGGTCCTCAGAGGGACGTAACAAGACACATAATATCATGCCATAAACTGAATAAAGTTAGCTCAACAGAAAAGTATATGTGACTACACAAATAAAGGTTCTTAACCATTCTATGTGAATATGTATTTGAAGACAACGTTCCACCCAAGGGCTCCCGAAGCTAGAAACACGGCACATTAGCGTTTCAACCAAGGCACTAGTGGCGTCTAGAGAAAAGTAAATATACGGCCCATTGGCACTCGAGCGAGAACTAAGGGGCGTCTAGAGAAAAATAAATGCACGGCCACTAGCTCTTGGGTGAGTCACTAACGGCAGCTAGAGGAAAGTAAATGCACGGCACATTTGTGTTTCAACCGAGGCACTAGTGGCATCTAGAGAAAAGTAAATAAATGCACGGCCACTAATCTCTCGACTGAGTCACAAATGGCATCTAGAGAAAAGTAAAGGTGTGAAAGCCCCTGCGCCTAATAACTGTCTTCACCCTCCCCATGCACTACTCGCGCTGAATCCACATCACGACATTCCTAATAACTGCTAAGTCGCTAAGTCTCCTAGACAACCATAACTATTTAGCAGTTATTGCCTATCGTACGGCATGTGCACACCGATGGCCAGTCGATACGTACGTTCGAGATCTAAATGAGACTCGTGACTCGTGATACACAAGTGTCGGGCCAATGAATGCGACACAAACAAAGGTGGTCCCTTAACTCTAAGCCATATGCAGCTAAAATATAATAATTTGCAAGTACAATTTATATTTTCTAGAATAAGTAAAAATATGCATGATATTGAGCAAGAAATTAAACAGTGAAGGCAAGGTGTCTTGCCTGGTGGTACGCCTGGTGTGCTGCGATAATCAATGTGGCACAATTTACGACTTTTGTGTAACAACTACACAACGGAACCTCTTTTGGTGGTACAGACCGGTACATCGGGTCCAGAAGGGTTAATTTGGCTAGGTGCGATATGTGGAAGTTTGAGATTGGCAAGAAGATAGGAATATGACTAGTCATGAACAAAAATTTATTTGAAGAGAAATAAATATTAATAACTCTTAGGAAATACTTATAATAATTTAGAACATAATACTTAAAAATATATTTTATTAGTAAAAATAATTATTTGAAAAGACTAGAGAATCATTGTAAAGATATTTTTAGAAAATATAAAGTCTAGAGAAAATTATCTAGGGTTAAGACTACACTTTGAAATTGTAGGACCAAGTCCCAATATAATATTTTTGTTACAAATAAGTTTTTAGAAAATACTATATATATTTAATAACAAAACTATTAAAGATACAAATGATAATAAATTTTTATCTCATAACATAATATTAACAAGAAACAATGATTAATAAAATATAATAATGTGTATATATTGTTTTCTCTAGTGTAAACAAAATAATAATTAATAATAATAATAATAATGATAATAATAATGGTAAATGATAATAATAATAATAACTAACATAAGATATTAATAAAATCAAAAAATAAAATAAAATAAACTAACTATTACTGCTGTCTTCGAAAGGAAGAAACAAAAAAAGAGAGACAGAGAGGATGCAGAGAGAGAATAAGTAATTGAATAATAATAATAATAATAATAACAATAATAATAATAATAATAATAAACAATATAATAAAAAAATAAAAAAAAAGTAATTGAATCAAACGGATGTTTCCTTTCCTTAGGGAACAGAGAAAATGATAGGTTTCGAATCCGTGGAAGAGAGAGAAGCTGGGAGAGAGCGGAGCTGCGGAGGAAGAGCGGGCGGCACGGCGATAGGCGGAAGAGGCATGGGGTTCCGGTGGAAGAGAGGGCCGAGTGAGAGAGAGGGAGAGAGTTCGGAAAGAGGAAGAGTCGAAAGAGAGCGGACACGGCGGCGGTCGTCGGGGTTGTACGGCGGGAACGGTGCGGCCGTCGGAGGGAGAGAAGTGGGGAGCGGGGGAGAGATCGACCGGAGGAGTGCGGGGGAGAGATGGAGAGGGCTCTCGCCGGCGACGTGGCGCACTGGGCGAGGCGGAGAGGTTTTTGGGCGGCCGAGGGTTTCGGATCTTCGGCCATGGCGGTCGTGCTCTAGAAGAAGGAACGCGGAGGATCTCGGGGTTCGCGGCGGTGAGATCCACGCCGGGCGTAGGTCGACGGAGGGTCAGTTCGTGCAGGCGGCGGATGGGGTCCTCCGCACGGTCGGGGATGGTCGACGTGTGGTGGCGCGGGTTTCCAGTGTGTGCGAAGGAGAGCTCCGGCACGGCGGGGTTTCACAGTGGCGGGTCGGAGGGCGGCGGTTTCCAGGCGGTGGGGCGCTGCACCGGAGAGGTCGGCCCGGCGTCGAGGCGGTGGTCTCGTGGAAGCGGCGGGGAGGTGACGGCTGGCTGGGTCGAGACAGGTAAGGGTTTTTGCTTTGGTTTTTGGTTGTGGTGTCTACTGTGGTGGTGGTGTTATCGGGGCTGGGCCGACGGTGGTGGTGTTTGTTGGCAGCGGGTGGCGGAAATGGTTTTACTTTCTATTTCTTGTCTCCATAGGGTGGTCGATTGGGTGGCAGCGGCCTATGATGGTCGTGGCGGGGGTTAGTCTTGGCTGATGGTGGTGGCCGGGCTGTGCTCGGGGAGGTCAGTTAGTGTGTAGGTGGTGGCTGGGTGGAACTGGGTGGAACTGGGTTGCTGTTCGTGGTGGTGGTGGCGGCGTAGCCTCGGAGGAGGAGACTGTTTTCGACAAGTCTAGGGTTTTGGGTTTGGTCTTAGGATTTGGATATGTATTTACGGGTTATAGAGGTGTCGTGTTGGGTGTGTCTGACACGACGGGGGAGGATGTTCGGAGTTGTCGGACATGGGACGAAATAATGTATATGTAAAAGAGGAGAATAGTGGATGGGACACGGACACGATGCACGATGGTTGAGGAGAATTTTATTTGTGGATGAATAATATGGAGGAGTACCTGCCTATTTATAGGATGTGGGAATTCCCACTTAGATATGTACTAGGAATATTTGAAACCCAAGTAGATAAATCATCTACTAATTTAAATCAATTTAATAAATCTAAATCCAAATAAAATCCAATTTTAAATATAATTTAAAAACCATCTTTTATTTAAAACCAATTGAGATAATTCAAATTCCAAATGTAGTTATTAATGTACTATTTAAAATATATCAATAAATTAAATCAAGATTTAAATTGGTACAATAATTTCAAAATATGTTTTCTAAAAATGCTATAATAATAATTTCGAAAATACACTATTATTTAAAACAACTAATAAATAATTACTAAATATATATATGTATGTACAAATAATGTATACGTAAATATACTTTTCTAAATTACCATTTTATAGGAAAAATAATTTATTATTATAACGGTATAAAGGCTTTTCATTAAAATCATAAACTTGAAAATGGTAGCTAGAAATAATTATTACATATATTATTTTGAAACCATAAAAATAGAAAAATATTTTTCTAAAAATATGTACGCTCGCACATATTCGTACTCGTCGAGCAAAAACAAAAAATAAAATTTCGTGCACGACGTTCGATACGACTACGCGACGTACAATACAAAAAATTTAAATCAGTACCAAAATTTAAATAAAAAATAGTAGAAATTTAGGGATTTTACATCCTACCCAACTTAAAAGAATTTCGTCCTCGAAATTTAGAATTAGTAGGGGGTGAGAAGGCACAACGGTAGATAGAAGGGTTCGAAGTTTATATGGTCGTAGTCTAGATTGAGGATATGATTAAGAGACGATTGTAATCACTTCTTAAATTCAAGTGATTAGAAAGTCAAGATCGTAGATTTAGGGTCGAGGGAAAGGTCGAGTAGTTCAAGAACAAGATATGGCAACATCGAGTGATAATGGTCATAGGTGATAGGTTAGCTAGAGGAAGTGCTAGTATAACGCCTTCGTCCTTCTAAAATAGGTGAAGGTGAAAGCAAGATAGAGTTCGAAGGAGGCGTTATCAAATACGAATATGTGATTCAAAGACGATCGAATAATTTCAAAAGAATTTTCAAGGCAGCCGTGGATGGGATTGTAAGGGCCAAGTTTAATTATGCCCCCATCCACGTAGAGTAATAGACAAAAGCGAACCAAAGTGTACTTGGTTGATCATACCATTATGCACCGATTCTGATTAGACAACATGCTAGTGAGCGCTCAATAGCATATGTCATGAACAAACTCGATAAAGAATAAGCTTGCAAAAACTCGGCTACATTAGCATCATTAGTCAAAACGGTAAATACATAGGTACGAGAGATTAAGATTTAAAGAAGGTAGAATGATTCTAAGTCATACAGTCGTCCTATAGTCTTCTTGTCCAAGTCCTTGGTTGGCTAGACGGGTTAGGTCCTCTAGATTCTAGGATCTAAATAAGCTTGCTAATATAGGTCACTAGGTCAAAAGGTTGTTGGTTCATAAGGTATTCTACCCAACTTAAAGAATTAAACTAATGGTGTTTTGGGACAACTAACTAGTAGGGTCAATCTCTAGCAAGCACAAAGGGAAAATAAGAATAGGGATGGAAGGAAGCAAGCAAGATGCAATTGTTGAGTCAAACGGTAGATAAAATCAAGAAAAGAGGTCAAGTATGTGGATGAGATCCTAGACTTCTAATCCTATACGCAGGCTTGCTTGGTACGGTAAAGTAACCAAGCAATTTATCTTGACCTGCATGGGCCACCACAAAAATATGTAACGCCCCAGCCCCAAAATACGTAGGACTAGGAACGTAGACATGCTAGCTGTATTCATACGAAATACATGAGTCTCGTATGAATACATAAGCTGTAAAATGCAGTAGAACCATAACTAATCTCATCCACACAAAAATATATAAATAATTGATATCATATAATCAACCATGAAAATGTCATTTGGTACAAGCAGTTGGGCGGAGACAAATCCACTACCAACGATGAAAAGAAATACATAACAAAAGAAAGATTTTAACGAGCGAAGCGAAGACGACCAAGTGCAATCATCCTCGTAGAGAAGCAAGGATCACGGCGAAAGCTAAATCACCTGCGACAAACAATAGCACACACCTGGCAAGACAACCAGGTCCTCAGAGGGACGTAACAAGACACATAATATCATGCCATAAACTGAATAAAGTTAGCTCAACAGAAAAGTATATGTGACTACACAAATAAAGGTTCTTAACCATTCTATGTGAATATGTATTTGAAGACAACGTTCCACCCAAGGGCTCCCGAAGCTAGAAACACGGCACGTTAGCGTTTCAACCAAGGCACTAGTGGCGTCTAGAGAAAAGTAAATGCAAGGCCCAATAGCACTCGAGCGAGAACTAAGGGGCATCTAGAGAAAAATAAATGCACGGCCACTAGCTCTTGGATGAGTCACTAACGGCAGCTAGAGGAAAGTAAATGCACGGCACATTTGTGTTTCAACCGAGGCACTAGTGGCATCTAGAGAAAAGTAAATAAATGCACGGTCACTAATCTCTCGACTGAGTCACAAATGGCATCTAGAGAACAATAAAGGTGTGAAAGCCCCTGCGCCTAATAACTGTCTTCACCCTCCCCATGCACTACTCGTGCTGAATCCCCATCACGACATTCCTAATAACTACTAAGTCGCTAAGTCTCCTAGACAACCATAACTATTTAGCAGTTATTGCCTATCGCACGGCCTGTGCGCACCGATGGCCAGTCGATACGTACGTCCGAGATCTAAATGAGACTCGTGACTCGTGATACACAAGTGTCGGGCCAATGAATACGACAGAAACAAAGGTGGTCCCTTAACTCTAAGCCATATGCAGCTAAAATATAATAATTTGCAATTACAATTTATATTTTCTAGAATAAGTAAAAACATGCATGATATTGAGCAAGAAATTAAACAGTGAAGGCAAGGTGTCTTGCCTGGTGGTACGCCTGGTGTGCTGCGATAATCAATGTGGCACAATTTGCGACTTTGGTATAACAACTACACAAGAAAACCTCTTTTGGTGGTACAGACTGGTGCATCGGGTCCAGAAGGGTTAATTTGGCTAGGTGCGATATGTGGAAGTTCGAGATTGGCAAGAAGATAGGAATATGACTAGTCATGAACAAAGATTTATTTGAAGAGAAATAAATATTAATAACTCTTAGGAAATACTTATAATAATTTAGAACATAATACTTAAAAATATATTTTATTAGTAAAAATAATTATTTGAAAAGACTAGAGAATCATTGTAAAGATATTTTTAGAAAATATAAAGTCTAGAGAAAATTATCTAGGGTTAAGACTACACTTTGAAATTGTAGGACCAAGTCCCAATATAATATTTTTGTTACAAATAAGTTTTTAGAAAATACTATATATATTTAATAACAAAACTATTAAAGATACAAATGATAATAAATTTTTATCTCATAACATAATATTAACAAGAAACAATGATTAATAAAATATAATAATGTGTATATATTGTTTTCTCTAGTGTAAACAAAATAATAATAAATAATAATAATAATAATGATAATAATAATGGTAAATGATAATAATAATAATAATTAACATAAGATATTAATAAAATCAAAAAATAAAATAAAATAAACTAACTATTACTGCTGTCTTCGAAAGGAAGAAACAAAAAAAGAGAGACAGAGAGGATGTAGAGAGAGAATAAGTAATTGAATAATAATAATAATAATAATAATAATAATAATAATAACAATAATAATAATAATAATAATAAAACAATATAATAAATAAATAAATAAATAAAAGTAATTGAATCAAACGGATGTTTCCTTTCCTTAGGGAACAGAGAAAATGATAGGTTTTGAATCCGTGGAAGAGAGAGAAGCTGGGAGAGAGCGGAGCTGCGGAGAAAGAGCTGGCGGCACGGTGATAGGCGGAAGAGGCATGGGGTTCCGGTGGAAGAGAGGGCCGAGTGAGAGAGAGGAAGAGAGTTCGGAAAGAGGAAGAGTCGAAAGAGAGCGGACACGGCGGCGGTCGTCGGGGTTGTGCGGCGGGGACGGTACGGCCGTCGGAGGGAGAGAAGTGGGGAGCGGGGGAGAGATCGACCGGAGGAGTGTGGGGGAGAGATGGAGAGGGCTCTCGCCGGTGGCGTGGCACGTTGGGCGAGGCGGAGAGGTTTTTGGGCGGCCGAGGGTTTCGAATCTTCGGCCATGGCGGTCGCGCTCCAGGAGAAGGAACGCGAAGGATCTCGGGGTTCGCGGCGGTGAGATCCACGCCGGGCGTAGGTCGACGGAGGGTCAGTTCGTGCAGGCGGCGGATGGGGTCCTCCGCGCGGTCGGGGATGGTCGACGTGTGGTGGCGCGGGTTTCCAGTGTGCGCGGAGGAGAGCTCCGGCACGGCGGGGTTTCACAGTGGCGGGTCGGAGGGCGGCGGTTTCCAGGCGGTGGGGCGCTGCACCGGAGAGGTCGGCCCGGCGTCGAGGCGGTGGTCTCATGGATGCGGCGGGGAGGTGACGGCTGGCTGGGTCGAGACATGTAAGGGTTTTTGCTTTGGTTTTTGGTTGTGGTGTCTACTGTGGTGGTGGTGTTGTCGGGGCTGGGCCGACGGTGGTGGTGTTTGTTGGCAGCGGGTGGCGGAAATGGTTTTACTTTCTATTTCTTGTCTCCATGGGGTGGTCGATTGGGTGGCAGCGGCCTATGATGGTCGTGGCGGGGGTTGGTCTTGGCTGATGGTGGTAGCCGGGCTGTGCTCGGGGAGGTCAGGTGGCGTGTAGGTGGTGGCTGGGTGGAAGTGGGTTGCTGTTCGTGGTGGTGGTGGCGGCGTAGCCTCGGAGGAGGAGACTGTTTTCGACAAGTCTAGGGTTTTGGGTTTGGTCTTAGGATTTGGATATGTATTTACGGGTTATAGAGGTGTCGTGTTGGGTCTGTCTGACACGACGGGGGAGGATGTTCGGAGTTGTCGGACATGGGACGAAATAATGTATATGTAAAAGAGGAGAATAGTGGATGGGACACGGACACAATGCACGATGGTTGAGAAGAATTTTATTTGTGGATGAATAATGTGGAGGAGTACCTGCATATTTATAGGATGTGGGAATTCCCACTTAGATATGGACTAGGAATATTTGAAACCCAAGTAGATAAATCATCTACTAATTTAAATCAATTTAATAAATCTAAATCCAAATAAAATCCAATTTTAAATATAATTTAAAAACCATCTTTTATTTAAAACCAATTGAGATAATTCAAATTCCAAATGTAGTTATTAATGTACTATTTAAAATATATCCATAAATTAAATCAAGATTTAAATTGGTACAATAATTTCAAAATATGTTTTCTAAAAATGCTATAATAATAATTTCGAAAATACACTATTATTTAAAATAACTAATAAATAATTACTAAATATATATGTATGTACAAATAATGTATACGTAAATATACTTTTCTAAATTACCATTTTATAGGAAAAATAATTTATTATTATAACGGTATAAAGGCTTTTCATTAAAATCATAAACTTGAAAATGGTAGCTAGAAATAATTATTACATATATTATTTTGAAACCATAAAAATAGAAAAATGTTTTTCTAAAAATATGTACGCTCGCACATATTCGCACTCGTCGAGCAAAAACAAAAAATAAAATTTCGTGCACGACGTCCGATACGACTACGCGACGTACAATACAAAATTTTTAAATCAGTACCAAAATTTAAATAAAAAAATAGTAGAAATTTAGGGGTTTTACAATGTCTTCAGGATTTGTGTTGCAGGATATGAAATCTGAGTTCGGGCTTGAACTCAGCTCTGACCTGGCTCTCGTGTTTGCAGGTCAAAAACCAAATACAGGGGATGAATGTCTACTGTAGGGCAATTAAAGCAGGAGAGAATGTAATGCATATGCAGGACATAATTTTTTAGGCAGTGATATGCAATGGGAAAATGTAGTAGGATCTTGCATACAGTGCACTGTGCAGTGGTTCATAAGTTACAGAACATCTAGTATGTATGCATCAAGTGAAGATGCAGGATATGCTAATGGGATGACATGCAGGGAATGTCTACGTGCTCTGATACATGTCTGTATCAGAGCACACATGGCCATTTGAGTCTGATACTCCTAATGTGTAGTGAGTATACCAATTGAGAGTGCAGGATATTAAGTAAGGCAGTGAAACAGTGGTCTGATATGCAGTATGCCAATATGCAATGGCTAAATGGGAGATGCAAGGGCAAGACATATGTGTAGGGCCACTATCCAACTCCCAATTGAACATATCCCTAAGGAAAATAGATCTAAACAATATAACTGAACACTAAGAGTGGCAGGACAGATATGAACATGATGCAAGACATCTATCCTTATACTCAAAATCAGATACAACCATCTGATACTATAAGGCAACATGGGCTAACAACTAAGGAATGTGGACAGGACAAGAACAGTACCTGGACTAGAACTAAACTAAGGAAATGAACTCTCAAGAAAAGGTACCAAGGTATTCCATAAACAGAATTTAAACTAATGTGTAGTGTAAGATAGTATGAAGGCAGACAGGGCATATATCCCCTGGTCTGGACATTGCTTGTCTGCACAAGTGAAGAATGGCTAAAACCAAAGAGTGTCAATAGGTGGGAGGTGCAGAACAGAGCTAACACATATAGTGAACCACTCAAGATGGTCAGATACACTCCTCCTTCCCAAAGTTCTAAACTAAAGTAGTAGCAGTAAACTAATGGAAGATGCAGTGAAGAAAATGCATTCCTCTACATGCCTGACATTAAAACCAATGTATGTAGTGGATGCAAGGTGGGTGCAGAACATATGGCCAAATGCAGTATGTATTCTGATATATGCAAGACCAAGACCTACATGTACATTAGTCTTTTAGGGATGCAGGGTAATGTTCTGATACCATGTTGTATCAGTAGAGGATGCAGTGAAGGTAATTGGCCAATACAACATGCAGTAAAATCAAATGGAATGAATGCAGGGAAATAAAACCCAAGGATAGGACCATCTCATAAATTAGCTATTGCTCATGTTCAAGTTATCCATTTGCAGGTAATGAACATTGAATTGGGCAGGTAATGATATGGCCATCTTGTATGCAGGACAATTACAATGATGCAGGGGGCTCGACTGGACAAGGAAAAGGGGGTAACATGGATATGTTTTCTGAACCTATCTGGGAGTTCATGAGGGGTGATATGGGGATAAGACTGAATATTCACTCTACAGCAGGACTAACATATGGTGTGGAAAGGAAGGGACTTATGGGATGTTAATAAATTAGGCAAAGCAAATGGGTGTGGCTAGGTGGACAGGTACAGTTTGTATTCGAGCTTAACCTGGGGTGACTGAACTAAAGAGGTCTGTACTACCAAGTATAACTAATACCAAAACTAGAGAACTGAACAAAAGCAATGTAAGGACCCTATGACATGAACCTGGGGGTCTGGACAAAGAAGGAGGAACAATGTCCATTGATTGGTCATGTTCAGATTTGAACTATAGCAGAACAAAATGCAATTTGTGGCAGACATCCAAGGATATTCAAGGCTGGACACTGAATATGGTATAGGTAGTGTACAGGTGATTAAGAGTTAGGCAGGAATGAGAGTAGTGTTAATTATAGTGGAAGCAGGACATAGGGTTACAGGCCATTTGAATATTATGTGGCAGTTCAATATAGTAGATTTGGTTTGAAGGTGCAGGACAGTGCAAAGAGTGATGCTCGACTGAACCAAGTTCAAATATGAGCCAAAGGGGCTTGAAATAGAAAAAGTCAGATGAAATGAGGGGTTTAGGACAGCATTACAGTCACAAAACATGGGCAGCAATGACTGCACAACCTAAGAACCAGTGATTCTCCACAAGGCGAAACCCTATGACCCCGAGCCTTCCCAAGACCAATTTGGTCAGCTAAATAATCTTAAATCGCAGTCAAACAACCTAAAATGCTAACACATCCTATAACCAACGTAAACATCCAACCAAAACTGAAATTAAACATTCCAAAGCTCTATGAGTCATTTCATCGAACACTTGATGTGCGTATCTGATGCTCTCGTAATACGTACATCAAACAAATCCAAAATTGACCCAACTTCTTCCTAATGTAAGAGGGATCCTAAATGGATGCATCTACAACAAGAAAAGTGAATTTAGAGGGTTTAGATGGCTCTTACCAATTGGGAGTTGGAATTCTAATGAAAAGTTTCTAGATCTAGAATCTCCTCCAAGCATCAAGGCTCCAGATCCTTCCAAATCCTTCCTGGCTAGCCAATAGAATTTTCTCCTCTCCAAGAGGAAGAGAATAAACCTAATTTAGGAAAATTTGGATGAGAAAATGGTGTGAGAGTAATTTGGGGGAAAAGCTTCAAATTAGGGTTAGGTTTTGAATAAAAGAGGAAGAAAGATGATGAAGTGGGACTTTATATAAAGAGTGGGCTGCATCTTGAGGTTAGGGTTAGGTTTTGGGTCTAATGGAGAAAGTCTAAGGAGTCCCTCTCTAATTGTCATGACAAGTTTATAAGGAAGGGCCAATTCTCACTTAGTGTTTTAGTCAAATAAATTCCAATTGGTTTCTAGCTTAATTAGAGATTAACTAACTAGTTAGAATGAATTTAAGGTTTTTCTAAACTCACTAACTAAGCCTCTCTTGGTCGTGACTAACATCTAACCAATATGATTATAAGGTTTTACCAAATTATATCACTAACAAAATTTATTTAATTAAAATAATATAAAAATAATCAAGAATTCACCAATTGATATCACTAACATGATTTAATCCATTAATTAATAACTAAAATAATTAATTTCATAAAAGTTCAAAAATACCCCCATTTTAGAAAAGTGGGTGTTACAGGAGAAGACTACTAGTAGGCGTATGAGACAGCCCCTTTAGACTGCGTAATCTCTGAAGGAGACTACGGAGTCATGAGTCTCATAGTTTCATAGTTGCATGTTTGGCTCATAGCTCATAGTTCATAGCATCAGCTCATGATTCGATACCGGCATGTGATTCGGTGCTATATACTTATCACCTACCCATATGCCCAACCATTTTTAACATGCATTCACATATTACGGTGAGATATTGTACTTATCCCTAACCATAATATGGGACAATGTCTTATCATGGAATAGTGGGCCAGACCTTGTTTTTGTTTGGTTGTGGGTGTGGTTCTTATTTTGACGATAAGATAGTGGACCATGTGGTGGTTCGGGTTATTCATTCAGTTTATATTATGGAATGGGATAGTGTCTTGTCGCAGAATAGTTTAACATACCTTGTCCTTGTCTGGTTATAGGGGTGGTTCACTGCTTCGATGGCAGAATACTGGACTATGTTGTTATCCAAGCTATTTATTTTATGTTTATATTTATTCAGTTCATATTATGATATGTTCCTTCTGTATCTTGTTACGTCCCTCTGAGGACCTGGTGATTTCTCCAGGTTATTGTGGAGCACTTATAGATAGATAGATGGATGGTATATTTGTGTCTTCATGCTTCAGGTACTGCTTGTAGTATTATTTTATCATTTTTCCATGTTTTATATATTTCTTATCATCATATACTCTGCTTATTAGCCTATCTTTGCAAACTTATTTTTGTTCTCGAGTTTGCTCGAACATATGTATTATAGGACGGCTGACTATATTACATATCGTTAATTGTTGCTTTTTTACTTATATGTGGATTGAGATATAGTTGTGATAGCATATATTTAGTACACTTCTTCAGCGTAGCACATCTAGCATAAGTTCATTAAATTGAAAACTTATTCTAGATTGTATTAGCTGGCATGCTTGCGTTCCTAGTCCTATGTATTTTGGGACTAGAGCGTGACAAACTTGAATTGGTTGAAGCATTTGGGAGGGAACAGAATCTTGAGATCGTGCGTTACCGGCCCTGTCGGACAAAAGTCTGGTAGTGCAAGGATGGCCACCACGAATAATGTATATCATCCGCACTAGTGGAGTGCAGTATCTGATTATATGTGTCGAGCTAGTACCTCCCTACAAGAGGGCTGGTGTACTACCACATTTCCAGAATAGGGATATTTTTGTCTTTTCCTATCCTGTACCAAAATTTATAATTAAATTCATACTATAGGTATTATTGTGACTAAATATTTATTTTATGTGTGTGTGTATTTATTTATTAATATTGTGTTAGCTATTACGGTTAGTGACTAGTCTAGTTGTCAGACTTGTGTTAGTGAACCGGTTAGCTTAGACACTAAACTAGAGCCCAATAATTAGCATGACATGACTCATAAACCAACTTATTAGATTAGACTCATTAGGCTTATTAGTCATGACCAATTAGTTAAATTAGAGATTAGACTATTGACCGAAATAGGTCCAAATCCTTCCATATGGTAATTAGCCTTCATGACAACATTAGAGGGCATGTAGGACATTCTAGATTAGCTAAACGTAGCCTTATATGGCAGCCATGTAAGGAGAGAGAGAGCCTCTACTCTTCATTCATTCCATACTCTCATTTTGTGTTCTCTTCCAAGTATAGTCATTCCTCTACCATTTTCTCTCAAATCTCACCCATTCTTTCACTTATTCCTCTCATTCTCTACACTAGAAAGAGCTTGAAGACTAGGAGCAAGGAGTAGAGTTTGAAGGAGGTGTCCACTTTTGAGGATTGTGTCCACTTGTATCCACTAATGCCATTTCATTGGGAATCCATCTCCCAATAGATGAAATCTGAATTTAACCCTTGTAATTGATTCGAATTTGGGTCATTTGTCATTTAGGAACCACCCATGTATTAGGGATACCCATAGGGAGAAGCATAGGCTTCATTGAACCCATTTGGAGACTTTTACAATGAGTTTTTGTACCATTCTTGAAAAAAAATCCGAGAATGGTACATCAAGTGTTTGTCATTATGTTTAATGGACCAAATTAGGTTTGTTAAAGCACAATTGGATACGGTAGGATACGGGGTCAATTTCGAAGTTTTTGGGCCTCCTACATATGTTGTGACATGCTCTACTTCACATGGCACTTGACACTAGCCTAGTGGCTCACTAATTAGATGTGTCTACCTATTTTAGGCTTGCCTATGAAATTTGGTAGAATTCGGATAAGGTTTACTAGCGTATCTTAAACTAGTGCACCAAGTGTTCGACACGTGTCCCCATAGAAATTTTTGTGTTCTTTTGGAGTCAAAATTTTGGGTACGTGTCCTAAATAGGATACGTTCTGTGGTGTCATGATATCTTATGATTCGCACGAGTAGATTTAGAGATGTGATATATATATATATATATATATATATATATATATATATATATATATATATATATATATATATATATATATATATATATATATATATATATATATATATACACACACACACACAAATATATATATACACACACACATGTATTGATGGGTATATATATATATGAGTATAGGGGTATAAATATAGGGAGGTGCCTATATGAATATATGGGTGATGTGTGTGTGTGTCTACTCATACATATACCTATGTTTTATGTATAGGTTGTAGGGTGTGTGTAATGGATGAATATGGTTGAGGGATACTTGAATGGATAGGTTAATAGATATAGAGAGATGTACCACTAAATAGATAAGTGGATGAATAGATGAATAGAAAGATGGATCGAAGGATGGATAAATATTAGAGAGTGATGAAGAGGGAAAATAAGAAAAACAGCATCAGCAGCTTGTGACAGCAGCAGCAGCAGCAGCTTATGCAGCAACAACAACAGTAAGTAGCAGCATCAATAGGAGTAGCAACTACACAGTAACACGTGCATCAGAGGGTGAGTGAGTGTATGTGTTAAAAGATAATAGGATGAGGAAAAGATGTGGTAGGACATGTAAACGAGGATATGGTGTGATATGGCATTAGATAATAGTGTGATATAGATACAGGATTGGTGCATGTGTATATGAGTACATAGAGTATAGGTAATGTGTATTACCTTACGATATGTGTCAAGGTAAATAACGAAGGTATGGAAAATATATAGAAATTGAGTATTAGTTAAGATACTAGATGAGTAGGATTTTAGTTCATAGGTAAAGTCTAAATAAGATTTGAGTGTGGGTTTAGGTAATAGTATGTGGTATGGGTATCCTATGATACCTAGATATTAGTAGGATATATAGATAAAGGTTTAAATAGGATGTAAGAAATAGGTAGAGGATATGTTAAGATAATTGGCTTACCTTGTGAATAGGGTATAGAAAATTGCATGAAAAGTCGAGTATAGAGGCTAAGGTGGGTAATAGCTAATATAGCCTAGATACATAGTTCATTGACCCAATATTCTAGAGATGGACTCATATGACCTAGAAATAGCTAATTTGACCTAGTTGACTAACTTGACCTAGAAATGACTTTATGACCTAGAATTGGACTAGATTGACTTGTTTCATTTCCAAAACTTGACATTAATATGGATCTTCCATATTTAGGTCTTCGAGGTAGGTCTTCAACGCACCGTATCGAACACTGTTGATATTTCGCACCGGATCTCAGGCGAGTATATTCTCTGATAGTTTCCATTATTTGATATCTACTATAAATCTTGTATTTAGTGATGCTATATTTGATTCTGACACGATGATACATGGATTGGTATATAGCTGGATCTTCAGTCATGAGATGTTACCATTGTTATTGTATTGACATTATACACGACATGGACATTAGACATTGTACATGATAGTATCGTAAACCTTGCTCGTGTATCGTAACATGTCATGGTTGGATCCACTGTACTAGTTGGGGCGAAAAAAATTATAGTAAGAGGTGATCAAATCCCTATTGTGAATTATAAATATTGTAAGTGTTAATCATACACCTCACGCATGATTAACCAGGCTACATAGCTATTGTACAAGTTTCCAAGTCGATCACATCTCGAAACTAGTATTTCAAACACATAGTGCTTATAGTATTTATTGTTCCATCTCAGTTTCTCGGACTGTACTTATATATTTTGATTGTTTATTTCCATTCATGTACTTTGTGCTCTTCATATCGTTTATTCTTCATAGTACCTATTGCCATATTATGATTTCATAATGGTAGCTCTATTCTTTATCATTTATCATACTTTCTACTTATAGTTTTATAGTTTTTGGTTAATTAACTGGAACTGCTGTTAGTGGTGTGCTCGTTCCAATCCTGACTGGATAACATTTTTCAGATGACGGTTGCCCTATCTATTACGACCACGGGATGTAGTGGGCGTAAGTCGGAAGACTCTATTTTTCAGGAGGGTTTAGCTCTAGCTCAAATGGCATATCTAGCGACTCATTTAGGCTAGGTTTGAACTAGATTTGTCTCCAGTTGATGACTCTTTACCTGTTTATTATTTTGAGACTTGTATTTAAGATTGTTGATTCTTAGACCATTTGGACTTGTATTATCTTTATGATTAGACTTTTCTGGATATTTCATATCATGATGTCTTTATCTTTTTGTGCCATTTATCTTCTTTATAGTATTGTGATTGAGTATGGACATATTTTTATTACTTGTCCTCCGTTTGGAGTTGACCATCTCGACAGGTTATGATATTTATATTATTTGTTAGTTTAGTAAACCTAGACAACGTTATATCGCCGATGCTGCAGCGTAGGCTGGGCGCTGTCACGCACTCATGCCCCTACATCAGGTGCGGGTCATGATGTAGAAGCATGGAATTTCAGAAACGGAAATCCTATGCGCCTAATATTACATGCGCCAGGGAGCTCAGATGAAGTACTTGGCACAAGCAAACAGCAAAAGCATAGACATTAAAAGAAGATTTTTTTATTTCATATAAAAGTCTGTTACATGTCTAAAAAAAGGCTTTACAAAGAAGGATTTCTACAAAAAAAAGACCCTAAGTCTACAGCTAGGCGCAGCAACCGCCATGCGCTCTCAGTCAGGCGCGTCTCTTCAGCGTCTCAGTCAGGCGCGTCTCTTCAGCGTCTCAGTCAGGCGTGTCTCTTCAGCGTCTCAGTCAGGCGCATCTTTTCAGCGCCTCAGTCAGGCGCATCTCTTCAGCAGCTCAGTTATGTTTATCCCTTCCGCATCTCAGTCATGCGTATCATGAAGTCTCAGCATATGCGCTCCACTTTGACCCGATCGGGTGCTTCGACTAATGAAGCATTTATTGAGCAATGGTGGGCAATCAACCCCACCCTAGCGGGAGGAAGAGCTCTCCAAAGGAAGAGGAGAGCACCACAATCGATCTGCGACAAAGGGAGGCTTTTAACACAACCAGAATGGGCAACACCCACTCTAGCAGGAGAAGGTACTCTCCCAAAGCCCAAGAAAGATGATCGGGGCACCACAATTCTGATTTGCGTCTCTTCCAGCATAACGGAGACGAGGCTCGAGCATCCTAATCTTCGGATGCAATATGCACCTTCTTCCTGCCTCAGAAGCCCTCGACTCCGACTTTCGAATGTAACAGTCACCTTCAAGCACATGAACGAAGACAAGTCGTCGCATCTTCACCCTCAGGAACATCTCGTCAACAGAATGTGCTCGAGTAAACATGTTCACTTCGGGAGGACATGAGGGAACGAGAAACAAACTCTCTCTTTGCCACTATTTATAGGCCGGGCAAATCAAACCCATGCGCCAAGTGGCGGGCTCTCCGAATCTCGTACAATAAATTTGCATTTATGGTGATGAACCTGACGCTTCGAATTCGGCCAAGTCAAAAACGGCTATTTAAAGCACTCGAAGAACGCAACAGTCGGACCAATAAAGGCACGTCATGCAAACGGATGTGCCGGCCAGACACCGCGCATCGTACAGAAGCGCCCGTTCCAAAGCGCCCCGTAAGGATGCGCCCAACAAAGCACAGATCCATGCGTCCTAATCAACATGGACCCATGCGCCCATTTCGGCTCGTCACCTATCAAGCAATTAATGCACAAGTGACAGAATTGGCAGCACGTCCCCCGAGGACCGAACACTTAGCAGCTTTTTCAGAAGACGAAGCGTCGTTGACGTCAGCATCATTATTTACTTTCCTCCGGCAATTACAAGCCACGTGGCCGCCCAACCATTTCGCATGCGCCTCCGCAGCCATGCGCCCAAATCTCTGCATGCGCCTCAAAAGCCATGTGCCTCAGACTTTTCTCTGATCCCTAAAGACAGAGGTCAAGTCACTACTGAAAGCCCCGCATGCGCCTCAAAAGCCATGCACCCAGACTGGTTCGTGACTCCTAAATATTACGGGCCAAAGTCTACTCATGTGCCCAATCCTAGGCACATCCTGTCAGATTACTTTCCACCAAATCTGAGATCTTTGAGCTACGGATACGCGCCACGTGTCTTTTGACTCAGTTCAGCCGATGAAAGGGTGCTAATCACCCAAGATCTCAGCAACCGAAAGATCTTCTCTATTGTACGTGTCAGCTCTCCCGTAGCCCACAAATGCAACAAGAAGAGTTCAACTCCTCAATCCGAGCGCGCCGCCCATGCGCCTCCATCAGCAATTACCATGTGGCATCCCCACAAACAGGCACATCCTACATATGCACGTATGAGCAGCCAACCTGCTGCTTATAAATAGAAGGATCATTCCCTCTCACACATACATAGAGATACACAGAGACTGTCAGAGATCAAGACACACAGTCGACCAAAGCATCAGAGTTTACTCCCAGAGATCGAAAGAGACACTCAATATATTTTTCCTCTCCGTAAGCTCCAGCACCCAGAGCAACTCAGACATTCAGAGAACCGAGAACCGTCGTCATATCATCAACGGAGTCAACGCATTACCACTCGCTCCACCAATACAGGGATCCAGATAAACAAAAGTGAACTCCTAGGACTACATCTAAGTCCTACATTGTAACACTATTCTGTTTGTAATTGAAATTTACAATCAAAAGATTTTAATGGAAAATAAGCTGGCGACTCTGCTAGGGACCTCTTTCTCCTCCGTCGAGAAAGTTGTGTCGCAATCCGACGATGTGAAGGTAGGCTCCTCCCACAAGATGCTGGTCGTATGCCTCAATCAATAGGCGTATAAGGAGTTTATCTCTGAAGGCAGCGCAAGTCCTTCGAAGCGGTTGCCAAAGCCGAAGAAGACTCGCCAAGTCTGGGTGCACAAGGTCGATGCCTCTGGCACCACCACCGAAGGGGATGCGCCGATGCAGCCTACCCTTCCTGCTGACGTCCTCAGCAGTCAAAATGCGCACACCGCCGTAGCGCATCTCTCGAGAAAACGTGGGGCCGACCACATTCCCCAACCATCTTCCTCTCAGACGAAGAAGATGCGCCGACGGAGCAGGGGCGCAGCTAATGCCCTGCACAGTAACTCTGATGTGCCACAGAAGGTCTCTGTCTTTGACAGACTCACTCGTTGTCATGGCAAGGGGAATTTGGACTCTGAGTACTATGCACTCCAGCGGGCTGGTACGAAGAAGTCTAAGGCAGCACGGGCCATGAGCCTCAAACGTGCTATGCCAGCGGCAAACCAGAAGCATGCGCTCACGATCATGCGCGCTGCTGATGGTAAGCTGTATAAGGTCAACTCGGGTGCTTCTGTGCCAGAAATGAGCTGACCTTCAAAGTCCTTGTCTCACTTGGGCACATCTGCTGCGTTCGCAACCAAGTCGAGCAAGGCAAACCCTGTGGTCTTGAACTCCCGTGCCTCCATTGGTTGTGCGTCTGAGGCTCGTTAAAGTCACTTTAAATGTTGTGCCCCCACTACTGATCTAAGCGCATGTTTGGCGTTGGATCAGGGGGTGCAGCATTCACTTGACCACCCCGACGCTTGGCCTTGCCATGCACCTGATGGGGGTACGAAGGTGGCACTCTTCTCCAACGATCTGCGTAACGTGATCACTCACAAACGTCGATCAGGAGAGTCAACTGACAAGCACAATATGCCCTTCATAGGGCACACCTGTGCTGTAGTCACCATCAACTGCTGTTGCAAGACAGTGGTCCCACCAAGGCAGTCGGTGTTCCAGCGGCTGCAATCATCAACACCTCTCCAACATTGCCTCGGGAAGAAGGTGTCAGCTAAAATAGAGCCAGAACTACAGGTTGCTTCTTGCAATGTAGTCTCCAACTCCCCATCAATTCGGAAGGCGACTGGCAGCTCCTCGGCTTTGTCCTCATCCAAGAACCAGCCGAGGAAGACCAAGACAATTGTCCCGTCCTCAGGAGTATTTGAGGGCACTCGGGGGAGAAAGAAAATCTCAGAAGAAGCTAGGGGTAGTCAAGCCCATGTGGATCTTCATCTTGGAGATGAAGTTAGCCTCCCAGACGTAGCTGGGGGTGGTCAAGCCCCTGAGGATCTGCGTCCTGAAGACGAAGAAGTCCTCCAAAAAAAAGCTGGGGGGTAGTCAGACCCTTGCTGATACTTCTCCCGAAGATAAAGGTGATCTCCAGAACATAGCTGGGGGTAGCCAAGACGAAGCCCAGGGGGAAGTTCCTCTTCTACAAGAGAGCGAGGCCGAAAGCAAAACCTCAACTGATCCATCTACTTTCAATCGTGTCATGACGGTTATATGACGGGAGCTGGTGATGCGGAGTCAGATGCGCCGCCAACAGATCTCGTCCAGCGCATGGATACCTTGGAGGGAGGACTCAAAACCCTCTCTGCCTCCATGCAAACACTGACTCAAGCAGTGTTTGAGATACGGTCAGCTTTGGCCAGGGCACTGTCTACCGGTCCTGACCCAGGGGCTAATGGAGAATCAAGTGTACCCCTTCAACGGGTATCCTTGGATACAGATCGCCGCGAGGCACCTCGGACGTTGGAGCCGTCAAATGCTCAACCCCAAGCTGTACCACCATCTCCGACTCCCAGCTCCACATAAGATGTGATGGAGATGATCAGGGACTTACGAGAGCGCTTCGAGTCGAAGAATAGACAGGAGGAGCGCCAGAAGATGGGGATCCCCCAACCATATCCCATCGAATGGAACAAAGTGGTTTATCCTCCCAAATATAAACTGTAAACTTTGACGCCATATAACGGGAAGGACTCTCCATGTCGTTATCTGACGTACTTTCAGTCTCAAACAGGACATCTTCCAAAGAAAGACGTACTACTCACCAGCATATTTGTCGGGACACTGAAAGGAGTGGCTTACGACTGGTATTGCAATCTCCCCGACAACTCTATATCTTCCTTCGACGACTTGACACGTCTCT
This sequence comes from Iris pallida, assembly GCA_029216955.1. Taxonomy (NCBI): domain Eukaryota; kingdom Viridiplantae; phylum Streptophyta; class Magnoliopsida; order Asparagales; family Iridaceae; genus Iris; species Iris pallida. The sequence goes on from JANAVB010031219.1 coordinate 3,527,973, forward strand.
TCCTCGATCGTTTCTACGACGGAGGGAAGGACATGACAATGGTGTCCCTCATAAAGATACATGAGAAGGAGAAGAAAACAGTTCGAGCATTCATCGAATGCTTTCGACAAGCCTGCTTCAGACTACCCCCGGGTATGCCAGAACATGCACTCCTCTCCTCCTGCAGCATGAACATGCTGCCTGCGATCAAACTCTGGCTCAACTCCACTCCTCCTCCCGACTGGAGTTCCTTGATCATCGAGGCTGAAGCAGCAGAAAAGAAGGCGTCCAATGCTCGTCTTCTGGGAGTCATTTTCTCTGCTTTTGAGGACAAGGGAAAACGGCCTGCAACCAACAACCCTGGACGAGAGACGAAGGGGAAGCAGGCATTGATTGTCAATGCCTCCAAAGGTGCATCAGCACCCAATCAGAAGCCTCCACTTGCACCAAGGCCAAAGGAGGTTTATTCTTTCAATGATGAAGACACCCTGCAACTCTTCGAGATATTGAAGCAGGGTGCAAGATCAAGTTGCCGAACCCGAAGCGTCCCGACGAGGTTGGAAAAGTGGACAATCCGGGGTACTGTCACTACCATCGGTTTGTTGGACATCCAACTAAGGACTGCTAAATCCTTAAGAACTACATCCAGCGCATGATTAATGCGGATGTCATCTCCGTCGACTACGAGGAGAAAATGGTCTCGGCTAATCTAGTGTCACTCCAATTTGGTACCTTGCCGCCAACTACCGCACAAGATGGCATCGTCCCCATCCCAAAGGCGATAATGGAGGTGGTCAATTTACCACCTACTCGTAACAATGTGAGTGGACTCATCCCTCTCACCACATCTCGGGGAGAGATCTTATGGGTTCACCCCGATCTCGTCTCCGAGGTTACTCAATCAGAGGTACGCTCTGCCTCCAAAACCAAGGGCAGAAAGATCAAGTCTTGTCGCATGGTCTCTTCCTCTGTAGAAGAGGCACTTCCTGTACAGACACGCTCACATCAGAACGCCCAACCTGACGAAGCTGCTGTCGAGGCGGTGCCTCCTTGTACTGCCCCTGCGGCCGAAGAAGGAGGTCCATCCAAGCCTCCAGCGGCCAATAAACAGAAGCATGTAGAGGCCCATTTCGACAAGCCTTTGCGAAAGGAGAATGCTTCGGGGCTAGCCAAGCCCCACAACTTCTACATACTGGTACAACTTGCCAGTACTCCTGCCCGTCTATCCCTGTTTGAGCTTCTTCATCTTTCCAAGGACACTCGTGAAGCTCTCTGTGAAGCCCTGAAGGATGCTGAATCCTTCATCAGTCAGGTCAAGCAGCCTGAGGATACCCCGACCACATGTGCGCACTGCCATTGTGCAGATGAAGTTATCCCCAACATAACTTTTACCCAACAAGACATGCTGCTCAAGCACAACCGACACAACAGGCCACTGTATTATACAGGGTATGTTGGTTCCGTCAAGGTAAAGCGGATTCAGATCTATCCAGGATCTTCCTTCAGCATCATCCCGAAGATGCTACTCTCAACGCTGGGGATCCCAATGTACCGTCTGGCGCCTTCCAACACCACAATCAGCAGTTTTAATGCTAGCAAAAGTGAACCGCTGGAAAAAATACGACTGAAATGTCATATCGGTAACCTCCGAACCGAGGTGACTTGCTATGTCGTGGACGCTGACGTCAACTACAACCTCCTATTGGGTCGTCCGTGGCTGCATGAGTACATGGTGGTGCCATCTACACTCCACCAATGTATGAAGTATGTTTCCACCAACGATATCATCCGGACAGAGTTCGCGGACATTGACCCTTTCAAGGGGGTCGAAGCCTACTTCACTGATTCGACCATGTACAAGTCGCCCGACGAAGGGGAAGCCAATGATGCTGACGATGAAGCAGAAACGGCAGCAGAGCCGAACTCGAGCCAGAGATGATTTCCGACACTCCTTTAAAAATTTGACTCAAAGGAAAACTGCCTCAGATGCTGCCTCCCATGACCATCAAGCTACCTGGAAAAGCACCAACTTCTCTAGGTAGAACACCTACTGAAGCTCTCTTGAAGATACGGCTCAAGGGAAAGCCGCCTCAAACATCGGCTTCCCTTGCGGCAAAACAACAGGGGAAGGCACCTGTCATCGAAGGCGCAGTCGAGGTACCCCTGAAGGTGCATCTCAAAGGCAAGCATCCACAATCATCCAAGCTGCCGGAGAAGGCTCACATAGCCCTCTCGGACCCCAAGGTCAAAGCTGCGGTGGACTCTCCCGAACCAACTCCAGTACTCACAGATAAAGAGCTAGGGGAATACATATCTGCTGATGTAGATGCACCCTCTCTGGACAATGTAATCCCGCGGGATAAAATCTCGTGTTTCATCAATAATAGAGTGTCTTTTAATTATTCTAGTCTTCCACATTAGAATGCCATGTATACATTAGATAACGCTATACGGTCGTTGCAAACAAAAATAACGACCGTCAATCATGTAAATCGAGTAGTCCCGTTCCAAGGGGTCTGTTTTATAGTCCCACCGCGGAATCGAGACGAAGAATCCATCATCTTCGGCAAAGTCGAGCGTCATCAAAACCTTCCGCCACTCGAGCAAAAACCAGATACCGGCAGAATACAAGTCTATCGGTACACGGACAAGGCAAAGTACCTCATCTAAAAGATGGGTTACGATCTGAAAAGCAAAAAAGGCCTAAACTACGGCAAAGACCGGCGTCTTCTTCTCCGGCTCCCAACACCTAAAGGAAAGCCGCAGGATTACTATTATCGAACTCGACGGGGGGTAGGCTATGTAACGCCACCGGCAACTCCAGAGAGTTCAGAGGCGAAAGAAGTAGAACATTCTCATTCGTCCGAAGTATCAACTTAGGATTCCGATACCAGTATCGGCTCAGTCTTCAACAAGGTGCTATCAGTCAATATGGCATCTGCACAATCTCAAGAAGATGAAGGCAAAGACCAAATGCCAGAATTCTTCGAAGAAAAACCTTGGGCTCAACACCTAAGAGCGCAGTGGGAGTCTCGTTTTGAATTACGTGAACCCCCTACCGAAGACGAAGTCGAGCAGATCGACCTTGGGGATGGATCTTCTTCCAAATCCATCTTCGTTAGCAAGAGTCTAAAGGGACCAGACCGGGAATCTTTAACCCAACTGGCTAAAGATTATATCGACATCTTCGTCTAGAGCTATGAAGATATACCGGGACTTGATCCTCAGATCAAGATGCATAGGCTTAACATCTTACCTGATGCCAAGCCTATAAAGCAACAACAGCGACGTTTTTGCCCTAACATCATGAACGCTATCGATCAAGAAGTGGACAAACTTCTGACCAGCGGATTTATCCGTGAAGAACAACACCCGGATTGGGTGGCCAATGTCGTCCCTGTCACCAAAAAGAATGGAAAGATGCGGGTCTGCATCGACTTCAGAGATCTCAATGCTGCTTGCCCGAAAGATGAATTCTCGCTTCCGATTACTGATGTGATGATCGACAATACATGTGGCTTCGAACGCATGTCTTTCATGGACGGGTATTCGGGCTACAACCATATCAAGATGTTTTTCGATGACGCAAAACATACGTCGTTCAGGACGCCGAAAGGGGTTTTTTGCTACACAGTGATGCCCTTCGGCTTGAAAAATGCTGGTGCTACATACCAACGAGCTATAAGTACCATCTTTCGTCAACATCTTCACAAAACAGTCGAATGCTATGTTGATGATATCGCTATCAAGAGCCGTCTCAAAGGTGATCACCTACAAGACCTAAAGACAGTCTTCGATCTCATGCGAGCGCATCAACTCAAGATGAACCTCGCTAAATCCTTCCTCGGGATTTCTAGCAAAAAGTTCATAGGCTTCATTATCACGGCAAAAGGCATTCATGTCGATCCCGAGAAGACCAAGGCCATCCTTGACATAGACCCTCCGAAGAATCTCCGAGAACTTCGAGGCCTACAAGGACGTCTTACATATATCCGAAGGTTTATAGCAAACCTTTCCGAAAAATGTCAACCCTTCACCCAGCTCATGAAGAAGGGAGTCTCTTACGTCTGGACAGAGGAATGCCAGAAAGCTTTCGATGATATCAAGGCTTGCTTGACGAGCCCGCCAGTCCTGGTGGCACCCGTCGCAGGTAAACCATTTCTTCTTTACGTCCGTGCCATGGATCATTCCTTCGGCGCTCTGCTGGCTCAGAACAGCGATGCAGGCTATGAGCAAGCTATCTACTACCTCAGTAGGACACTGATCGGGGCCGAACACCGGTATAACCCCGTAGAAAAGGAGTGTCTGGCTTTGGTGTTTGCCATCCAGAAGACTCGTCATTATGTCTCGGGCTAGACAATTCATGTCATCTCCCGAGTCAATCCGCTCAGGATTCTCATGACAAAGCCAGGATCATTGAACTCCCGGCTAGCTATATGGGCGATCCTATTGATGCCGAAAAGCCGTCAAGGGTCAAGCTCTGTCCAACTTTTTAGCTGCACACCCCATCCCAGAGTCCTCCAGACTCTATGAAGATATCCGGATGAGGTCCAAGAATCAAACGTCACCGAAAAAAGCTCCGTCTGGCGGATGTTTTTCGATGGCGCTTCAAGAACAGGCCCCAAAGACCAAATCATCGCAGGAGTGGGGGTAGTCTTAGTCTTCTCCGATCAGCTGGTCATCCAGCGTGCTTACTCCCTTTCGAAGCCGTGCTCCAATAATGTTGTCGAGTACAACGCTCTCATCATGGGACTCCAGCTGGCGCAACAGCTGGGGATGGATCATCTGGAAGCCTACGGCGACTCAAAACTCGCCGTTAACCAGATCAGAAGGTAATACGAAGTTCGCCATGAAAATATGGTTCCTTACCATGAAGTGACATTGAACATTATTTCAACCTTCACCAAGTTCTTCATAGAACACGTACCTCGGTTACAAAACCCATAGGCTGACGCTGTGGCTGGCCTCGCAGCCTCATTGGCAGCACCCCTCGGGATTCAGCACTACGTCACGGTAGTTGGTCGAGACTTGGTCTTTCCTAAAAATAACCTATCCGTACAAATGGCCCATGCCATGTCAGCAAGTGCTGGTATTAATGTCCGAGACTGGAGGTTCTCGTTCATCGACTTCGCTGTCTACGAAATTCTTCCAGAAGACCCGAAAGAAGTCGTCTCAGTCAGGAGGTGTTTCCTTCGATTCTATTACGATCAGCTACTAAACTTCTGTACCGACGCTCCTACCATGGACTTCTCCTTCGATGTATGTCCAATGAAGAAGCAGCCGAAGCCCTTCGAGAAGCTCATAATGGAACTTGCGGGGCTCATCAACCTGGGCCTAAGTTGCAGGATCGACTGCGACGCATGGGTTACTACTGGCGACCATGGCAGCCGACGCTGTCCACTATGCTAAGAAGTGCCATGCTTGTCAGCTTCATGCTGACTTCATCCATACACCATCGGAACCACTACATCCTACGGTCGCCTCTTGGCCCTTCGAAGCTTGGGGCATGGACATTGTAGGGCCTATCACCCCTCCTTCATCGAGGGAACACCACTTTATTCTAGCCATCACCGACTAGTTCTCCAAATAGGCAGAAGCAGTTCCGCTGACAGAAGTGAAGAGCTCTAGGGTAATCAGCTTCATTAAGCAGCATGTCATCTACCGTTTCGGGGTACCCCGAAGGAGTATCCACGATAACGGTCCACAGTTCATCAGCCATGATTTTGTGACAAGAATCACATTCAGAACGTGGCATCGACCGCCTACAATCCAGCAGCAAACGAATTGGCCGAGGCGTTTAACAAGACTATCGTCAAGCTACTCAAAAAGGTCGTGTCATCCAACAAACGCGACTGGGATAAAAAGCTCGGCGAATGCCTTTGGGCCTACCGCACAACGGTACGGACCCCGACGGGCAATACACCATTCTCTTTGGTCTACGGGAACGAAGCGGTACTGTCTCTCGAGATCCAGATACCCTCACTCCGTGTAGAGATCATAAATCAACTCACAGAAGAAGACAATCAATGTCGTTGTCTGCGAGAATTGGAAGCACTTGACGAAAAATGTCTCCTAGCTCAACAGCGCATCGAACTCTATCAAGCCCGTATATCACAGGCTTTCAATAAGAAGGTCAAGCAGAGGACTTTCCAAGTAGGCGACCTGGTTCTGGCAGTCAGGAGGCCGATGGTGTTGACTTACAAGACACCAGGAAAGTTTGAGCCCAAGTGGGAGGGACCTTTCATCATAGAGACGGTATACTCAAACGGTGCTTACCGCCTCGCCAAACCCAATGAGGACTTGTTCATGATGCCCATCAACGGCAAGTTTCTAAAGAAGTACTACTCTTGACATCCTTCAGACATGTACTTCTATCCTCAGTAGAAGAACAACCACGTCCACATTACCTCTGAGTTGCCCTTCTACGTCCTGCAAAGCATAATCTGACACCATGAAGGATTATGCTGCTTATCATGTTTACCACGTCCACATCACCTCTGAGTAAACATTCCGTACAGACAACCCTTACGTTGCCGTACATTGATCGCAGAACTTCTAAGAATATTACCTCTGAGTAGTTCCGCGTATCTTTCCAGATTCACTCCTACTACATCCATAACACCTCTGAGTAGGAAGATTCTGACATTTAAACCCCATATTTACCACGTCCATATTACCTCTGAGCAAATATGTTGGTTCTCCCAAACTTATTATCTGTACCTAAAAACCAAGGTGCACAAAAGATAATAGGTCTATACAAATCATCAAGTTCATGACAGCAAGAATGAACACACCACAAAACTCTTTATTCTTTATTTAAAAGTAAAGGATTACATCCCCAGCAGGAGTTGCAAATTACACAAAATAACAAAAAAGGAGAGGCTACAATCCCTAAGCATCATCGGGATCGGCTGAAAGCTCTTCGATCCGACGCTTCAAGTCTTCCGCCCGAGTCTATGCAGTCGCCAGAACTCGACGTTCGGCTTCTTGACGCATCATTTCTATGGCCTTGTGTGCCATTAAAATCTTTTGATTGTAAATTTTAATACAAACAGAACAGTGTTATAATATAGGACTTAGACGTAGTCCTAGGAGTACACTTTTGTTTATCTGGGTCCCTTGTGCCGATGGAGTGAGTGGTAATACGTTGACTCCGTTGATGATCTGACGACGGTTATCAGTTCTCTGAAGGTCTAGATTGCTCTGGATGCTGGAGCTTGCTGAGAGGAGGAAGACGTTGAGTGTCTGTATCTACCTCTCTGGTGGTACGTTCCTTCGTTGTGTGTTCTGTCCGTGTGTAGGTAGGTGTGGAAGAAGGAAATGATCCCTCTATTTATAGTTTTGTAGGCTGGCTGCTTATGCGCGCATATGTAGGATGCACCTGGTCGTAGGGACGCCACGTGGTGATTGCTGATGGAGACGTATGAACGATGCGCCCTGATCGAGGGTTTGAATTCTTCATGCTGCGGTTGTGGACCGGCACGTAGCAGAGGAGAAGATCTTTCTGTTGCTGAGATCTTGGGCGAGTTGAGTCAAAGGAACGTGTCATCGACCCATGGCTCGGAGATCCCTAATTTGGTGGGGAATGATCTGGTAGGATGCGCCTAGGATTGGGCGCAGGAGGAGATTTTGGCTCGTAACCTTTAGGAGTCACGAACCATTTGGGGCGCATGGCTTTTGAGGCGCATGCGAGGCTTCAGTAATGACTTAACTCCTGTCTTTCGGGATCAGAGAGAAGTCTGGGGCGCATGGCTTTTGGGGAGCATGCAGAGCTTTAATGGTGACTTTCCTTCTGTCTTTAGGGATCAGTAAAAAGTCTGAGGCGCATGGCTTTTGAGGCGTATGCAGATTTGGACGCATGGCTGCAGAGGCGCTTGCGAGTGGTTGAGTGGCCACGTGGTAGTAGCCGTCGGAGAAAAATAATGATGATGCTGACATTGGCGACACTTCGTCTTATGAAAAAGCTGTCGACTGTTCAGACTTCGGAAGGCGTGCTGCCAACTCTGTCAGTTCAGTATTTAATGTTTGTGACATTCGATGGACAGCTGAGTGGACGCGTCGGTTGGTGTCCCACTAGGCGTATGGGGACGCATGAGGGGCGCATCCCTGTGATGTGCTTGGTACTGAAGGGCGCGTCTGTGTGGTGCGCTTGATGTTGAAGGGCGCGTCTATGCGATGCGCGGTCTGGCCGACATATCTGCTTCGTGACACGTCTTTAATGGTGCAACTGTTGCGATCTTCGAGTGCTTTAAATAGCTGTTTTGACTTAGCTGAATTCGAAGCGTCCGGTTCATCCATTTAATGCAAATTCATTACACGAAATTCGGAGAGCCATCCACTTGCCGCATGGGTTTGATTTGTCCGGCCTATAAATAGTGGCATGGAGAGAGTTTGCTTCTCGTTCTCTCACGTTCTTCTAGCATAAACTTGTTTACTCGGATGCATTCTGTTGACGAGATGCTCCCGAGGGTGAAGATGCGACGCCATGTCTTCATTGATGCACTTGAAGGTGACTGTTACATCCAAAAGTCGGAGTCGAGGGCTTCCGAGGCAGGCAGAAGGTGCATGTTGCATCCAAAGATAGGGATGCTCGGGCCTCGTCTTCATTGTACAGGAAGAGCCGCAGATCGGAATAGCGGTACTGCGGGTTTGGGGGCTCTTTCTTCCTTCAAAGTGGGCGTTGCCCACTCTGGTTGTGTTGAAAGCTGCTCCTTTAGCCGTAGTTTCGATTACGGTCTTCCTTGGCCTTTGGAGGCTCTTTCGAAGCCTCCCCTGGCCACAGGTTGGCTTGCAGTGCTCTTCTCTTCCTCGGCTAGAGGGTTGATTGCCACCCTTATTCTGCTCAATAAATGCTTCATTAGTCGAAGCATTTCGACGGTGGTGAGCCTGGTTGGAAGAGCGACACATAACTGGGCTGCTGAAGGGATGCACATAACTAGGATGTACATAACTGAGCTGCTGAAAAGGATGCGCCCTGCTGAGGGCGCGTGGTGATCGCTGTGCCTATTTGAGGGCGCATGATAGCTGCTGGCTGTAGACTTAGGATCATTTCTTTGTAGAAATTCTCCTTTGTACAATCTTTTCTTAGACATATAATAGACTTTTATATGTAATAAAAAGTCTTCTTTTAATGCCTATTTTTGCTGTTTGTAAAGTACTTTGTCCAAGCTCTGGCGTATGTAGTCTGGCGCATGGGCTTTCTGGTTCTGAAATTCCATGCTTCTACAAGACCCCCTTCAAAGTTTTCAAAACTTTTGGATAAGTTTTGGAATACTTTGGATAAGAAGCATGGTGGTAGAGGCGTATGACTGTCGGGTCACATAGATACTCCGCGCATCAGTGATGGGGTGCATGCTCCGCCCAGTTAATGCAAATGATAACGCCTCGATAACCAAAAAAGATTAATGATGATCTTTTGGTTTTATTTGCGGTTATCTCTTCACAGAACCCGAGACGACGGCTGAGGTCACACTTCATCAGTTCACGCGTGCACCCAAGCCCTATAAATAGGCGAGAGATGGAGAGAGAGAGTTCTTCTCTTTGCTTTTGCTTTTAGAGTTCTTCCTCAAAACCCTAACTTTCTTCTCTCAAGTAATGGCTCCCAACGCTCCTCGCGGCGGTGCTGGCAAGGGAAAGGAGCCAGCGGAGTTGGCCGAAGAGGATGCTCCTATCACCATTGCGACTCCAGCCGACGTTCGACCCGCGGTGACGGGTGGGTGTCGTCTCCTCCACTATTTTCTTTGTTCAGACGAGCTTTCGATCATGCGGCTGAGTTGGTGTACCCTAACTCTCTGCTGCCGACGCGTATGGACTTCTGTCCTGATGATACGTCGAGGTTTTGTCCCGCCGACGTGCATAGGTTTAGGCCTTTATGATGCACCGAGGTTTAACTGCTGACGCGCATGGGTTCACGCCCTGATGATGCGCCGAAGCCTCTGCTGACGCACATGGGTTCACACCCTGATGATGCGTCGAAGCCTTTACTGAGGCGCATGGGTTCACACCCTGATGATGCGCCAAAGCCTTTACTGAGGTGCATGGGTTCATACCCTGATGATGCACCAGGTTGCTTTGACACACTTTGTCTTTTTGCCTGACTTTTTGTTTTTGTTGTGCCAGTGTCGATGACAATTCCTTTGCTGAATGATGTCCTTCTGGATGCTTCCCTTTGTCAAATAGGAGTTGATTTTGACGAGACGGTTATCAACCCTGCGAAGGATGCTATCTTACAGAATCAACCTCCTGAGAGAGTGCTGCAGATCCAAAACTAGTCGCCGATTTTCCTCCAGAGTATGATGGAGAGCGGAAAACTGAAATCTGCAGAATCTGAGGATGTGACTTTCTTAAAATCTGTCTTTTTGTTCGGTGACCGCCTGATCTCCACTGAGGCGAAGATATTGAAGGTCAAAGAAGACTGGTTCTTCTCTGCAAAAGGCATGGTGCTGTACATGCGACAACTTGACCGCCAGTTGTCGCTGACGGCCTTCTATCGTTTAGCTTCCAAGAGAAGGATGTCCTGGGAGCTTACTCCTTCTCAAGGAGGGGCCTTGGGAGGTGCTCTTTCGATTGATGCTACCTCAAATCAGAGGAATACCCTTGCCGCTTCATGAACCGGTCCCTTGTTTAGTTGCCGAACTTTGCGTCCTGGGAGTCTCTACAGTGAAGTCCCTAATGACACTTTTGCCTTCAGTGCCTCAACCTTTGCAAGTCGGATGCTGACATCGAGGGTCACGTATCCGAAAGGTGGCTTTAGGGTTGAAGGTTGGAGTCATCACATACCGAAATGGAACGAGTTGACCGTTTGTGTGCTTTCGAAGTTCAAGGCTGAGCTTAAGAAAATTGGGCTGACAGTCGCTATCCGTGCCACGCAGGTTGGCGTGGATCTCAATAAGCCTATGTTCCTTAGCTTGTTGGAATTGTTCAATGCCCAGACTGGCACCTTCTTTACTCCGGTGGGGGAGTTGGGGTTGGCTCTTCCTGAGATGTACGAAGTATCCAAGCTTCCTTGGGGCTCGGAACCGTACGAGGAATATTTTCCCTCAAATGAAGAGATCCAGGTTCTGGAAAATAAGGACCCGGAGATGATGGCTGTTTTCAAAGAGGTAGCGAACCATCATTATCTGATGCACCGGAAGGACAAAGGCAAGACCCAGCCTCATGTGACTGCTTGGAGGGAATATGTCTTCAAGCAGGATTTGGTAGATTTCTCGAGGATCCGGTTTACGACTCCGCAAGGGCTGAAACCTGCGGAAGTGACTTCTGAAATAAGCCGGCTGGACGAGAGGACCCCTCCTTCCAATGAGAGTGGCGAGAACGCGTATAGTTGCTTCTGGCACTGTGCGTACCGGATGTCGTCTAAGGCGGTGCTGACGGCATACTTGATGATATGGCTCCGGGATTGTGTGTTTGCGGGCGGATCTGGTGCAGTAGAGAGGGTACACCGGAACCTCATTTTGCCCGCCGTGAAATTGGTCTTTGGACGTCCTTTAGCTCTCCTCCCCGCGATGGTGTGTAACCTGTTGCGGGGTTTGAGGACCTTTGCTGATGATGTGATCCATGGAAGAGGTAGAAATGACAACTTTCCCCGAGCCGAACTACCATTCCATTATCTTATGGGATGGTTGATTCTACATCATCCGAATGTGATGAGTCCAGATCCGGAGGAGGATCATGTTGAAGAAGATGGCTTTATCCGCCGCTTCTACAAGAGGAAGTGGTTACATACTGGCGTTCCCGTTTGCAGGAGAGTTTTGTCCTACCTTCAGGGGTGGGAGATTGTCAAGGTCGGCCCCATCTTTAAAGATTTCGAGGCTGACCAAGGTTTAGACGACTCGGGTGAAGATGCGATTACTCTGCCGAAATGGGGTTTTCGTTGGTTGCAAAGTATTCGGCCTTCCTACTTGATCTATCGAAACCAAAATAGGTGTTATCTGGAGCCATATCTGCCCAGCCGGTTCGCTCGCCAGTTTGGCTATACCCAGCTAATGATACGGAATCCCAGAAACAGTCTGGAGTTCATCGGGAGCTTGCTGGATGGAGCCCGAGGCTGGCAATATTACAATGTCGGGTGCACTGGAGTTCAGTTTACTACGCCCGTCCGCAACCCTCGGCCACAGATCCTGTATTCGACAGCTAAGCTGTATTGTACAATGAATACTGCGTCTCCAGGTTATGATAGAGAGACTAGTTTCATCATTAGAACTCAGCTGGAGGCCACGGCGAATATGTTGATAGCGGTTCGGTCATATCGTCCACCAGAATTGGCGGGATATTGGGCTGCTGCTGCAGCATCAGTAAGAGATCCCTCTGTTGGGAAGAGACCGGCCGACGCAGAAGCCGGTTCGTCTGTACCAAAAAGGCCGAGAAAAGCCACGACTCCAAAGGCTACGGGAATGCCGTTTGTAACGCCCGTGGAATCAGCTCTTGCTGAGGTAAGACCTCCGTAATTTTGGTTCATCTTGTCATTTTCGTGACTTGTGCTTTTCTTTTTGTAGGGATCAACGAAGAGGACCCGTGTTTCGAAACCGGGTGTCAGTAAACCGAAGGAGGTGGCAAGCTCTTCTGACGAGCGCATTCCTTCGATGGTAATGTCTCCAATGGAGGAGAATCCGGAAGATGTTGTTCCTGCGGAGGTTTTAGTATCTCCAGACTTTGTTGAAAGAGATGCGGCGGTTGCAGCAACTTCCGGGATGGTGCCAGCTGCCGTGGGGGCCTTGGACGTCGAGGGTCCAACGGACACGGGGCTTCGAGATGATGAAGCGGAGTGGAGTTCGTCGTCTTCAGATGACATTGCTTGTTACGACCCGCAACCACTGTGAGGGTACGAGAGCGTAACAACGCCCAGCCTACGCCGCAGTGTCGGCGGTAGAACATTGTTCTAGGTCATGAACTATAACTAACATAATATGAATACTCTCCATAAGGAGGCCAACATAGAGGTACAACTCAATCACAATCTAGAGATAGAATATGGCACGATAAAATAGATAAGAGAATCCTCAACTGAGGTACAACAGAAATGAAATACAAGTCTCCACATCTCTAAAATATATACAACTCTGGAATCCAGGACAACAACTAAACATGAAAAGGAAACAATCTAAGCTATCTATACTAAGCAAGGTATCGTCCTCAGCAGCTGCATGAACCTCCCCTGGGGTCCAGGTCGCGAGTGTCAACTAGGCAAACTCCAAGTAAGGGTGCAGAGTGCCTCATCATCCTCTGTAAAATTTTCAACAGGTCCAGTCAGGACGGGAGCGAGTACAGTACATCTCAACAGTTCATAGCAGGTTAGAAAATATAATCATGCAGTAAAGTAAGATACAGGTGCTGAAGAATACAGTATGTAAACAGAGAGAGAAAACTGTAATAGAAATATCTACTATAAGTAAGGAACTAACAGTGGCTAGTGAGTCAGAGTACAGGATAGCACATGTAAACGGAACATATTTGTACATGATCTACACTAAAGAGTTGTACATGATCTACACTACAGAGTTGTACATGATCTACACTACAGAGTTGTACATGATCTACACTACAGAGTTGTACATGATCTACACTACAGAGTTGTACATGATCTACACTAAAGAGTTGTACATGTATGGTGAAAGCACAAGAGTACAAGATCCGTATAGTACTAATCCGTGATAATGTCGTGACAGCACAAGTAAAGTAATTTAATGCAGGAAATAATTCTAAGCAGGATATGAAATGATCAGAGAATGTACTCGCCTCGTATCTGAATGTCTGAAATAAATGTACTGTCCGAGATGAGGTACCTGACTCCTAGTTAGAGCAACACAAGTCAAGATGTATACAGGGAATGATAAATATAATCTATAATGCATCTGCATGCTGTCTAGGTCAAACTAGACTAAAGTCAACACTTGATCAACTCCAGTCAACTAGACTAGTCAAACTAGGTCAACTAGGTCAAATCCTAGTCCAACAATTCTAATAAGTCTCACTAGGCCTAACCGAGCCTAGTCTAGCAATCACACACCAATCACAAAGCTATACATGCCAAACACAAGCCATCACATTTCAATATTATACATAAGAGAAAGGAAGCTAACATGTAAAGCTATGTGTGTGTGTGTGTGTGTGTGTGAACATGGAGGTGTACATGAAAAGAGAATTCAACACTAGGCCCTATATCACATATATGTATATATAACTATAGGAAAACTCTATTTACCACATTAACACATTTAGCCATGTATAGTATATATATATATATATATATATATATATATATATATATATATATATATATATATATATATATATATATATATATATATATATATATATATATAGAGAGAGAGAGATATATATATATATATATATATAGAAGAGCATGTGTATGTGTTCATGGGTGTGTGTGTGTGTGTCATGAAAGTGCACAAGAACATGTGTGTGTTATCATGGAATGAGTGTTAGGCAATGTGTGAGTGAGAGTGTCAATGAGTGAGGGTGTGAGGGTAAGTTGTAGACTAAGGTGTGGATATGCAATGTGTCATAGGAAATTAAGTGACAGTGTCTAGTGTCAATGTTGCCTGGTGTGTGTGTTGATATACATGTTATAGGAATAGTGAATGGTACAAATCCTAATTCAGTTTTCTGTGGAAGAAAAGGAAAACAGTTCATGGTGTCAGTTGTGCATGTACCACATGCTATCAGTTAGATAAAAACTCAAACCCAATGCAATTATGAAAACTAATTTCCTATACCAATCATAAACCCAAATGTAAGTTATTCTGATATATATAACATCACAACTAAATCACAAAATAGTTAGACATACATGAACTTTCAGAAAACCAAATGACAGTTTGGGTATGTTCCTGTTTTTGTGACAGGAACTTAGTGGCCTGTGTTCTCAGGAATCATGTTTTAGTCTCTAATTAACAGTATTATATATGAAGGGGATCATATCCATGTGATAGGTTCTCAGATTGTGTGGCAGGGTGCACCATGGAGTCTCAGGTTTCATATCAAGTAAACTCAGTGAACTAAGCAATCTCAGGTTTTGAGAACTATGGGATCAATAGTTTCAAAGATAACTCGGTTTGTACATTAAGCCATAATGCAAATCAACTCAGCTTTAAAATAGGAATTAAGGTTAGAATGAAAACTCAGGAAAATGTATGCTCAGGCATTGGAAAATATTGATAGGAATATTAAATCAAAATCAGTTATTAAGGAAATGAAGTTAATTTACAGTTTGAAAATAGTGGATACATGGCATAAACTGGAAAACAGTGAGTCACTAGAGGAATTCAGTGGCATGGTATAACCTGTGTATGTACAGAAAATAGACAATAGGAAAACGGTGTAGTTAGCTAACTATATCCTGTGTGCATGTGGGCAATAGAAAAACATGGAATGACAATAACCTGTGTGTATAACCTGGGAATCAACCTATTGCAACCGTGTACATTGTTAATAGAAAACAGGGATTCATTGAGTTAACTAATCATTATGAAATCTGGAGATAATTGACAGATAACTAGAATAGTAAGCATACATTGTTAGGAATGAATGAAACATTCCACTAGGTAAAAAAAAAATGGGAAGGACATCTCAGGAAATAGTATTTGAATCAATTCAATTCAGTAAAAATAGAAAGGAACAACTCTCATTCATGCAAATTCTAGCCCAGCTCAAAGTCTAATTCGAATATAGATTGAATCAAACAATTGGAATTCAATAAAACAGGATAGTCACATGAAGACTGAAACTAAATCCATGTATCAGCTATTTCAGTCCAAACATTACAAACCAGAATTTGAACCCAAAATCTCAAACTCCAAACTTAGATCATTATTCAGAAATCAGTAAACATGCATGTGAGTTAATGTGGTATTTAGACATTGGCAGTTTTGTTTAGGAAATCAAATCAATTTTCAAAGGAAATGGAATCAATTCTCAGGTAAAAACCAATGTACCCACTGTCATTCGAGGACCACCACCAAATCCAAAATCCTATTTACAAACCCACAAGTCAATTTCGAAAGTAATTTGCATTAGTCATAAACTAACAATCATGTAGGAGTAAATTACAGTTGGAAAACATTACTAAACAGGAATGTAATTGTTTAGGAATACTGAAAAAAATAGTGTCAGGCATGTATCAGCCAATTGGCTTACATCCCCATTTCGAACCCAATATCCCATCAAAACTAATCTGACAGGTAAAACCAATCTAATCATGAACTAATATACATGTAGGATTAACAATGATACTAAAAAACATCAATTTAAATGGGTTAAAAATAAATGAACTTAGGGAACACAAGCTGAATACTGCGTATCAGTTTCAAGAGGAAATTCAAATTCGAATGAATCAAACACATTAATATACTAAACCAAGAGTGGGTAATTAACAAAGCATGTGTACATGTGTCTTGTGTGTCCTCACGTGTCCAGGAAACACGACACAGACGTGTCTAACACGATGCAAACACATGGGGTGCACCCAGAGTTGCACAGTATCGTGTACACGTGCACGTGTCCGTAGAACACGACACACGACACGTGGGTTCTCGTGGTCATTCCCATGTGTAGCCCACGTGTCAGGTTACACACACGACACCCTGAGAGGTGTCCACAACACGTGTCCGACCGTGTCCAACCGCGTGTCAGTGACAATTTCTGTGCGGTTCAGTGCACTCGTACGACCAGTGCGGGCCAGATATCTCCTTAATCAATCAATAAAATCCTGCAAAATTTTATGGGGCTCGTGTCAGTCATCTAAGGAACGTACACACAAAATTTCGTGTCCAGTTGTGTCGTGTACAGGGAGTTATAGCCCCCGAGATGCAGGACACTGCACGCTGTTCAGAACAGCAAGTTTGTGTCCCCGTGTGGATACGACACAGCATGAAAATTATAGATCAATGACACAAAATCAAACACTACACCTAGTACTACAAATTCATTCGAACACATTTTAAAAATAAAGAAATAATTATGAGTGTGGCATTTCATCAAACACCTATATAGATACTTTGATACGTGTCCGACACGGACACCAAACGGACACAAAACTTTGCAAAACCTATACCAACAGAGAGAGGACACCTAGGGCTTCCTAACCATGCAAAGAAAACGAAATTCTATGGAAGGAATAGGAAGTTACCTATATGTGCAATTTGCATGAAAAAGCTTCAAAAAGGGGGATTTCTCCTTGATGGCCAAGTGCTCCAAATTGGTCTGAACCTGAGATTCCTCTCCATGAACAGCAAGTAGAGGTGGATTAGGAACTAATGCAAAAGACTAGAGGGAAAAAGGAATTAAAACAAAGAAACTAGGGCTTGAGGAAGATTCCTATACCTTTCCTTTCTTCAAAATGTTGAAACTCAATAAAGAGGCAAGAACCCTAAATGAAGAGATTATTTATAGGGGGAATAGCCCTAGGTGGCTGTTCATAAAGTGATAGTTAGGGTTAGGGTTGAGTCTAATAGGCTATGGACCTATTTGCACTAGTCATGGAACCAAATTTTAAGTATCAAGCCTATGGTCCAAATCACTAAGCCTTTTATCCAAGTCTTGATTCCTACATGAATAATTTAGATTAACTTAAGTTAGACTAGGGTTCTACCATGCTAACCAAGTCACCATAGCTAGGGTCAACTTCTAGGTTAGTCTACAAAGTCTCAACTAGTCAAGACTAACATAACACATAGCAATATTTAATTTATATTAAAATTACAGAAATTCCCATAAATCATAATAAATTCAAATAAATCCTAAAATGACCAAAATACCCTCTAGGCTAAAATGTACTAATTAAACATCCTAATCACATGGCTAGGCTATAGGGTTACACTAACAAGACACCAAATCATAAGTCATGATTTAAATAGTTTAAAAATAATTAAAAATCACTAAAAATCATAATATGAAATAAATATCAATAAATAATAATTATAATTTCAAAATTTTAAAATTATCCTCATTTGGAAAACTGGGTGTTACAATCCTACCCACCTTATAAAAATTTCGTCCTCGAAATTAAGATGATCGAACCCTCTTCTAGGTCAAACATAGTCAAGGGTCAATCACTAGTCAATTTTCTCAACACCCTAGTACTTGGTCATCAGCTAGTCAACTTCTTAGGATTTACCTATGCTAGCTACCTAGTATTGGCAACTAGGGATTAGCAAAGAAAACTCTATAATAGACTAGCTCTTAACTTCCAAATCCTATCAAGTCACCCATAACTAATTACCCACAAGCTAAGCACACCAATCCCAAATACCACATATATATATATATATATACTCAAGAACAACAACCTATCACATATATCCTAAGTATATCATCTATATATATAGACCTCTTAGTCCTAGGTGAAACTACAACTATGCTCAAGGGCAGGCTCTGGTCACTGGGTGCCTTACTGGAAGGGTAAAGGAAAACTATAATAAATCATCAAGGTTGTATGGCATACTACATCCTATACGTAACTGGTTGGTATCATAATAACAGGGAATTATCTGCAATGGGTTACTATTCTAGCACCAATGCTAACTATCACCTCTAGGGTACAGACACTCTACAAGTCACCATATCTATATACTATGAAGGAACTACCTATGAACAAGCTCTACAAACTAAATATCCCTACTCCTAAGTCATTTATAACAATAAAAAGGGTATGATGTTTTAAACCTTCTCAAGATACAATCTGCTAATCATATGCGTCTGCCCAAAATCATGTTGTCTAGAGTCTCTATCATGCTAGTTAGCAAGGCTACGATAATCACAGAGTCCTTGACTAAGGTACGTACCTCTAGGTTCATGGTATTTAAATTTTTCGTATAGTCGCATACGACGGCGAAAACCTTAAATTCCCATACCCAAGAAATACATCTGAAATCTAACTACATGTCCTCACTATGCCAACTAACACAACTATCGAAGATCCTAGATCCCATGATTTAGGTGACCTAGCCCATACAATTTTGAAGAAAAACAACATAACAAAAGAACAACATGACAAACTTAATAAATCAGCAAGGAACAGATGGAATCGGATTTCAAGGTAGTTATAAAAGACAATTCCGGGAATGGAATTGAGAAGAACGGAACTTGCAACAAGATCTCCAATGGTCTGTGCATCCTTGACTGTCCTGACGATAGCTCGCCCTGCTGGTTTCCCCTGGTCTGCTGCTGATGCTGCATGAATCACCGCTGCTGAAAGAAATCAGAAATAACGGGAGAAAATTTCTGTACAGATAGAGGTGCACCTCCAATGTAGCAGAAACGCCAACCTGAGTCGGCACAACAGGAGCTGCGGTCTCGAGGCCCTGATGAACAGGACGAGAGGTGGCCAGCCTCTCGATAGTATCCTCCGAACCAAAACGATGAGATCGTGTCTTCATCACCATCATGAAGACAGATCAAAATAAGAAACAATTTCTGAGAACGAAGCGAAAATCAAATAAGGATAGTTTATATTCAAGGGAAGTCAATAAGCAGCAATTTGGATAAAAGAAATCCGATTAAGAGTTTTTTCCTAATGTGATTGAGTACCCCAAAAATATCATAATCCTACTGCAGGCTGTAGTGATACTCTAGTTCGAATAATACTACATAAACTCGACCTGCATGGGCCACCACTAAAAATGTGTCACGACCCGCACCCACTGTGATTGTACGAGAGCGTAACAACGCCCAGCCTACGCCGCAGTGTCGGCGATAGAACGCTGTTCTAGGTCATGAACTATAACTAACATAATATGAATACTCTCCATAAGGAGGCCAACACAGAGGTACAACTCAATCACAATCTAGAGATAGAATATGGCACGATAAAATAGATAAGAGAATCCTCAACTGAGGTACAACAGAAATGAAATACAAGTCTCCATATCTCTAAAATATATACAACTCTGGAATCCAGGACAACAACTAAACATGAAAAGGAAACAATCTAAGCTATCTATACTAAGCAAGGTATCGTCCTCAGCAGCTGCCTGAACCTCCCCTGGGGTCCAGGTCGCGAGTGTCAACTAGGCAAACTCCAAGTAAGGGTGCAGAGTGCCTCATCATCCTCTGTAAAATTTTTAACAGGTCCAGTCAGGACGGGAGCGAGTACAGTACATCTCAACAGTTCATAGCAGGTTAGAAAATATAATCATGCAGTAAAGTAAGATACAGGTGCTGAAGAATACAGTATATAAACAGAGAGAGAAAACTGTAATAGAAATATCTACTATAAGTAAGAAACTAACAGTGGCTAGTGAGTCAGAGTACAGGATAGCACATGTGAACGGAACAGATTTGTACATGATCTACACTAAAGAGTTGTACATGTCCTACACTACAGAGTTGTACATGATCTACACTACAGAGTTGTACATGATCTACACTACAGAGTTGTACATGATCTACACTACAGAGTTGTACATGATCTACACTAAAGAGTTGTACATGTATGGTGAAAGCACAGGAGTACAAGATCCGTATAGTACTAATCCGTGATAATGTCGTGACAGCACAAGTAAAGTAATTTAATGCAGGAAATAATTCTAAGCAGGATATGAAATGATCAGAGAATGTACTCGCCTCGTATCTGAATGTCTGAAGTAAATGTACTGTCCGAGATGAGGTACCTGACTCCTAGTTAGAGCAACACAAGTCAAGATGTACATAGGGAATGATAAATATAATCTACAATCCATCTGCATGCTGTCTAGGTTAAACTAGACTAAAGTCAACACTTGGTCAACTCCAGTCAACTAGACTAGTCAAACTAGGTCAACTAGGTCAAATCCTAGCCCAACAAGTCTAATAAGTCTCACTAGGCCTAACCAAGCCTAGTCTAGCAATCACACACCAATCACAAGGCTATACAGGCCAAACACAAGCCATCACATTTTAATATTATACATAAGAGAAAGGAAGCTAACATGTAAAGCTATGTGTGTGTGTGAACATGGAGGTGTACATGAAAAGAGAATTCAAAACTAGGCCCTATATCACATATATGTATATATAACTATAGGAAAACTCTATTTACCACATTAACACATTTAGCCATGTATAGTATATATATATAGAGAGAGAGAGAGAGAAGAGCATGTGTATGTGTTCATGGGTGTGTGTGTGTGTGTCATAAAAGTGCACAAGAACATGTGTGTGTTATCATGGAATGAGTGTTAGGCAATGTGTGAGTGAGAGTGTCAATGAGTGAGGGTGTGAGGGTAAGTTGTAGACTAAGGTGTGGATATGCAATGTGTCATAGGAAATTAAGTGACAGTGTCTAGTGTCAATGTTGCTTGGTGTGTGTGTTGATATACATGTTATAGGAACAGTGAATGGTACAAATCCTAATTCAGTTTTCTGTGGAAGAAAAAGAAAATAGTTCATGGTGTCAGTTGTGCATGTACCACATGCTCTCAGTTAGATGAAAACTCAAATCTAATGCAATTATGAAAACTAATTTCCTATGCCAATCATAAACCCAAATGTAAGTTATTCTGATATATATATAACATCACAACTAAATCACAAAATAGTTAGACATACATGAACTTTCAGAAAACCAAATGACAGTTTGGGTATGTTCCTGTTTTTGTGACAGGAACTTAGTGGCCTGTGTTCTCAGGAATCATGTTTTAGTCTCTAATTAATAGTGTTATATATGAAGGGGATCATATCCATGTGATAGGTTCTCAGATTGTGTGGCAGGGTGCACCATGGAGTCTCAGGTTTCATATCACGTAAACTCAGTGAACTAAGCAATCTCAGGTTTTGAGAACTATGGGATCAATAGTTTCAAAGATAACTCGATTTGTACATTAAGCCATAATGCAAATCAACTCAGCTTTAAAATAGGAATTAAGGTTAGAATGAAAACTCAGAAAATGTATGCTCGGGCATTGGAAAATATTGATAGGAATATTAAATCAAAATCAGTTATTAAGGAAATGAAGTTAATTTACAGTTTGAAAACAGTGGATACATGGCATAAACTGGAAAACAGTGAGTCACTAGAGGAATTCAGTGGCATGGTATAACCTGTGTATATACAGAAAATAGACAATAGAAAAACAGTGTAGTTAGCTAACTATATCCTGTGTGCATGTGGGCAATAGGAAAACATGGAATGACAATAACCTGTGTGTATAACCTGGAAATCAACCTATTGCAACCGTGTACATTGTTAATAGAAAACAGGGATTCATTGAGTTAACTAATCATTATGAAATCTGGAGATAATTGACAGTTAACTAGAATAGTGAGCATACATTATTAGGAATGAATGAAACATTCCACTAGGTAAAAAAAATGGGAAGGACATCTCAGGAAATAGTATTTGAATCAATTCAATTCAGTAAAAATAGAAAGGAACAACTCTCATTCATACAAATTCTAGCCCAGCTCAAAGCCTAATTCGAATATAGATTGAATCAAACAATTGGAATTCAATAAAACAGGATAGTCACATGAAGACTGAAACTAAATCCATGTATCAGCTATTTCAGTCCAAACATTACAAACCAGAATTTGAACCCAAAATCTCAAACTCCAAACTTAGATCATTATTCAAAAATCAGTAAACATGCATGTGAGTTAATGTGGTATTTAAACATTGGCAGTTTTGTTTAGGAAATCAAATCAATTTTCAAAGGAAATGGAATCAATTCTCAGGTAAAAACCAATGTACCCACTGTCATTCGAGGACCACCACCAAATCCAAAATCCCATTTACAAACCCACAAGTCAATTTCGAAAGTAATTTTTATTAGTCATAAACTAACAATCATGTAGGAGTAAATTACAGTTGGAAAACATTACTAAACAGGAATGTAATTGTTTAGGAATACTGAAAAAAATAGTGTCAGGCATGTATCAGCCAATTGGCTTACATCCCCATTTCGAACCCAATATCCCATCAAAACTAATCTGACATGTAAAACCAATCTAATCATGAACTAATATACATGTAGGATTAACAATGATACTAAAAAAACATCAATTTAAATGGGTTAAAAATAAATGAACTCAGGGAACACAAGCTGAATACTGCGTATCAGTTTCAAGAGGAAATTCAAATTCGAATGAATCAAACACATTAATATACTAAACCAAGAGTAGGTAATTAACAAAGCATGTGTACATGTGTCTTGTGTGTCCTCACGTGTCCAGGAAACACGACACAAGCATGTCTAACACGATGCAAACACATGGGGTACACCCAGAGTTGCACAGTATCGTGTACACGTGCA
Source organism: Iris pallida (assembly GCA_029216955.1). Classification (NCBI taxonomy): domain Eukaryota; kingdom Viridiplantae; phylum Streptophyta; class Magnoliopsida; order Asparagales; family Iridaceae; genus Iris; species Iris pallida. The sequence continues at coordinate 3,551,198 of JANAVB010031219.1, forward strand.
CGTGTCCGTAGAACATGACACACGACACGTGGGTTCTCGTGGTCATGCCCACGTGTAGCCCATATGTCAGGCTACACACACGACACCCTGAGAGGTGTCCACGATACATGTCCGACCGTGTCCAACCGCGTGTCAGTGACAATTTCTGTGCGGTTCAGTGCACTCGTGCGACCAGTGCAGGCCAGATATCTCCTTAATCAATCAATAAAATCCTGCAAAATTTTATGGGGCTCGTGTCAGTCATCTAAGGAACGTACACACAAAATTTCGTGTCCAGTTGGGTCGTGTACAGGGAGTTATAGCCCCCGAGATGCAGGACACTGCACGCTGTTCAAAATAGCAAGTTCGTGTCCCCGTGTGGACACGACACAGCACGAAAGTTATAGATCAATGACACGAAATCAAATACTACACCTAGTACTACAAATTCATTCGAACACATTTCAAAAATAAAGAAATAATTATGAGTGTGGCATTTCATCAAACACCTATATAGTTACTTTAATACGTGTCCGACATGGACACAAAACTTTACAAAACCTATACCAACAGAGAGAGGACACCTAGGGCTTCCTAAACATACAAAGAAAACGAAATTCTATGGAAGGAATAGGAAGTTACCTATATGTGCAATTTGCATAAAAAAGCTTCAAAAAGGGGGTTTTCTCCTTGATGGCCAAGTGCTCCAAATTGGTCCGAACCTGAGATTCCTCTCCATGAACAGCAAGTAGAGGTGGATTAGGAACTAATGCAAAAGACTAGAGGGAAAAAGGAATTAAAACAAAGAAACTAGGGCTTGAGGAAGATTCCTATACCTTTTTTTTCTTCAAAATGTTGAAACTCAATAAAGAGGCAAGAACCCTAAATGAAGAGATTATTTATAGGGGGAATAGCCCTAGGTGGCTGTTCATAAAGTGATAGTTAGGGTTAGGGTTGAGTCTAATAGGCTATGGACCTATTTGCACTAGTCATGGAACCAAATTTTAAGTATCAAGCCTATGGTCCAAATCACTAAGCCTTCTATCCAAGTCTTGATTCCTACATGAATAATTTAGATTAATTTAAGTTAGACTAGGGTTCTACCATGCTAACCAAGTCACCATAGCTAGGGTCAACTTCTAGGTTAGTCTACAAAGTCTCAACTAGTCAAGACTAACATAACACATAGCAATATTTAATTTATATTAAAATTATAGAAATTCCCATAAATCATAATAAATTCAAATAAATCCTAAAATGACCAAAATACCCTCTAGGCTAAAATGTACTAATTAAACATCCTAATCACATGGCTAGGCTCTAGGGTTACACTAACAAGACACCAAATCATAAGTCATGATTTAAATAGTTTAAAAATAATTAAAAATCACTAAAAATCATAATATGAAATAAATATCAATAAATAATAATTATAATTACAAAATTTCAAAATTACCCTCATTTGGAAAACTTGGTGTACATTGCTCCAGAGTTGCAAGAGTCTGAGGAGAGGGTTGATTCTCCTCCTTGTTATGATGAGGGGAGGTCGGCTGTAACATTATCGAGCCCTACCCCGGACTCAGCAGCGGAAGCTGAGGTGGCTACCGATCAGGAGGTAGCGACAGATCCTGTCCCTGTAGAGGGATTTGATGAGGAGACTCGTCTGGCGGTCCTGACTTCAGGGGCGAGTCAGGAGACAAGTGTTGATCTCCCCATTCTGCCAGGGGAGGTACTGGCTATTGATAGGACGTTGGGGGCTGATGAGGTGGCCACTGACATCGGAGGTTCTTCCGAGTTTGGGAAGGGTAAGGGTTTGATGGAACCCTCTGTTGCTCCTTCCACTTGGGGTACTATCTCGACGCCTGTCTCGGCTTCTTCTGTTCCTGTGGCTCCTCGGGCTAGTAGTCAAGCCCATGTTGATGAAGAGCCTGTCGATACCGAGGGTCCAGCCTCACGGATTGAAGCAGGTGGGCCTTCTTGCGGTCCGCTAACTAGAGCAGCTCCTCCGACTCCTGCCATGACGCCGCAGGTGCTGGCGGATGTAGATGAATACGTGAAATTCATCGTCGAGGCAGTGTATAAAATGCTGCAGAGGGGGGTATCGGCAGTGATGGACACCAACGGGAGCTTTGCGACGGCAAGAACTCTGGCATTGCCTCATATCAACCTGATCCGTCTTTACCAGGGCCATGATCATATGGCCATCATTCTGGAAGCCTCGGTGGCTGAGTTGGACCAGCAGCTTTCCAAATTATAGCGCATCCAGCGAAATGACCTCTCCGTCCTGATAAACGTGGAGAAGGAGAAGCTGATCACCGAGATTGACTCTTCTTACCAGGCCACTGTGAGTGTCTGGGAGCATGAAGTGGCTGAGACTGAAGCTGCAGTGGAGCGGTTGTCTCAGTCTACACGGGGGACGGTGGAGGTGCGAGCTGTGTTGGACACTAGTATCACGGAGATTGATTCCCAGATCTGCCGCCTTGAGGACCAACAGGACCGACTTCTATTAGACGCCGAACGTGTCCAGGTTGAACACGTAGCATTCAAGAAGGAGGAGGCAGCTTTCACCCACCGGGCTCTTACTTTGGCTCAGCAGCGGCAGCAGCTGGATGAGAAGCATAAAAATGATACTTCTCCTGAGGCTGTGGAAGTGATGCATCAAGAAGCTGAACGTCGAGTCCTGACGACTGTGAAGACTCGAGCGGCGGACTTGAGGCGTCGGATTGAAGAGCTTTCAGCCAACCCTGGGGATGTTTAGGGATTGTAGTCTCTTCTTTTTTTGTATTTTTGCAACTCTTACTGGATATGTAAAACTTTTACTCTCTATTTAAAAATAAAGAATATAAAGTTTTTTGTGGTGTGTTCTTTTTTGCTGTCATGAACTTGATGATTTGTGTGGACCTATTATCTTTTGCGCACCTTGGTTTCTAGGTACAGATAATAAGTTTGAAAGAACCCTCATGTTTGCTCTGAGGTGATGTGGACATGGCAAATATGGGATTCAAGTGGTGGGATCTTCCTACTCAGAGGTGTTATGGACGTGGTAGGAATGATCCTGGGGGATACGCGGAACTACTCAGAGGTAATGTGGACGTGGAAGTTCTGCGATCAATGTACGACAACGCAGGGGTTGTCTGTACGGGATGTTTACTCAGAGGTAATGTGGACATGGTAAACATGGTGGGTAGCGTAGTCTTATGGGATGTAAGATTCTGCTTTGTAAGGTGTAAAAGGACAACTCAGAGGTAATGTGGACGTGGTTGTCCTTCTACTGGAGGATGCTACGGAATAGCTGGGTTCCGAAAGCGTATAATTTTGTAAAAGGGAATTGTCTGTGAGTCCTGATGATTGGGTCCAAGATCCCCGGGTGGAAGCACATGTCTGAAAGATGTCAAGAGTAGTACTTCTTTAGGAACTTGTCGTTGATGGGCATCATGAACAAGTCTCCATTGGATTTGGCGAGGCGGTAAGCACCGTTTGAGTATACCGTCTCTATAATGAAAGGTCCTTCCCACTTGGGCTCGAACTTTCCGGGTGTTTGTGAGTCAACACCATCGGTCTCCTGACTGCCAGAACCAGGTCGCCAACTTGAAAAGTCTTCTGCTTGACCTTTTTGTTGAAAGCCTGTGATATACGGGCTTGGTATAGTTCGATGCGTTGTTGAGCTAGGAGACGCATTTCGTCAAGTGCCTCCAATTTCCGCAGACGACGACGTTGATTGTCCTCTTCTGTGAGTTGGTTTGTGATTGCTACGCGGAGTGAGGGTATCTGGATCTTGAGAGGCATTACCGCTTCGCTCCCGTAGACCAAGGAGAATGGTGTGTTGCCTGTCGGGGTCGGTACCGTTGTACGGTAGGCCCAAAGGCATTCGTCAAGCTTTTCATCCCAGTCGTGTTTGTTAGATGACACAACCTTTTTGAGTAGCCTGACGATAGTTTTGTTGAATGCCTCGGCCAATCCGTTTGCTGCCGGATTGTAGGCGGTTGATGCTACGTTTTGAATGCGATTCTTGTCACAGAATCTGCTGAAAACATAGCTAATGAACTGAGGACCATTGTCGTGGATGATCCTCCGGGGTACTCCGAAACGGTAGATGACGTGGTGCTTGATGAAGCTGATCACCCTGGAGCTTTTCACTTCTTCCAACGAAACTGCTTCTGCCCATTTGGAGAAGTAGTCGGTGATTGCTAGGATGAAGCGGTGTCCTCTCGATGAAGGAGGGGTGATCAGTCCCACAATGTCCATGCCCCAAGCTTCGAAGGGCCAGGAGGCGACTGTAGGATGTAGTGGTTCTGACGGTGTATGAATGAAGTCTGCGTGAAGCTGGCACGCATGGCACTTCTTAGCATATTCGACAGCGTCAGCGGCCATGGTTGGCCAGTAGTAGCCCATACGTCGCAGTCGGTCCTGCAACTTAGGACCAGGTTGATGGGCCCCGCAGGTTCCATCGTGAGCTTCTCGAAGGACTTCGGCTGCTTCTTCGTTGGACAAACATCGAAGGAGAAGTCCGTCGTAGGAGGGTCGGTACAGCATTTTGGTAGCCGTATCGTAGTAGAATCGAAGAGAGCGTCTCCTGACTGAGACGGCTTCTTTCGGGTCCTCTGGAAGAATTTCGTAGACAGCGAAGTCGATGAACGGAAATCTTCAGTCTCGGACATTAACACCGGCACTGGTTAACATGGCATGGGCCACTCGTGAGCACAGGTTGTTTTTAGGACAGACCAAGTCTCGACCCACCACTGTGACATAGTGTTGAGTCCCGAGGGGTGCCGCTAATGAGGCTGCGAGGCCGGCCAGAGCATCAGCATCTAGATTTTGTAGACGAGGTACATGTTCGATGAAGAACTCGGTGAAGGTTGAAATGATGTTCAATGCAACTTCATGGTAAGGGATCAGATCTTCATGGCAAACTTCGTATTGCCCTCTGATCTGGTTTACGACGAGTTTTGAGTCGCCGTAGGCTTCCAGATGATTTACCCGCAACTGTTGTGCCAGCTGGAGTCCCATGATGAGTGCATTGTACTCGGCAACATTGTTGGAGCACGGCTTTGAAAGGGAGTAAGCACGCTGGATGACCAGCTGATCGGGGAAGACTAATACCACCCCCACTCCAGCGGTGATTTGGCTTTTAGGGCCTGTTCTTGAAGCGCCATCGAAAAATATCCGCCAGACGGAGCCTTCTTCGGTGACGTTTGATTCTTGGACCTCATCCGGGATGTCTTCATAGAGTCTTGAGGACTATGGGATGGGGTGTGCAGCTAAAAAGTCGGCCAGAGCTTGACCCTTAACGGCTTTTTGCGGAACGAACACCATGTTGTATGGTGTTAGCAAGATCGCCCATGTGGCTAGCTGGGAGTTCAATGATCCTGGCTTCGTCATGAGGACCCTGAGCGGATTGACTCGGGAAACGACATGAATTGTCTGCCCCGAGACATAATATCGAGTCTTTTGGATGGCAAATACCAAAGCTAAGCACTCCTTTTCAAAGGGGTTGTACCGATGTTCGGCCCCGATCAGAGTTCGACTGAGGTAGTAGATTGCTTGCTCATAGCCTGTGTCGCTGTTCTGAGCTAGCAGGGCACCGAGGGAATGATCCATGGCACGGACATAGAGGAGGAATGGTTTGCCGGTGACTGTTGCCACCAGGACTGACGGGCTCGTCAAGTAAGCTTTGATGTCATCGAAAGCTTTTTGGCATTCCTCTGTCCAGACATAAGAGACTCCCTTCTTCATGAGCTGAGTGAAGGGTTGACATTTTTCGGAAAGGTTTGCTATGAACCTCCGGATGTATGCCAGACGCCCCTGTAGGCTTCGAAGTTCTCGAAGGTTCTTCAGAGGGTCTATATCGAGGATGGCTTTGGTCTTCTCGGGATCGACATGAATGCCTTTCGCCGTGATGATGAAGCCCAAAAACTTTCCACTAGAAATCCCTAGAAAGGATTTAGTGGGGTTTATCTTGAGCTGGTGCGCCCGCATGAGATCGAAGACTGTCTTCAGGTCTTGCAGGTGATCTCCTTTGAGATGGCTCTTGACTGCGATGTCGTCAACATAGCATTCGACTGTTTTGCGAAGATGTTGACAAAAATGGTGCCCATAGCTCGTTGATATGTCGTACCAGCATTCTTCAAGCCGAAGGGCATCACTGTGTAGCAGAAAATACCCTTTAGAGTCCTGAATGACGTGTGTTTTGCGTCATCGGGGAACATCTTGATCTGGTTGTAGCCCGAATACCCGTCCATAAAAGACATGCGCTCAAAGCCACATGTGTTGTCGATCATCACGTCGGTGATTGGGAGCGGGAACTCGTCCTTCGGGCAGGCAGAGTTGAGGTCCCTGAAGTCGATACAAACTCGTATCTTTCCATTCTTCATGGTGACGGAGACGACGTTGGCTACCCAATCTGGGTGTTGTTCTTCACGGATGAAGCCGCTGGTCAAGAGCTTGTCCACCTCCTGATCGATGGCATTCATGATGTCTGGACGAAAGCGTCGTTGTTGTTGTTTGATAGGCTTGGCATCAGGTAAGATGTTCAGCCTATGCATCGCGATCTGGGGGTCAAGCCCCGGCATGTCTTCGTAACTCCAGGCGAAGACGTCGATATACTCTTTAACCAGCTGAATTAAAGATTCTCGGTCTTCTCCTTTTAGGCTTTTGCTGATGAAGATGGGTTTGGAAGAAGATCCATCCCCAAGGTCGATCTGCTCGACTTCGTCTTTGGTGGAAGGTTCACGTAATTCAAAACGAGACTCCCATTGTTGTCCTAGACGTTGAGCCCAGGGTTCTTCTTTGAAGAATTTCGGCGCTTGGTCTTCGCCTTCTTCTTCTTGAGATTGTGCAGACGTCATGTTGGCTGACAGCACCCTCTTGAAGACTGAGCCGATACTGGTATCGGAGTCCCACGTTGATGCTTCAAACGAGTGAGAATGTTCTACTTCTTCCGCGTCTGAACTCTCTGGAGTTGACGGCGGCGTGACACAGCCTACCCCCCCGTCGAGTTCGATTGTAATAGTCCTGCGGCTTTCCTTTAGGTGTTGGAAGCCGGAGAGGGAGACATCAACCTTTGATATAGTTCAGGCCTTTGTTGCTTTTTAGGTCGTAACCCATCTTCTGGATGAGGTACTTTGCCTTGTCCGTGTACCAATAGAGTTGCATTCTGCCGGCATCTGGTTCTGGCTCGAGTGGCGGGAGGTATTGATGACGCTCAACCTTGCCGAAGATGATGGATTCTTCGTCTCGACTCCGTGGTAGGACTATGTAACAGACCCCTTGGGACGGGACAACTCGATTTACATGATGGACGGTCGTTATTTGTGTTTGCAACGACCGTAGAGCGTTATCTAATGTATATATGGCATTCCAATGTGGAAGTGTCATGTCCCAGAACCAGAATACTGGAGAGCGGGGAAATGACTCAGCCAGCTACGTATTACGGGTAGATGAATATCGTATAATACGATCAATGATGTCTAAAAGACAAGGGGGTGCATACTACATGAAAGTCTTGTTGTGGTCACTTCACATCTATCGTCTCAATCATTCAAACAAGAAGCAATAACAGAGAACATTTAAGATAAAGCAATAAGGCGTCCCAAACGCTTAGTCAAAATGTTCTTGAGATCTGGCTTTACAAAACATCGCCAGATGATATAGCAACATATACACAATTGTTATCAGCTGCAGTCTGACTTAATTACAATTATGTAAAAGTAAGTGCACGACTATCCGACTAACATGTCGGTGCCAAGCGGCAAAATATAAAGTAATTAACAAAATGAGCAGGGAAGTAAGGAACCCACTCGAGTCCTCCTGCGATCATTCCTCTAGTATTGACCATCTTGGAGGTAGAAGTAAGCTGAGTCCTCGGGAACCGACTCTAAATCTGGCCATGCAAAACCAGAGAGGTTAGACCTCTAATAGCAAGTACCGCAAGGAAGCACGATATGAGGGATAAAACCAGAAATGAGAAAATGTAATAAATAGATCTCTGTTTGCTACTGGGATTCACATAGTATCACGACACTTTGAACCAACCTCCCAACCAAACAAGGACAGAAGTTGGCCCGTCATGCCCTGACATTCTGATCATCTCAGTTAGTTAACAGAGTAAGTACAGTACACAAACAAGTCAACTTAAACGGCCATGTAACTACTACGGCTTGCTATTGTGGGTTCCAAGTTATCTTGGAATTATGCAATAAGGATTTCTCAGTTCTTACTATGGGCAAGCAAGGCTAGTCTATCCAATCAATCAATTGTGCCAATCATGAATTAGACGAGTCCCAGCGGGACGCCCGTCATCAATATACAATATACAATAATATAAGCAGATACCGCTCCCTGCCCGTGTGGCAGATTTGCAGTATTTGTGGGAACCAGTCGGCCTGTTGGGCGCCAATAGTCCCAAAGAGGGCTGCCATGTAAGAACTCGGGAATCCATTCTCTCCATGCAATCATTATTTTATTTAACTTAGTAGCCTCTATGTTAAGTGAAATTCCATGCCGTGGATCATGGTCATTTCAGAATGAGTACTTCCGTACAAGGTACGATATGCCCAACTCTACAACGATACCCGTGCGGTTAGGTTGTAGGTCTTACATAGCGTAATGCAACAATTAAAACTAACCACGGAATAATCATGCCTTGACCATAAAGTACACATGCTGCTTTCGTAAAATAAATAAATAAATTGTAGCCTGCATGTATCTATATGTCAATATTCGGGATTGGTCAATCGATTGCAAATATGAACGTGTCTTATTCCATTTAATTCAATAAGATGACTAGCCAGTCTCTTAGTTCCATCTAGGAACGCATGATAAATTATTAATCTCATGATCAATTATTGAAATAAAAATCTCATGCGGCTGGAAAATAAAAATCTCATGCGGCTGGGAAATAAAAATCTCATGCGGCTGGGAAATAAAATTTCATGCGGCTGGGAAATAAAAATCTCATACGGCTGGGAAATAAAATCTCATGCGGCTGGGAAATAAAAATCTCATGCGGCTGAGAAATAAAGATTGAGAAATAAAATTGCATGCGGCTGAGAAATAAAGATTTCATGCGGCTGTGGGAAATAAAGATTTCATGCTGTGGGAAATAAAGATTGCGAAATAAAATTCCATGCGGCTGAGAAATAAAGATTTCTCATGCTGTTGGGAAATAAAGATTTCATGCTGTGGGAAATAAAGATTTCACGTGGCTGAGAAATAAAATTCCATGCGGCTGAGAAATAACATTCTATGCGGCTGAGAAATAAAGATTTCTCATGCGGCTGGAAAATAAAGATTTCATGCGGCTGTGGGAAATAAAATTTCATACGGCTGAGAAATAAAGATTTCTCATGCGGCTGTGGGAAATAAAGATTTCATGCTGTGGGAAATAAAGATTACGAAATAAAATTCCATGCGGCTGAGAAATAAAGATTTCTCATGCTGTTGGGAAATAAAGATTTTATGATGTGGAAAATAAAAATTTCACGTGGCTGAAAAATAAAATTCCATGCGGCTGAGAAATAAAGATTTCTCATGCGGCTGAGAAATAAAGATTTTATGCGGCTGTGGGAAATAAAGATTTCTCATGCGGCTGAGAAAAAAAGATTTCTCATGCGGCTGGGAAATAAAGATTTCATGTTGTGGAAAATAAAGATTGAGAAATAAAATTACATGCGGCTGAGAAATAAAAATTTCTCATGCGGGTGAGAAAGTGGGGACCCATCTTCTCAAAAAACCTGAGAAGGATGGTCATAGAACCCTTGGCTTCCAAGCTCCATAAAACCTTCACTGTAAGTCCAAATTTGGACTTCCATAGGTCAAAATGGAGTAGAACGAAATTTTCTACAACGTGGAACCATCAAAACTTGGAAATAACAATATTAAATAGATCAAAATCCAAGAAATCCGAAAATACTATAAACTTAGATCTAGAAGAATTTAGCCATAGAAATTAAAAATGCCAAGCACTAAAGTATCTTAGAATGTTGAGAGGAAGACAATGGAACAACAAAAATGGAGATCCATCAAGAAGCAAGTTGGCACTTGCCTATCTCTTCTAGGTTGGTGGGAGAGTTATGAGGAAGAAGAAGAATAATGAGAAGAAGTAATGAAGAGAGAGAAAGGGTTTGGGCTTTAAATGAAGGGGTGGTGGTAGGTGGGGATTTGTTTCGGTTCATGATAAACCAACATAATTAAACCAATTCAAGCCGAACCCAAAACAAAGCTAAAGTAGAGTATAAAAGCAGAAAGTAAAATACAGAAATAAAATGCAGAAAATAATTAGCAGGAAATTAAAGGAATTTAAATACAGAACAATACATGATAAATATTAAATGAATACATTCCAGCAGTACATGTATTTAGAATACGTATTCTGGGAACAGGAAGTGACATCTCTACCCTCCTTAGAAAAATTTTATCCTCGAAATTTCAGATCCAAGCAGGATAGAAACGTCAAAGCTAAACTAATCTAAATACAAGTAAATTGAGTAAGCAATTATTCTACAATGATAACAGCAAGTAGCGTATCTATGTTTAACAATTTACGACATCAAGCAATTCTACTCATAAGGTGACAAGCATGAGGAGTTAAGACAATCAAGGTATACAGAAAGAGATATACCTTGTGAGTCAAACAGGTGCGGATACCGTGATCGGATATCATCCTCACGTTCCCACGTTGACTCCCCTAAAGGGTGATGACCCCAAGCAACCCGGACAAGGCTAATTGTTCGGTTCTTGAGTATTTTCTCTCTTCGGTCCAAAATGGACACAGGCTGTTCCTCGTAAGACAGGTTCGTGCCAACAACCAGCTCAGAATGATCAAGGATATGGCTTGGGTCCGATACATACCTTCGCAACTGAGATACATGAAATACGTCATGCACCTCTCGTAACGAAGGTGGAAGGGATAAACGATAAGCAACATCGCCTATCCTATCAAGAATAACAAATGGGCCTACGTACCGCGGACTCAACTTTCCGCGAACGCCAAACCAAATGACCCCACGGGTAGGTGAGATCCGCAAGAACACGTGATCTCCAACAGAAAACTCTAGCGGCCTACGATGCTGGTCCGCCCAATGACGATGTCGATCCTGCGCAACTCGAAGTCGCTCTCTAATTTCCTTGACCACTTCCACTGTTTGAACAATCATCTCCGGGCCTAACATCTTTCTCTTCCCGATATCGTCCCATGCTAGTGGTGACCTACACTTCTTACCATATAGTGCTTCAAATGGCGCCATCTGGATACTGGCTTGATAACTGTTATTGTATGAGAATTCTACTAAGTGCAGGTGGCTCTTCCAAGATTCTCCAAAATCCAGAGTGCAAGCTCGCAACATATCTTCCAAAGTCTGAATTGTTCTTTCTGATTGCCCGTCTGTCTGGAGATGGTAAGCCATGCTAAATCTTAACTTGGTACCCAGGCTATGATGTAAGCTCTTCCAAAAATGTGATATAAAATGGATATCTCTATCTGACACAATACTGACAGGGACTCCATGCTGCCTGACTATCTGTTGCATATACAATTCTGCCAACCTTTCTGTAGATTGTCCTACTCTGAAAGGAAGAAAGTGCGCCATCTTTGTAAGCCGATCTACTATCACCCAAATAGCATTTTTACCACTTGGTGATCTCGGTAAACCGGTCACAAAGTCCATTGTAATATGTTCCAACTTCCATTCCGGGATAGGAAGCAGTTGCAATAATCCAGCTGGCCTCTGCTGTTCTGCCTTCACTTGCTGACATACCAAGCAACGGAAAACAAATCTAGCTATCTCCCTCTTCATCCCGTTCTACCAGAAGTGCTGCTTGATATCTTGGTACATCTTGGTCCCTCCAGGGTGTATGGAATACTGAGAGCTGTGAGCTTCTGTCATAACCTCCTGTCTGATATCTTCGCTAGGCACACATAGACGCGATCCAAACCTAAGTGTACCATCCTCATGGATTTGTATCTCTTTTCTAAGTCCTGACTCATATTCTGCCCTAAGCTTTTGAATCCTTGGGTCCTGTGCCTGAGCTGTCTTGATCCTGTCTACCAAGTCGGATTGAACTTGTAGACTCGCCAGAACTCCTACATCACTAGAAAGTATAACCTCGATGCCCATCTCCTGAAGGTCTTCTAAAATGTGCTTTTGTGTTGTCAACATAAATGTGCCGCCTCTCCTGCTAAGAGCGTCTGCTACCACATTAGCCTTGCCTGGATGATACTGAAGCTCCACGTCATAGTCCTTAATCAACTCCAACCATCTTCTCTGCCTCATGTTCAGTTCCTTCTGAGTAAAAATGTACTTCAGACTTTTGTGGTCTGTGTACATGTCCACTCGATCACCATATAAGTAATACCTCTATAGCTTCAAAGCAAATACTACTGCCGCCAACTCCAAATCATGAGTTGGGTAATTCTTCTCGTGGTCTCGAAGTTGCCTAGATGCGTACGCTATCACCTTCTCATGCTGCATGAGGACACATCCAAGTCCTTTTCCTGACGCATCACAATATACTGTAAAACCTCCGGGTCCAACTGGCAATGTAAGAATAGGCGCTGATATCAACTTCTGTTTCAAATTCTCAAATGATGTCTGGCATTCTGTCGACCAGACGAATGGCACATCCTTCCGTGTCAAGCGTGTCATGGGCGTTGAAAGTCTTACAAAATCTGATTCAAACCTTCTGTAATATCCTGCCAATCCTAAGAAACTTCGTACATCAGCTACGGTCTTGGGTACTGGCCAACTCTCTACGGCTTCTACCTTCTTGGGATCCACTGCTACTCCAGCTCCTGATATGATGTGACCCAAAAATGAAATACGATCCGTCCAGAACTCGCACTTGCTGAGCTTGGCGTACAACTGGTTCTCTCTCAGAACCTGTAACACTTTCCTGAGGTGGTCTTCATGCTCCTCTTCATTAGCTGAGTATACTAGAATGTCGTCGAGGAACACAACGACAAATTGGTCTAAGTACGGCATAAAGATGCGGTTAATCAAATCCATGAATATTGCTAGAGCATTGGTCAAACCAAACGGCATTACCAAGAATTCAAAATGCCCATACTTCGACCTGAATGCTGTCTTGGGAATATCCTCCTTCCGAACCCTCACTTGATGATACCCTGACCGAAGATCTATCTTGGAGAAAACTCTAGCTTTGCTCAACTGATCAAACAAGTCATCGATCCTGGGTAGTGGGTACTTGTTCTTTACTGTTGCCGCATTTAGCTTCCTGTAATCGATGCAAATCTGGATGACCCATCCTTCTTTCCCACAAGTACTACTGGTGCTGCCCATGGTGATATGCTAGCTTGGATGAACTTCTTTTCCTTCAGTTCCTCTATGTGCTGATATACCTTGGCCTGCTCTGAGTCCGCCATTCTGTAAACTCGATCTGATATCGGTTTAGTTCTAGGTGCCAATTCTATACTGAACTCAATATCTCTAATCGGTGGTAGACCTGGAAGTTCTTCAGGAAATATGTCTAGAAACTCTTCAACTACCTTCGGAACTTGAACTTCTTCTATTGCCGTCACTACTCCCTGCTCTTGTTGAGTTACCACTGATCTGACTAAGGTGAACCGCTTCATGCCTGGAATATCAAAAGATACACTCCCTCTATGATAATCTATTATCGCATGACTGTCTTTCAGCCAGTCCATGCCTAAGATAACGTCAAAATTTCCAACAGAAAATTCTATCAACCGGGCGGGTAAGGAATGCCCGCAAACTACAACGCTACATGCTAGAATAACTCTACTAACTCCTACGAGCCCATTATTAGTGAGTATATTTAACCCCCCTGACAATGCCTCGAATTCAATTCCTAGCCGTGTTACAAATTGTGCAGATATAAATGAGTGTGATGCTCCCGAATCAAACAATGCTACTGTGGGATATGAGGCGACGAGAATGTTACCTGCCACAACATCTCCCGATGCCAATGCCTCTTCCAAGGACAGAGTGAATGCCTGCCCTCGACCTCCTTGTTAGTTCTCATGCTGCGGCCTAACCTGGTGCTGCTGTTGGCCCCTGCCTTGATGATGCTGGGGTGGTCTATGCTGGTACTGCTGCATCGGTGGTCCCTGCTGTCGAAACATCTGAGCCTGTGTCATGAACGGGCGCTGTGCCAACGGTCTTACTGCCACCGCTGGTCCTCGATACTGGCCTGCCCCTGGTGCTGGCAGAGCAGGAAATTGTTACACTGGTCCTCCTGACCTCGAATTCATGGAACATGTGGTAACCCGATGATCTGGGTTTCTACATATCAAACACTGCCTGTTCAATGTCCGACACACATCTCTAGTGTGTCCTACCTTCCCACAATAAGTGCATTCCACTGGGGGTTGCTGGTTCTTTCTCTGCTGCTACTGTTGCCTGGGTGGTGGTGCTGGCCCTCGCATTGCCACATCGTGAATGCGAACGCCAAGGGATGGTGCTGTTGTTCAGGGTGCTGCTCCCCCTCCTCCTTCAATCTGACTGTGTGATCTCTTCTGACCTCCAGTCCTTGCCGTAATCCTCTGAACGGTTTTCTCATGCCTTCGAGTCGCTGTCAATACTTCATCAAAAGTCTGGTAATTGTGCCCCTCTATCAATTACAAGAGCTCAAGATGAAACCCTTGCTGGAACCTCATAGCCCTCTGGCTCTCTGTTGCTACCATCTCTGGGGCGAACCTACTCAATCTGCAGAACTCTGCTGCATAAGCATCTACAGTCTTGCCAGCCTGTCTGAGGTTGATAAACTTCTGTTGTAGCTTAAACTGCGCCACAACTCCATAGTACTTTATCTTGAATCTTGTTGTAAAATCGTTCCAAGCCACAGGACGTCTGATGCCTACCTCTTCTGATTCCCACCAATCACGTGCAAGATCCTGAAGTAACAACTTTACCTGATCCACACGTTCTTCTGCCGGCACCTTAGCGGCTGTCAAAATAGCCTCAATATCCTTAAGCCATGCATCTGCTGAGATGGCATCCTCCATGCCTTCAAAACGGCGGGGATTGTACTTATAAAACCTGGCTGACGCTCCTGAATCTGTCCTTGCCCCTCTTTCCAAAGCTGTTTGCAATCCTTGGTTAAGTAGTACATTCTGCTCTTGTAACTAAGCGTGCATACGTTGTTGGGCTAATATCTGATGTTGCTGAGTAGCCATCATCCCTCTCATGATCTCTAGAAGGGCTGGTGTGTCCACTTCCACAGGGGTCGGTAGAACTATCGGTGGCGTTGGAACCTCCGGATACTGTGGTCCAGCTGCTGGTTCCACTATCACTTCTTCTTAGATAGTCTCTTGAGGTAGTACTGGCCCTTGTTGCTGACCAACCTGGTCAGGTTGCCCATGTTGCCCTTGTTGTTGCTGTCCAGTCCTGACAGATGCAGATGAAGTGCCCCTAAGGAAAGGGACAAGAGAATAATCAAACGACCGGACATGAAGGATTAATGAAGCCAAAGGACATGAGAAGTTCAAGCTAGGATTGAGAACAACGAATCATGAGATCAAGGGAGAACATGTGTGATTGAGACATCCTATAAATTAAAACACCCCACAAGTCTGAAATCAGACCTGCATGGGCCACCACTAAAACCTTGTCACGCCCCAGAACCAGAATACTGGAGAGCGGGGGAATGACTCAGTCAGCTACGTATTACGGGTAGATGAATACCGTATAATATGATCAATGCTGTCTAAAAGACAAGGGGGTGCATACTACATGAAAGTCTCGCTATGGTCACTTCACATCTATCGTCTCAATCATTCAAACAAGAAGCAATAACAGAGAACATTTAAGATAAAGCAATAAGGCGTCCCAAACGCTTAGTCAAAATGTTCTTGAGATCTGGCTTTACAAAATATAGCCAGATGATATAGCAACATATACATAATTGTTATCAGCTGCAGTCTGACTTAATTACAATTATGTAAAAGTAAGTGCAAGACTATCCGACTAACATATCGGTGCCAAGCGGCAAAATGTAAAGTAATTAACAAAACGAGCAGGGAAGTAAGGAACCCACTCGAGTCCTCCTGCGATCATTCCTCTAGTATTGACCATCTTGGAGGTAGAGGTAAGCTGAGTCCTCGGGAACCGGCTCTAAATCTGGCCATGCAAAACCAGAGAGGTTAGACCTCTAATAGCAAGTACCACAAGGAAGCACGATTTGAGGGATAAAACCAATAATGAGAAAATATAATAAATAGATCTCTGTTTGCTACTGGGATTCACATAGTATCACGACACTTCGAACCAACCTTCCAACCAAACAAGGACAGAAGTTGGCCCGTCATGCCCTGACATTCTAATCATCTCAGTTAGTTAACAGAGTAAGTACAGTACACAAACAAGTCAACTTAAACGGCCATATAACTACTACGGCTTGCTATTGTGGGTTCCAAGTTATCTTGGAATTATGCAATAAGGATTTCTCAGTTCTTACTATGGGCAAGCAAGGCTAGTCTATCCAATCAATCAATTGCGCCAATCATGAATTAAACGAGTCCCAGCGGGACGCCCGTCATCAATATACAATATACAATAATATAAGCAGATACCGCTCCCTGCCCGTGTGGCAGATTTGCAGTATTTGTGGGAACCAGCCGGCCTGTTGGGCGCTAATAGTCCCAAAGAGGGCTGCCATGTAAGAACTCGAAAATCCATTCTCTCCATACAATCATTATTTTATTTAACTTAGTAGCCTCTATGTTAAGTGAAATCTCATGCCGTGGATCATGGTCATTTCAGAATGAGTACTTCCGTACAAGGTACGATATGCCCAACTCTACAACGATACCCGTGCGGTTAGGTTGTAGGTCTTACATAGCGTAATGCAACAATTAAAACTAACCACAGAATAATCATGCCTTGACCATAAAGTACGCATGCTGCTTTCGTAAAATAAATAAATAAATTGTAGCCTGCATGTATCTATATTGACCTATATGTCAATATTCGGGATTGGTCAATCGATTACAAATATGAGCGTGTCTTATTCTATTTAATTCAATAAGACGACTAGCCAGTCTCTTAGTTCCATCTAGGAATGCATGATAAATTATTAATCTCATAATCAATTATTGAAATAAAAATCTCATGCGGTTGGAAAATAAAAATCTCATGCGGCTGAGAAATAAAATCTCATACGGCTGGGAAATAAAATCTCATGCGGCTGAAAAATAAAAATCTCATGCGGCTGAGAAATAAAATCTCATGCGGCTGGAAAATAAAAATCTCATGTGGCTGAGAAATAAAGATTGAGAAATAAAATTGCATGCGGCTGAGAAATAAAGATTTCATGCGGCTGTGGGAAATAAAGATTTTCATGCTGTGGGAAATAAAGATTGCGAAATAAAATTCCATGCGGCTGAGAAATAAAAATTTCTCATGCTGTTGGGAAATAAAGATTTCATGCTATGGGAAATAAAGATTTCACGTGGCTGAAAAATAAAATTTCATGCGGCTGAGAAATAACATTCCATGCGGCTGAGAAATAAAGATTTCTCATGCGGCTGGAAAATAAAGATTTCATGCGGCTGTGGAAAATAAAATTTCATGCGGCTGAAAAATAAAGATTTCTCATGCGGCTGAGAAATAAAGATTTCTCATACGGCTGTGGGAAATAAAGATTTCATGCTGTGGGAAATAAAGATTACGAAATAAAATTTCATGCGGCTGAGAAATAAAGATTTCTCATGCTGTTGGAAAATAAAGATTTCATGCTGTGGGAAATAAAGATTTCACGTGGCTGAGAAATAAAATTCCATGCGGCTGAGAAATAAAAATTTCTCATGCGGCTGGAAAATAAAGATTTCATGCGGCTGTGGGAAATAAAATTTCATGCGGCTGAGAAATAAAGATTTCTAATGCGGCTGAGAAATAAAGATTTCTCATGCGGCTGGAAAATAAAATTTTCATGTTGTGGAAAATATAGATTGAGAAGTAAAATTACATACGGCTGAGAAATAAAGATTTCTCATGCGGCTGAGAAAGTGGGGACCCATCTTCTCAGAAAACCTGAGAAGGATGGTCATGGAACCCTTGGCTTCCAAGCTCCATAAAACCTTCACTGTAAGTCCAAATTTGGACTTCCATAGGTCAAAATAGGGTAGAACGAAATTACCTACAACATGGAATCATCAAAACTTGGAAATAATAATGTTAAATAGATCAAAACCCAAGAAATCCGAAAATACTATAAACTTAGATCTAGAAGAATTTAGCCATAGAAATTGAAAATGCCAAGCACTAAAGTATCTTAGAATGTTGAGAGGAAGACAGTGGAACAACAAAAATAGAAATCCATCAAGAAGCAAGTTGGCACTTGCCTATCTCTTCTAGGTTGGTGGGAGAGTTATGAGGAAGAAGAAGAGTAATAAGAAAAAGTAATGAAGAGAGAGAAAGAGTTTGGGCTTTAAATGAAGGGGTGGTGGTAGGTGGGGGTTTGTTTCGGTTCATGATGAACCAACATAATTAAAACAATTCAAGCCGAACCCAAAACAAAGCTAAAGCAGAAAGTAAAATGCAGAAATAAAATGCAGAAAATAATTTACAAAAAATTAAGGAATTTAAATACAGAACAATACATGATAAATATTAAATGAATACATTCCAGCAGTACATGTATTTAGAATACGTATTCTGGGAACGAAAAGTGACAGGAAGACTAGAATAATTAAAAGACACTATGTTATTGATGAAATATGAGATTTTATCCCGCGGGATTACATTGTCTAGAGAAGGGGCATCTACATCAGCCGAGATATATTCCTCCAACTTTTCATCTGTAAGCACTGGAGTAAGATCGGGAGAGTCCACCACAGCGTTGGCTTTGGAGTCCGAGAGGACTACGTGGCCTTTTCTGGCGGCTGGGATGGCGGCGGCTTGCCCTTAAGACGCACCTTCAGAGGTGCCTCCACTGTAGCTCCAGTAATTAGTGCCTTTCTCTGTAGTTTTGCCACAAGGGGAGCCGATGTTTGAGGCGGCTTTCTCTTGAGCCGTATCTTCAGGGGAGCTTCAGGAGCAGCTGGTGCTTTTCCGGGCAGTTTAATGCTCATGGGAGGCAACTTCTGAGACGGTTTGCCTTTGAGTCGGATCTTCAAAGGAGCATCGAGAGTGACCTCAGGCTCCATGTCCGGCTCTGCTGCCGTTTCTGCTTCGTCGTCAGCATCATTGCCTTCCTCCACGTCGAGTGATTTGTATAAGTCAGCATCGGTGAAGTAGGCTTCAATTCCTTTGAAAGGGTCTATGTCCACGAACTCCGTACGGATGACGTTGTTGGTGGACACATACTCCGTACGGATGACGTTGTTGGTGTTACAATATAGGACTTAGACGTAGTCCTAGGAGTACACTTTTGTTTATCTGGGTCCCTTGTGCCGATGGAGTGAGTGGTAATACGTTGACTCCGTTGACTATCTGACGACGGTTATCGGTTCTCTGAAGGTCTGGATTGCTCTGGGTGCTGGAGCTTGCTAAGAGGAGGAAGACGTTGAGTGTCTGTATCTGCCTCTCTGGTGGTACGTTCCTTCGTTGTATGTTATGTCCGTGTGTAGGTAGGTGTGGAAGAAGGAAATGATCCCTCTATTTATAGTTTTACAGGTTGGCTGCTCATGCGTGCATATGTAGGATGCGCCTGGTCATGGGGACGCCACGTGGTGATTGCTGATGGAGGCGTATGAACGATGCACCCTGATCGAGGGGTTGAATTCTTTATGCTGCTGTTGTGGACCGGCACGTAGCAGATGAGAAGATCTTTCTGTTGCTGAGATCTTGGGCGAGTCGAGTCAAAGGAACGTGTCATCGACCCATGGCTCGGAGATCCCTGATTTGGTGGGGAATGATCTGGTAGGATGCGCCTAGGATTGGACGCAGGAGGAGACTTTGGCTCGTAACCTTTAGGAGTCATGAACCATTCGGGACGCATGGCTTTTGAGGCGCATGCGAGGCTTCAGTAATGACTTAACTCATGTCTTTCGGGATTAGAGAGAAGTCTGGGGCGCATGGCTTTTGGGGCGCATGCAGAGCTTTAATGGTGACTTTCTTTCTGTCTTTAGGGATCAGTGAAAAGTCTGAGGCGCATGGCTTTTGAGGCGCATGCAGATTTGGGCGCATGGCTGCAGAGGTGCATGCGAGTGGTTGAGTGGCCACGTGGTAGTAGCCGTCGGAGGAAAGTAATAATGATGCTGACATTGGCGACGCTTCGTCTTCTAAAAAAGCTGTCGACTGTTTAGACTTCGGGAGGCGTGCTGCCAACTCTGTCAGTTCAACATTTAATATTAGTGACATTCGATGGACAGCTGAGTGGACGCGTCGGTTGGCGTCCCACTAGGCGTATGGGGACGCATGAGGAGCGCATCCCGGTGATGTGCTTGGTACTGAAGGGCACGTCTGTGTGGTACGTTTAATGTTGAAGGACACGTCTATGTGATACGCGGTCTGGCCGGCGCATCTGCTTCGTGACACGTCTTTAATGGTACGACTGTTACGATCTTCGAGTGCTTTAAATAGCTGTTTTGACTTATCTGAATTCGAAGCATCCGGTTCATCCATTTAATGCAAATTCATTGCACGAAATTCGGAGAGCCATCCACTTGGCGCATGGGTTTGATTTGCCCGGCCTATAAATAGTGGCATGGAGAGAGTTTGCTTTTCTTCTCTCACGTTCTTCCAGCATGAACTTGTTTATTCGGATGCATTCTATTGACGAGATGCTCCCGAGGGTGAAGATGCGATGCCATGTCTTCATTGATGCACTTGAAGGTGACTGTTACATCCAAAAGTCGGAGTCGAGGGCTTCCGAGGCAGGCGGAAGGTGCCTGTTGCATCCAAAGATAGGGATGCTCGGGCCTCGTCTTCGTTGTGCAGGAAGAGCCGCAGATCGGAATGGCGGTGCTACAGGTTTGGGGGCTCTTTCTTCTTTCAAAGTGGGCGTTGCCCACTCTGGTTGTGTTGAAAGTTGCTCCTTTAGCCGTAGTTTCGATTACGGTCTTCCTTGGCCTTTGGAGGCTCTTTCGAAGCCTCTCCTGGCCACAGGTTGGCTTATGGTGCTCTTCTCTTCCTCGGCTAGAGGGTTGATTGCCACCCTCATTCTGCTCAATAAATGCTTCATTAGTCGAAGCATTTCGACGGCGGTGAGCCTGGCTGGAAGAGCGGCACATAACTGGGCTGCTGAAGGGATGCACATAACTGGGATGCACATAACTGAGCTGCTGAAAAGGATGCGCCCTGCTGAGGGCGCGTGGTGATCGCTGCGCCTATTTGAGGGCGCATGATGGCTGCTGGCTGTAGACTTAGGATCTTTTCTTTGTAGAAATTCTCCTTTGTACAATCTTTTCTTAGAAATGTAATAGACTTTTATATGTAATAAAAAGTCTTCTTTCAATGCCTATTTTTGCTATTTGTGAAGTACTTTGTCTAAGCTCTGGCGCATGTAGTCTGGCGCATGGGCTTTCTGGTTCTGAAATTCCATGCTTCTACAGGCCTCAGGGGAAGTGTCATCCTCATACTTCTCGTCCAGCTGTTGCCGCTGTTGGGCCAAGGAAAGAGCTTGGCGGGTGAAAGCTGCTTCCTCCTCCTTAGATGCTACATGTTCATCCTGGACTCGCTCATCATCTAACAAGAGTTGGGCCCGCTGGTCTTCAAGGAGGCGAATCTTGGCATTTACTTCCGCTATACTAGCATCCAACGCAGCTCGCAACTCCACCTTCTCCTGCGTTAACTGAGATAGCCTCTCCACCGCAGCCTCAGCTTCGGCCACCTCGCATTCCCAGACAGCCATGGTGGCCTGATAAGATGATTCAGTTTCAGCGATCAACTTCTCCTTTTTTGCTTCTATCAGGATGGAGAGATCATTTTGCTGGATACTCTGAAACTCGGAAAGTAGCTGATACGCCCCTCTGCAGCATCTTGTATACTGCCTCAATGATAAACTTCACGTACTCATCCGTATCTGCCAGCACTTGCGGCGTCATAGCAGGAGTTGGAGGAGATGCTCTAGACAGCGGACCTGCAGAAGACCCGCCGACCTCAATCTGCGAGGCCGAAATCTCAACTTCCGTGGACCCTCCCTCGTCAGAGACTTGAACTCTGCTACTAGCCCGAGGTGCCAAGAGGGCAGAAGGAGCTAAGTAGGGTGTCGATATCGTTCCCCAAGTCGAAGAAGCAACAGAGGGTTCCTGCACCAGCAGGTCCTTGTCCTTTCCCGTCTCGGAGGGACCACCAACATCCGGAGTTGCCTTCTCCACCTCCGAGGCACGATCTGTAACCAACGCAGGACCTTCCTCCTCTGGCGAGCTAGCGGGATCAGCACCCGTCTCCTGGTCGGGCACTTCCTCTGGGGTCGGGCTTGGCAGACGAGTCTTCCCTTCCTGATCAAATCCCTCTGCGGAATTAAAGTCTGCTACTACCTCAGGGGCGATAGCCAGCTCGGCTTCTACAGCTGGGTTCGGGGTAGGGCTCAGCAATGAAACAGCCGACCTCTCTTCATCATGACAAGGGGAGGAACCAATCCTCTCCTCTGTTTCAATCACACCTGCTGTCCCTACGGCAGGCTCATTAACATCTGGAGGAACGTCATTAGAAGAAGATGAACTCTACTCTTTCTTCTCTTCCGGAGGCACAACTTCTACTGGGACCTCGACATTAGAGATCTCTACATCAGCTTGGACTATCCTGGGGACGGCTGCACCTTCAGCTTCCCCCTCAACACCATCTGGAGACACCAAAGTCCCCACACAAACGACATTATCAACACTCTCCTCCCTGGGAGATGCGGTAATCGAAGGAACACGCTCGTCAGAAGAGCTCGCTACCTCCTTCGGTTTAACCAAACCTGGTTTCGAAGCCTGGGACTTTTTCTTCGGCACCGCCTACAAAAAGGAGACATGAGTCACAAAAATCAAAGAGTAAAACCAGACTATATGGGACGTCTTTACCTCCACGGGAGCCGATCCTGTTGCTACGACAGGTGCCACCTCCGGAGCTCCTGTCTTTAGAGTCGTAGCTTTCCTTGGTCTCTTCAGCACAGACGAACCGACCTCCGTATCAGTCCGCCTCTTTCCAGCTGGGGTCTCTTCCTGATTACCCCCTGTTGAGGCTACAGCAGCTGACCTATAACCCGCAACCTCTGGTGGGCGATATGATCGAGCCACCGCCAACATGTTGGTTGTCGCCTCTAGCTGTGTGCCAATGATGAAACTAGTTTCCCTGTAATACTCAGGAGATGCAGCGTTCATGGCACAATACAGTGTGATAGCCGAATACAAGATCTGCGGCCGAGGATTATGAACTGGCATAGTAAAATGGACTCCGGTGCATCCGACATTGTAATATTGCCAACCCCGGACTCCATCCAGTAAACTCCCAATTAACCCCAGACTGTTACTGGGGTTCCTTAACATCAGCTGGGTATAGTCAAACTGACGTGCAAATCGGCTCGGCAGATATGGCTCTAGATAGCACTTGTTCTTGCTGTGGTAGACTAGATAGGAAGGCCGAATGCTCTGTAACCAGCAAAACCCCCATATCTGCAGGGCGATCGCATCCTCGCCAGAGTCTTCCAACTCTTGATCGACTTCGAAGTCTATGAAAATGGGGTTGATCTTGGTGATCTCCTACCCCTGAAGATAAGACAAGACCCTTCTACAAACAGGGACGCCAGTATGTAGCCACTTCCTTTTATAGAAGCGACGGGTAAAAGCGTCACCTACAACGTGATCGTCTTCAGGGCCGGGGCTCATCACGTTCGGATGATGCAGAATCAGCCATCCTATCAGATAATGGAATGGTAGCTCAGCCCGGGGAAAGTTGTCATTCCTACCCCTCCCATGGATCACATCGTCAGCAAAAGTCCTCAAACCCCACAACAGGTTACACACCATCGCAGGAAGAAGGGCCAGAGGGTGACCAAAAACCAGCTTTACAGCTGGCAAGATGATATTTCTGCTCACTCTTTCTACAGATCCAGAGCTACCCGAGAACACAGTCCCGGAGCCATATCATCAAGTATGCGGCTAACACGGCCCTGGGAGACATCCGGTGTACGTAATGCCAGAAGCAACTGTATACATCGGTGCCACTCTCGTTTGAACGAGGAACCTTCTCGTCTAGACGGACCACTTCGGAGGTCACCTCCGCATGAGGCAGTCCATGCGGAGTCACAAACTGAATCTTGCAAGGGTCTGTCGAGTCCTGCTTGAAGATGTAGTCCCTCCAAGTAGTCACATGGGGCTGCGACCCACCCCTATCCTTCCGTTGTAGCAGATAATGGTGGCTCGCCACCTCCTTAAAAACAGCCATCATCTCCTTGTCCTTTTCTTCTAGGACTTGGATCTCTTCATTGGTCGGGAAATATTCCTCGTACGGTTCCGAACCCCAGGGAAGTTTGGAAACCACATACATCTCGTGCAGAGCCAACCCCAGCTCCCCCACTGGTGCCAGTCTGGGAGTTGAACATCTCCAGGAGCGTAAGAAACATGGGCTTGTTGATATCGATGCCCCTTGCGTGGCACGAAGAGCGGCAGTCAGCCCAATCGCTTTGAGCTCAGTTTTAAACTTTGACAGAACCCAGAGGGTCAACTTATCCCACTTCAACACGTGATGGCACCACGCCTCAACTTGAAAACCTCCTTTCGGATACGTGATCTGCAATGTCAGCATCCAACTTGCAAAAGTTGAAGCCCCAAAGGCAAAGGTCTCAGGAAGAACGACACTGTAGAGGCTCCCAGGACGCAAAGTTCGGCAACTGAACGAGGCCCCAGCTCGCGAGGTGGCCAAGATATCCCTCTGATTCAAAGTAACATCAATATGAAGGGTACCTCCTACTGTCCCTCCTTGAGAAGGAGTAAGCTCCCATGGCATCCTCCTTTTGGAAGCCAAACGGCAGAAAGCCGTCAGCGGCAATTGACGCTCAGACTGCCGTATGTACAGGGCTACGCCCTTCGCCGAGAAGAATCAGTCCTCTTTAATCTTCAATATCTTTGCCTCAGTAGAGGTCAACCAGTCACCGATCAGAAAGACAGGCTTCAAAAAAGTCATGTTCTCGAATTCAGCTGATTTAAGTCTGCTACTCTCCATCATGTTCTGGAGAAAAATGGGCGACCGATCCCAGATTTGCAACATCCTCTCGGGAGGCTGGTCCTGCATGATAGCAGCCCTCGCTGGATTAACAATCTCCTCATTGAAGTCAATCCCCATTTGGCAGAGGGAAGCATCCAAAAGGACTTCGTTCAGCAAAGGGATTGTCATTGACGCTGACACAAAATAAAAGTCAGGCAACGAGAAGAGAAAGAGGCTTAAGAGAAGGACAAAACATTTGGGGTGCGTTCAAAGCTTCTGCGCCTCATCAGGGCCCAAAAGGCCCATATGCATTGAGGCCTCGGCGCATAATCAGGACAGAAGTCCATGCGCGTCAGCGGGATAGCCTCGGCGCATAATCAGGACAGAAGTCCATGCGCGTCAGCAGGATAGCATCGGCGTATAATCAAGACAGAAGTCCATGCGCGTCATCGGGATAGCCTCGGCGCATAATCAGGACAGAATTCCATGCGCGTCAGCAGTAAAGCCTCGACGCATAATCAGGACAGAAGTTCATGCGCGTCAGCGGGATAGCCTCGGCACATAATCAGGACAAAAGTCCATGCGCATCGGCAACAAAGACTTAGGACACAGCAACAGGGTACAACTCATCCGTGTGTGCACCGAACTCGTCTAAAAATGTCAAGAAGCACTCACCCGTCACCACTGGCCGGACGTCGACGGGAGCCGCAGCAATGACGGAAGAATCCTCTTCATCGAACTCCACGGGCTCTTTTCCTTTGCTTCGCCCTCGGCCAGCACCACCGCGAGGAGTTTTGGGAGCCATTTCGAGAAAAGGAGATTAGGGTTTTTTTGGAAGAAAAAACTCTAAAGAAGAAGACAGCAAAGAGAGGAAGAACTCCCTCTCTCTCTATCAGACGCCTATTTATAGGCTTGGATGACGTCAACCGCCGTTTAGGGTTCTATGAAGTGATAACCGTGGATAGTCCAAAAGATCATCATTAAATCTTTTTCATTTATCCTGAAGCGTTATCATTTGGGCATTTAAAACTGGAAGGAGCATGCGCCCCAGAACAGTTATGCGCCCCGGACAGTCATGCGCCCCAGAGAAGACACCACCATGCTTCTTATTCAAAGTATTCCAAAACTTGACGAAAAGTTTTGAAAACTTTGAAGGGGGTCTTGTAGAAGCATGGAATTTCAGGAACGGAAATCCTATGCGCCTAACATTACATGCGCCAGGGAGCTCAGATGAAGTACTTGGCACAAGCAAACAACAAAGCATAGACATTAAAAGAAGATTTTTTTATTTCATATAAAATTCTGTTACATGTCTAAAAAAAGGCTTTACAAAGAAGAATTTCTACAAAGAAAAGAACCTAAGTCTACAGCTAGGCGCAGCAACCGCCATGCACTCTCAGTCAGGCGCGTCTCTTCAGTGTCTCAGTCAGGCGCGTCTCTTCAGCGCCTCAGTCAGGCGCATCTCTTCAGCAGCTCAGTTATGTGCATCCCTTCTGCATTTCAGTCATGCGCATCATGAAGTCTCAGCATATGTGCTCCACTTCGACCCGATCGGGTGCTTCGACTAATTAAGCATTTATTGAGCAAGGGTGGACGATCAAACCCACCCTAGCAGGAGGAAGAGCTCTCCAAAGGAAGAGGAGAGCACCGTAATCGATCTGCAATAAAATGAGGCTTTCAACACAACCAGAATGGGCAACACCTACTCTAGCAGGAGGAGGAGCTCTCCCAAAGCCCAAGAAAGATGATCGGGGCACCACAATTTCGATCTGCAGCTCTTCCAGCATAACGGAGACGAGGCTCGAGCATCCCGATCTTCGGATGCAACATGCACCTTCCGCTGCCTCAGAAGCCCTCGACTCCGACTTTCGGATGTAACAGTCACCTTCAAGCACATGAACAAAGACAAGTCGTCGCATCTTCACCCTTGAGAACATCTCGTCAACAGAATGTGTTCGAGCAAACATGTTCACTTCGGGAGGACGTGAGGGAACGAGAAGCAAACTCTCTCCTTGCCACTATTTATAGGCCGGGCAAATCAAACCCATACGCCAAGTGGCAGGCTCTCCGAATCCCGTGCAATGAATTTGCATTTATGGTGATGAACCTGACGCTTCAAATTCGGCCAAGTCAAAAATGGCTATTTAAAGCACTCGAAGAACGCAACAGTCGGACCAATAAAGGCACATCATGCAAACGGATGCACCGGCCAGACACCGTGTGTCGCTCCCCATTCCCAGTATACGTATTTTTAATACATGTACTGCTTAAATGTATTTATTTAATACTTATCATGTATTGTTTCGTATTTAAATCTCTTTAAATTCATGTTAATTAATTTCCTGCAATTAATTTTCTGTATTTTACTTTCTGCTTTTATTCTCTGCTTTAGCTTACTTTAGGTTTGGCCTAGGTTGGTTTATTTTCGGGTGTGTTGGTTCAACATGAACCCAATACCCCTACCTACCACCACATTACCATTTAAAGCCCCCAAACTCTTTCTCTCTCTTCATTACTCTCCTTCACCATTACTCTTCTCCTTCTTTCTCATTACTCTCTCCACCTACCAAACCCATGGGCAAGTACATCTTGCTTCTTCATGAGGACCCATTTTTATGGTTCCATTCCCTTCCCCTTGTGATTCTAAAAGAGTTTAGAACTTGGCATTTTTCGTTTTAAAGTTTCATTTTTAGTAGATCTAGAAATTAGTTATTTTTGGATTTTGGTGGTTTTGATCTATCAAACTTCTTTGTTTTCAAGTTTTGATGGTTCCATGTTGTAGAAAATTTTATTCTACCCAATTTTGACCTTTGAAAAGTTGGATTTGGACTTATTTTGACCAAGTTATGAACTTTGAAGCTTTGGGTTCAAACCATGGAGTTCTTGCTGATTGGAGAAGACAGTGAGCAGTGTACGCGAGCTTTTTAGCTTGCGCTACTGAGCTGCGTGTGCTCTTTAGCGCAGCGCAGTCTGCCTCAAACGCTGCCTTTTGGCGGCGTATGGTCTTGTATACGCTACCTTGATGAGGAGTCGTATGGACTTGCATACGCTGTCTTGAAGAGGAGGCGTATGGAGTACATACGCTGCCTTGAAGAGGAGTCGTATAGAGTCCATATGCTAGCCTGACTTGAGCGTATAGAGTTCATACGCTGCCTTTTGGAAGCGTATGACTTGCGTACGCTGGCTTGGATAGTAAGGAGTCGTATGGAGTTCATACGCTGCCTTTTGGAAGCGTATGACTTGCGTACGCTGGCTTGGATAGTAAGGAGTCGTATGGAGTTCATACGCTGTCTTTTGGAAACGTATGACTTGCGTACGCTGGCTTGGATAGTAAGGAGTCGTATGGAGTTCATACGCTGCCTTTTGGAAGCGTATGACTTGAGCGTATGACTTGAGCGTAGCTAGACTTGAGCGTAGCTTGACTTGAGCGTAGCCTGACTTGAGCGTACGCTGACCCTACTTACCCTGGATCTTCTATAGCCCTGTATATTGATATCTTATTAGATATTTAACGTCCATTTTATATCCTTACGCCTTTTTGCATAAACTTGATATAATCATGATATGTTGATATTTCTGTTAAATATAGATTGTTACGTGAGATGTACCATGTGTCGTGAATTGAGTTATAGATACCCCGATTGACTGGAATTAAACCCTGAGAGTTGTAGACTCGACCCCACTGAATATTAGTTGACCTTCATGCCTTGTCACCATTGATAATGATTGTGACCTTGATTAATAATTGATCATGCGTTCCTAGTTGGAACTAAGAGACTGGCTAGTCGTCTTTGAATTGAATGAATGAGACACGTTCATATTAATTATGAACTATGGAGATCGACTGGCTAATCCCGAATATTGGCATACAGGCACATGCAGGCTTCAATTTATTTATTATTTATTTATCTTACCAAAGAAGCATGTGTACTTTATGGTCAAGGCGTGATTACTCCGTTGTTAGTTTTGATTGTTGCATTACGCTATGTAAGACCTACAACCTGACCGCACTGGTATCATTGTAGAGTTGTGCATATCGTACCCCGTACGAAAGTACTCATTCTGAATGACCATGATCCACGGCATGGTACTTCACTCAACGTAGAGACTACTAAGTTAAATAAAATAATAATTACATGGAGAGAATGGATTCCCGAGTTCTTACATGGCAGCCCTCTTGGGACTATTAAGTGCCCGACAGGTCGGCTGGTCCCCACAGATACTGCAAACCTGCCACACGGGCACGGAGCGGTATCTGGTTATATTATTTATTGTATATTATATATTGATGACGGGCGTCCTGCTGCGACTCGTCTAATTCATGATTGGCACAATTGATTGACTGGGTAAACTAGCCCTGCTTGCACATAGTAAGAACTGAGGAATCCCTATTGCATAAATTCCAGGATAACTTGGGACTCAAAATAGCAAGCCATAGGATTTGATTGGCCGTTCAAGATGATTTGTTTATGCACTGTACCTACTCTGTTACTTAACTGGGATGATCAGAATGTCAGGACATGACGGGCCAACTTCTGTCCTTGTTTGGTTGGGAGGTTGGTTCGAAGTGTCGTGATATTATGTGAATCCTAGTAGCAAGCAGAGATCTATTATTATATTTCTCATTACTGGTTTTAGTTCTCATGTCGTGCTTCCTTGTGGTACTTGCTATTAGAGGTCTAACCTCTCTGGTTTTGCATGGCCAGATTTAGAGCCAGTCCCCGACGATCCAGCTTACTTCTACCTCCAAGATGGTCAACACTAGAGGGATGATCGCAGGAGGACTCGAGTGGGTTTCTTACTTCCCCGTCCGTTTTGTTATCTACTTTATACTTTGCCGTTTGGCACCGACATGTTAGTCGGATTGTCTTGTACCTACTTTTGCATAATTGTAACTAAGTCAGGCTGCAGCTGCTAACAATTGTGTATACTTACAACATCATCTGGCTGTATTTTGTAAAGCCAGATATCAAGAACATTTTGACTGAGCGTTTGGGACGCCTTACTGCTTTATCTCACATGTTCTCTATTTCTGTTTCTTGTTTGAATGATTGAGACAATAGAAGTAAAGTGACCATAGGGAGACTTTCATGTAGTATGCACCCCCTCGTCTTGTAGACAGCATTGATCGTATTATACGGTATTCATCTACCCATAATACGTAGCTGGCTGAGTCATTCCCCCGCTCTCCAGTATTCTGGTTCTGGGGCGTGACAAGGTTTTAGTGGTGGCCCACGCAGGTCTGATTTCAGACTTGTGGGGTGTTTAATAGGATGTCTCAATCACACATGTTTCCCCTTGATCTCATGATTCGTCAATTCTCAACTCTAGCTTGACATTCCAGTATCCTTTGACTTTATTGATCCTTCATGTCCGGTCGTTTGATTGTTCTCTTGTCCCTTTTCTTAGGGGCACTTCGTCCGCACCTGTCAGAGCTGGACAGCAACAACATGGACAGCAACATGGACAACCTGACCATGTTGGTCAGCAACAAGAGCCGGTACTAACTCAAGAGGCTACCCAAGAAGAAGTGATAGTGGAAGCAGCAGCTGGATCGCAGTATCCAGATGTTCCACCACCACCAACAGTTCCACCTACCCCTGCGAAGATGGACACACCGGCCCTTCTGGAGATCATGAGAGGGATGATGGCTACTCAGCAACACCAGATGTTAGCCCAGCAGTGCATGCACGCTCAGTTGCAAGAGCAGAACGTACTACTCAACCAAGGGTTGCAGACAGCTTTGGAAAGAGGGGCAAGAACAGATTCAGGAGCGTCAGCCAGGTTTTGCAAGTTCAATCCCCGCCGTTTTGAAGGAACGGAGGATGCCATCTCAGCAGATGCGTGGCTTAAGGATATTGAGGCTATTTTGACAGCCGCTAAGGTGCCGGCAGAAGAACGTGTGGATCAGGTGAAGTTGTTACTTCAGGATCTCGTACGTGATTGGTGGGAATCAGAGGAGGTAGGCATCAGACGTCCTGTGGCTTGGGACAATTTTATAGCAAGATTCAAGACGAAGTACTATAGAGTTGTGGCACAGTTTGAGCTACAACAGAAGTTTATCAACCTCAAGCAGGCCGGCAAGACTGTAGATGCTTATACAGGGAGTTCTGCAGATTGAGTAGGTTCGTCCCAGAGATGGTAACAACGGAGCGCCAGAGGGCCATGAGGTTTCAGCAAGGGTTTCATCTTGAGCTCTTGCAATTAATAGAGGGGCACAATTACCAAATTTTTGATGAGATATTGGCAGTAACCCGCAGGCATGAAATCACCATTCAGAGGCTTGCAGTAAGGACTAGAGGTCAGAAGAGATCTCACAGTCAGATTGAAGAAGGAGGGGGAGCAGCGCCCCGAACAACAGTACCATCCCCTGGCATTCGTATCCACGATGTGGCAATACGAGGGCCAGCACCACCACCCAGGCAGCAGCAGCAACAACAGAGGAAGAACCAGCAACCCCCAGCGGGCTGCACTTATTGTGGGAAGATGGGACATACTAGAGATGTGTGTCGGACATTGAATGGACTATGTCTGATATATGGAAATCCAGACCATCGGGTTACCACATGTCCCATGAATTCGAGGTCAGGAGGACCAGGGCAACAGTTTCCTGCTCTGCCAGCACCAGGGGCAGGGCAGTATCGAGGACCAGCAGTGGCAGTGAGACCATTGGCCCAGCGTCCGTTAATGCCACAGGCTCAGATGTTTCGGCAGCAGGGACCGCCGATGCAGCAACACCAGCATAGACCACCCCAGCATCATCAAGGCAGGGGCCAGCAGCAGCACCAGGCTAGGCCACAGCATGGGAACCAGCAAGGAGGTCGAGGGCAGGCATTCACACTGTCCTTGGAGGAGGCATTAGCATCGGGAGATGTTGTGGCAGGTAACATTCTCGTCGCCTCATATCCAGCAGTAGCATTGTTTGATTCGGGAGCATCACACTCATTTATATCTGCACAATTTGCGACACGGCTAGGAATGGAGTTCGAGGCATTGCCAGGGAGGTTGAACATACTCACTGGTAATGGGCTCGTAGAAGTTAGTAGAGTTATTCTAGCGTGTAGTGTTGTAGTTTGCGGGCATTCCTTACCCGCCCAGTTGATAGAATTTCCTGTTGGAAATTTCGACGTTATCTTAGACATGGACTGGCTGAAAGACAGTCAAACGACAATAGATTATCGTAGTGGGAGTGTATCTTTTGATATTCCAGGCATGAAGAGATTCACCTTAGTCAGATCAGAGGCAACTCAGCAAGAGCAATGAGTAATAACGGCAATGGAAGAAGTTCAGGTTCCGAAGGTAGTTGAAGAATTTCTAGACGTATTTCCCGAAGAACTTCTCGGTCTGCCACCGGTTAGAGATATTGAGTTCAGTATAGAATTGGCACCTGGGACTAAACCGATATCAGATCGGGTTTACAGAATGGCGGATTCGGAGCAGGCCAAGGTATATCAGCACATAGAGGAACTGAAGGAGAAGAAGTTTATCCAAGCCAGCATATCGCCATGGGCAGCACCGGTGGTACTTGTGGGGAAGAAGGATGGGTCATCCAGATTGTGCATCGATTACAGGAAGCTTAACGCGGCGACAGTAAAGAACAAGTATCCACTACCCAGGATCGATGACTTGTTTTACCAGTTGAGCACAGCTAGAGTTTTCTCTAAGATAGATCTTCGTTCAGGGTACCATCAAGTGAGGGTTCGAAAGAAAGACATTCCCAAGACAGCATTCAGGTTGAAGTATGGACATTATGAATTCTTAGTAATGTCGTTTGGTTTGACCAATGCTCCAGCTATATTCATGGATTTGATGAACCGTATCTTTATGCCGTATTTAGATCAGTTTGTCGTAGTATTTCTCGACGACATTCTTGTATACTCTTCTAGTGAAGAGGAGCATGAAGACCACCTCAGAAAAGTGTTACAGGTTCTGAGAGAGAACCAGTTGTATGCCAAGCTCAACAAGTGTGAGTTTTGGTCGGATTATGTTTCATTTTTGGGTCATATCATATCAGGAGCTGGAGTAGCAGTAGATCCCAAGAAGGTAGAAGCAATAGAGAGTTGGCCAGTACCCAAGACCGTAGCTGATGTACGGAGTTTCTTGGGATTGGCAGGATATTACAGAAGATTTGTGTCAGATTTTGCAAGACTTTCAGCACCCATGACCCGCTTGACACGGAAGGATGTGCCATTTGTCTGGTCGACAGAATGCCAGTCATCGTTTGAGAATTTGAAGCAGAAATTGATATCAGCGCCTATTCTTATATTGCCAGTTGGACCCGGAGGTTTTACCGTATATTGTGATGCGTCAGGTAAAGGACTTAGATGTGTCCTCATGCAGCACGGGAAGGTGATAGCATATGCATCTAGGCAGCTTCGAGACCACGAGAAGAATTACCTAACTCATGATTTGGAGTTAGCGGCAGTAGTATTTGCTTTGAAGCTATGGAGACATTACTTATATGGTGACCGAGTGGACATGTACACAGACCATAAGAGTCTGAAGTACATCTTTACTCAGAAGGAGCTGAACATGAGGCAGAGAAGATGGTTAGAGCTGATCAAGGATTACGACGTTGAGCTTCAGTATCATCCAGGCAAGGCTAATGTGGTAGCAGACGCTCTTAGCAGAAGGGGCGACGCATTTATGTTGACAACGCAGAGGCATATCTTAAAAGACCTTCAGGAGATGGGCATCGAGGTTATACTTCCTAGTGATATAGGAGTTCTGGCGAGTCTACAAGTTCAATCCGACTTGGTAGACAGGATCAAGGCAGCTCAGGCACAAGACCCAAGGATTCAGAAGCTTAGGACAGAATGTGAGTCAGGGCTCAGGAAAGAGATACAAATTCACGAAGATGGTACGCTTAGGTTTGGATCA
The DNA here is from genome assembly GCA_029216955.1 of Iris pallida. Classification (NCBI taxonomy): domain Eukaryota; kingdom Viridiplantae; phylum Streptophyta; class Magnoliopsida; order Asparagales; family Iridaceae; genus Iris; species Iris pallida. The sequence goes on from JANAVB010031219.1 coordinate 3,585,103, forward strand.
CGTCTATGTGTACCTGGTAGAGATATCAGACAGGAAGTTATGACAGAAGCTCACAGTTCTCAGTATTCTATACATCCTGGAGGGACCAAGATGTACCAAGATATCAAGCAGCACTTCTGGTGGAACGGGATGAAGAGGGAGATAGCTAGGTTTATTTCCCGTTGCTTGATATGTCAGCAAGTAAAGGTAGAATAGCAGAGGCCAGCTGGATTATTGCAACCACTTCCTATCCCGGAATGGAAGTGGGAGCATATTACAATGGACTTTGTGACCGATTTACCGAGATCACCAAGTGGTAAAGATGCTATTTGGGTGATAGTAGATCGGCTTACAAAGGTAGCACACTTTCTTCCTTTCAGAGTAGGACAATCTACAAAAAAGTTGGCAGAGTGGTACATACAACAGATAGTCAGGCAGCATGGAGTCCCTGTCAGTATTGTGTCAGACAGAGATACCCATTTCACATCGCATTTCTGGAAGAGCTTGCATCATAGTCTGGGTACCAAGTTAAGATTTAGTACGGCTTACCATCCGCAGACGGACGGGCAATCAGAAAGGACAGTTCAGACCTTGGAAGATATGTTGCGAGCTTGCACTCTGGATTTTGGAGGATCTTGGGAAAGCCACCTGCACTTAGTTGAGTTCTCATACAACAACAGTTATCAAGCCAGTATCCAGATGGCGCCATTCGAAGCACTATATGGTAAGAAGTGTAGATCGCCACTAGCATGGGATGATATCGAGGAAAGGAAGATGCTAGGCCCAGAAATGATTATCCAGACGGTTGAAGTGATTAAAGGAATTAGAGAGCGACTTCGTGTTACGCAAGATCGGCATCGTCATTGGACGGACCAGCATCGTAGGCCGCTAGAGTTTTCTGTTGGGGACCACGTGTTCTTGCGGATCTCACCTACCCATGGGGTCATTAGATTTGGCGTTCGCGGGAAGTTGAGTCCACGATACGTAGGCCCATTTGTTATTCTTGATAGGGTAGACGATGTTGCTTATCGTTTGTCCCTTCCACCTTCGTTATGAGAGGTGCATGACGTGTTTTATGTATCTCAATTACGAAGGTATGTATCGGACCCCAGCCATATCCTCGATCATTCAGAACTGGTTGTTGGTAGCAACCTGTCTTACGAGGAGCAGCCTGTGTCCATCTTGGACCGAAGAGAGAAGATACTCAAGAACTGAACAATTAACCTTGTCCGGGTTGCTTGGGGTCATCACTCTTTGGAAGAGTCAACGTGGGAACGTGAGGATGATATTCGATCACGGTATCCACACATGTTTGACTCACAAGGTATATCTTTTTCTGTGTACCTTGATTGTCTTGATTCCTCATGCTTATCACCTTTTGGGTAGAATTGCTTGATATCGTAGATTGTTAAATATAGATATGTTACTTGCTATGGACATTGTAAAATGATTGCTTGCTTAAATTGCTTGTACTAGTTTGGCCTTGATATTCCTATCATGCTTGGATTTGAAATTTCGAGGACGAAATTTTTCTAAGGAGGGTAGAGATGTCGCTCCCCGTTCCCAGTATACGTATTTTTAATACATGTACTGCTTAAATGTATTTATTTAATACTTATCATGTATTGTTTCGTATTTAAATCTCTTTAAATTCATGTTAATTAATTTCCTGCAATTAATTTTCTGTATTTTACTTTCTGCTTTTATTCTCTGCTTTAGCTTACTTTAGGTTTAGCCTAGGTTGGTTTATTTTCGGGTGTGTTGGTTCAACATGAACCCAATACCCCCACCTACCACCACATCACCATTTAAAGCCCCCAAACTCTTTCTTTCTCTTCATTACTCTCCTTCACCATTACTCTTCTCCTTCTTTCTCATTACTCTCTCCACCTACCAAACCCATAGGCAAGTACATCTTGCTTCTTCATGAGGACCCATTTGTATGGTTCCATTCCCTTCCCCTTGTGATTCTAAGAGAGTTTAGAACTTGGCATTTTTCGTTTTGAAGTTTTATTTTTAGTAGATCTAGAAATTAGTTATTTTCGGATTTTGGTGGTTTTGATCTATCAAACTTCTTTGTTTTCAAGTTTTGATGGTTCCATGTTGTAGAAAATTTTATTCTACCCAATTTTGACCTTTGAAAAGTTGGATTTGGACTTATTTTGACCAAGTTATGAACTTTGAAGCTTTGGGTTCAAACCATGGAGTTCTTGCTAATTGGAGAAGACAGTGAGCAGTGTACGCGAGCTTTTTAGCTTGTGCCACTGAGTTGTGCGCGCTCTTTAGCACAACGCAGTCTGCCTCATACGCTGCCTTTTGGCGGCGTATGGTCTTGTATACGCTACCTTGATGAGGAGTCGTATGGACTTGCATACGCTGTCTTGAAGAGGAAGCGTATGGAGTACATACGCTGCCTTGAAGAGGAGTCATATGGAGTCCATACGCTAGCCTGACTTGAGCGTATGGAGTTCATATGCTGTCTTTTGGAAGCGTATGACTTGCGTACGCTGGCTTGGATAGTAAGGAGTCGTATGGAGTTCATACGCTGCCTTTTGGAAGCGTATGACTTACGTACGCTGGCTTGGATAGTAAGGAGTCGTATGGAGTTCATACGCTGCCTTTTGGAAACGTATGACTTGCGTACGCTGGCTTGGATAGTAAGGAGTCGTATGGAGTTCATACGCTGCCTTTTGGAAGCGTATGACTTGAGCGTAGCTAGACTTGAGCGTAGCTTGACTTGAGCGTAGCCTGACTTGAGCGTACGCTGACCCTACTTACCCTGGATCTTCTATAGCCCTGTATATTGATATCTTATTAAATATTTAACGTCCATTTTATATCCTTACGCCTTTTTGTATAAACTTGATATAATCATGATATGTTGATATTTCTGTTAAATATAGATTGTTACGTGAGATGTACCATGTGTCGTGAATTGAGTTATAGATACCTCGATTGACTGGAATTAAACCATGAGAGTTGTAGACTCGACCCCACTGAATATTAGTTGACCTTCATGCCTTGTCACCATTGATAATGATTGTGACCTTGATTAATAATTGATCATGCGTTCCTAGTTGGAACTAAGAGACTGGCTAGTCGTCTTTGAATTGAATGAATGAGACACGTTCATATTAATTATGAACTATGGAGATCGACTGGCTAATCCCGAATATTGGCATACAGGCACATGCAGGCTTCAATTCATTTATTATTTATTTATCTTACCAAAGAAGCATGTGTACTTTATGGTCAAGGCATGATTACTCCGTGCTTAGTTTTGATTGTTGCATTACGCTATGTAAGACCTACAACCTGACCGCACTGGTATCATTGTAGAGTTGTACATATCGTACCCCGTACGAAAGTACTCATTCTGAATGACCATGATCCACGGCATGGTACTTCACTCAACGTAGAGACTACTAAGTTAAATAAAATAATAATTGCATGGAGAGAATGGATTCCCGAGTTCTTACATGGCAGCCCTCTTGGGACTATTAAGTGCCCGACAGGTCGGCTGGTCCCCACAGATACTGCAAACCTGCCACACGGGCACGGAGCGGTATCTGGTTATATTATTTATTGTATATTATATATTGATGACGGGCGTCCTGCTGGGACTCGTCTAATTCATGATTGGCGCAATTGATTGACTGGGTAAACTAGCCCTGCTTGCACATAGTGAGAACTGAGGAATCCCTATTGCATAAATTTCAGGATAACTTGGGACTCAAAATAGCAAGCCGTAGGATTTGATTGGCCGTTCAAGATGATTTGTTTGTGCACTGTACCTACTCTGTTACTTAACTGGGATGATCAGAATGTCAGGACATGACGGGCCAACTTCTGTCCTTGTTTGCTTGGGAGGTTGGTTCGAAGTGTCGTGATGTTATGTGAATCCTAGTAGCAAGCAGAGATATATTATTATATTTCTCATTACTGGTTTTAGTTCTCATGTCGTACTTTCTTATGGTACTTGCTATTAGAGGTCTAACCTCTCTGGTTTTGCATGGCCAGATTTAGAGCCAGTCCCCGAGGATCCAGCTTACTTCTACCTCCAAGATGGTCAACACTAGAGGGATGATCGCAGGAGGACTCGAGTGGGTTTCTTACTTCCCCGCCCGTTTTGTTATCTACTTTATACTTTGTCGTTTGGCACCGACATATTAGTCGGATTGTCTTGTACCTACTTTTGTATAATTGTAACTAAGTCAGGCTGCAGCTGCTAACAATTGTGTATACTTACTACATCATCTGGCTGTATTTTGTAAAGCCAGATATCAAGAACATTTTGACTGAGCATTTGGGATGCCTTACTACTTTATCTCACATGTTCTCTATTTCTGTTTCTTGTTTGAATGATTGAGACAATAGAAGTAAAGTGACCATAGGGAGACTTTCATGTAGTATGCACCCCCTCGTCTTGTAGACAGCATTGATCGTATTATACGGTATTTATCTACCCGTAATACGTAGCTGGCTGAGTCGTTCCCCCGCTCTCTAGTATTCTGGTTCTGGGGCGTAACACCGTGCATCGTGCAGACGCGCCCGTTCCAAAGCATCCCGTAAGGATGCGCCCAACAAAGCACAGATCCATGCGTCCTAATCAACATGGACCCATGCGCCCATTTCGGCTCGTCACCCATCAAGCAATTAATACTCAAGTGACAGAGTTGGCAGCACGTCCTCCGAGGACCGAACACTTAGCAGCTTTTTCAGAAGACGAAGCATCGCTGACGTCAGCATCATTATTTACTTTCCTCCGACAGTTACAAGCTACATGGCCGCCCAACCATTTCGTATGTGCCTCCGCAGCCATGCGCCCAAATCTCTGCATGCGCCTCAAAAGCCATACGCCTCAGACTTTTCTCTGATCCCTAAAGACAGAGGTCAAGTCACTACTGAAAGCCCCGCATGTGCCTCAAAAGCCATGCGCCCAGACTGGTTCGTGACTCCTAAAGGTTACAGGCCAAAGTCTACTCATGTGCCCAATCTTAGGCGCATCTTGTCAGATTACTCTTCACCAAATCTGAGATCTTTGAGCTACGGATATGCTCTACGTGTCTTTTGACTCAGTTCAGCTGATGAAGGGGTGCTAATCACCCAAGATCTCAGCAACCGAAAGATCTTCTCCATTGCTACGTGTCAGGTCTGTCGTAGCCTACAAATGCAACAAGAAGAGTTCAACTCCTCAATTCGAGCGTGCCGCCCATGCGCCTCCATCAGCAATTATCACGTGGCATCCCCACAAACAGGCGCATCCTACATATGCGCGTATGAGCAGCCAACCTGCTGCTTATAAATAGAAGGATCATTCCCTCTCACACATACACAGAGATACACAGAGACTGTCAGAGATCAAGACACACAGTCAACCAAAGCATCAGAGTTTACTCCCAGAGATCGGAGTAAATATTGAAGATCAAGACACACAGTGCTTATCCTAGCTTTGCATGTTCAAGCCTAAATGCATGTCAGAGACTGTCAGAGATCAAGACACACAGTGCTACGACCGCCAAGATAATTTTCTTTTATGTTCTCGTGGGTTTGCCAACAAATATTGAAGATTACGATAATAAAAATAACATTTCTATTTCTATCAAGTCTTATCCTAGCTTTGCATGTTCAAGCCTAAATGGTTTGGGTTGGTTCTTATGAGCCAAGTTGAGCTTTTAAGTAGATGTTCAAGCTCAAGCTCGCTTTGCTCGCAAAGCAGGCTGTCTAATTCGAGTCATAGGCTTTATGGGCCATGAATATTTAAACTTCGCCAATTATGAACATTTAAGTTATGAATCAAGGTGAAATTAAAAGTTAAGACTAATTAGTGCTTAGATCCTAATTTTATATCAATTTAGATTTTAAGTGTTGACATGTTCAATTAAAAATTTGACCATGCAATTTTATTTTTTCTCTTATTTTTTTTTATTATACCATGAACATGAGTACAAGACAACAACCATAGTGCTTAAATCATAATTTTATATCAATTTAGATTTTAAGTGTTGACAGGTCCAATTAAAAATTTGACCATGCAATTTTATTTTTTCACTTATTTTTTTCATTATACCATGAACATGAGTACAAGACAACAACCAATGCATGCTAAAAATGAAGGTATACTAAAAAAAAGTAAACATAAAAACATAATCCAAACTTTCTAATTAGAAATGTCAGGACTTAAACTTTAAAATTATATAAAATCCAAGATATAAGGCCATCTCCAATGGTGATTTCTAAAATTGTTTTTCTATTATACTTGGCATTGTACTTTAAGGTACTGTTTGGGAAGGGAGAAAATGGGAGGAAGGAAAAAGTTGAGAGGGAAAGTGAGAGAAAAATTAAAAGTGGTGGTGTTTGGAAAGGGGGGAAATGGAGAAGAGGAATTTGAGGAAAAAAAAGTATGTGGGTCAACTAAAAAAACTTACTCCCAAAAGTGGGAGGAAATGGAGTGAGAAGAGAGAAATTTGAAAGAATTTACCCCACTACACCTAAAAAAAGTAATAATGAATTATCATTTGAGAATACCAAGGACCAAATAGTAATTATATCTCTATCCACAAACAAAAAAAATTTATTTTTAAAATTTTCCTTCCCTTAATTTTTGTCCATCCAAACAAAGAAAGGAAAAATTAACTTTACTTTTATTTTACTCTCCTCCATTTTCCTCCCCCTCAAAATTTTCTTTCCGTCCCCATAAAAGTTACCAAACACAGTATAAGGAGATTTATATCCTACTTGGAAGAGTTGCTACATAGAAATTATAGATACAAAAAATACTCTCCAATGGTTATCCATTTCTATCATAGGTGTCATAAAATAAAATGATTAATTTAATGGTGTGGGATCCAATAATAATTGTCATGAGAGATGGAGAGTTTCTATGACTTATAGAAATTTTTTGTCATACATCATTGCCACCTAGGATAGAAATGGGGATATAAACCACCATTGGAATAAGTTTTTTCTAAAATAGATTTCTAGCATAGAAATAGAGGAGATAGAAACCTCCATTGGAGATGGCATAAGCATTGATTATCCCTAAATTTTCTATGATATTATAAAAATAGATAGAGATTTAAATTATACTAATTTTTTTAAATATATTTAATTAGGATTTATTACAAACATATTTTGAAAACTTTGGAAATATGTGATTTAGATATAATTTGAATTGAATATATTTTAATTATGATTTTCTTTTATAGATATGTTTATAGACTCAGAATACATGTTTAGGTAGTTACAAAGATTTTAGGTTTCTTTCTTACTTAGGTAGAGATATACATACACGGTAGTTAGAAGGATTTAAGATTTTTTTTACTCGAGTGACTCTTGTGGTTACCGAGGAGAGGTATTAGACCTTGGTTGGGTGACGGAAGATCAGTGGATCGAGCTACGGACGCGTATTATTTCTTCCATTTATTTGATGGGAGTTGGAAGGCAGTGGACCCAATGGACATGCAATGCAGTATGCACAAAGTCCCGTGCGTATCACCGGACATCTAAAAAAAATTTCTTTTAATTACATGAGAATATACATACAACTTAGACGACTCATTCTTTAAATATATATTAGAAATTTTTCTTTTAATTAAATAAAAATATATATACAATTTAGACGACACATTCTTTATATATATATATATATATATATATATATATATATATATATATATATATATATATATATATATATATATATATATATATATATATATATATATATATATATACCACACGTGTGTTGTACTTATTTTTTATTACTTAGGAAGATCAAACAATATATATTTTTAAATTTTACATATATTTTATATTACTTTGAAAGAGCAAACAATAGTTTTTTTTTTTTAAAAATTACTACTTGAGAAGAGCAAAGTCTCTTAATTTTTTTTTACTACTTGGGAAGAAAAAACAACACACAGTACCTTAATATTTTTTTTTCTATTTGTAATTACCTAACTATCCATGTTAGATTTAATAAACAATGAATAATGATATTCGTACCTCCAAAGTGTCCCTCCAAATTATTCTTTCTTATGTGGCAACTGACTTGGCATTTGACATGGCAAATTCTAACAAAAAAATAATTACCCAATTTTTTTGATGTTAATATTACTTATATTAATATTAATATTAATTTTAATGTTAATTTTAATTTTAACCTTTAGTGTTAATTTTAACATTAATATCAATTGTAATGCTAATTTTAATATTAATATTAATGTTAATTTTAATATTAATTTTAATTTTAAAATTTGTCTTGTCAGCTGTCATGTTAATGTCATACGACACGTAAGCAGCTACATAAGGATAAATCCTTTGGAAGGTATTTTGGAAGAACAAATATCAATTTTTTTAAAATTAATATATATATCGATAAAAGCATTTTTGGAATAAAAACTTTCATGGTGAAGCCTTAGGGCCATTTTGGTTACCGTTTTAAAAGAAGTTTTTTGATTTTAAACTTAACTAGCTCCCAAAAATGTGTTTGGCACACCTTGATCCGAAAACTGCTCTGAGAATTTTTTTTTTGTAAACATTGCGTTTAAAACCTGTTTTCTGAGGGAAAACTTGTTTTCTAAAACCAATTTCTGCTATTATTTAGTGGTCCCCACCCAAACCAACCCCACAACGTTCACACCCTCTCTCTCTCTCCTGTAAAAAAAAATTTGGGAGTCTGCTCCCTCTCCCTCTCCATCTCGACGACACCAATAGCCATGGCGAGCGACTCCGAAAGCCATGGCGACCTCGAGCTCCTCTTCTTCGAGATTGGTCGGTGAGACCTCGAGCTCCCCTGACGGCCACGGCCATGGCGACCTCAAGCTTCCCTTTTCCGTCATCTCCCTCGCCGGCGTCGCCGCCACGGCGGCCGAGGCTCCCGCACCGATCCCCACCTCCGCCGCCACCGGTGTCTCATCCCCGGGCACCTTCGTTGTTGTCGTCTCCTCCGTAGCTGCTTTGTTGATCGGAGAGAGGCCAGATCCGTGCCCGCCGGCCACATACCCAAAGAAAAGGATGCCTCCAACAACCGGTTCTCCGGCGGGACCCCGCCAGCGATCGGGACGATGAGGTGCCTCCAGAGCCTCGACCTCTCCTCCAACAACTTCTCCGGCGAGCCTAGACGGGCTCAGCAACCGGACAGATCGCGAGGTTCGGGAACGACTCGTTCATCAGCAACCCCCTAATCTCTGTTGGACGCAGGAATACAGAATGGACACAGGAACATAGTTAAAAAAAAGTTTTAAAAAATATTTTGCCAAACGTAATCCTCAAATTTTATTTTTTAAAATTATTTTCCTGATAAAAGTAAACAAACGCAAAATCGAAATTTCTCTACTCAGAAAACAACTTTATAACTTACTCTCAGAAAACTGTTTTTGGAACAAAATTTCAGAAAGGCTATCCAAACGGACCCTTAGCTTTTCTTATTGTGTAGTAGTGCAAATACTCATGTTATTTTAATGAAAAATTTTAATTAATAAATATCGATAAGGACATTTTTGAAATAATTTTTTTTACAGTAATGTCTCAACTTTTCTTATTATGTAGTAGTACACGTAAAAAAATATTTATATGATATTGTTTAAAAATAGATTAAATTAATATTTGTTATAGATATGACTATTTAAAAGAGTGATTAATATTTAACTCAATAATAAGAAAATTTATGAATCCTTTGGGTTGCTCGTCGGCCCGGAATAAAGGACACCTAAAAAAAAAATATCATGAAGAATTTATCTAATTTTGACATTTTACTCTACTGGTTAAATATATGGGTCCGACTATTGGCACCCCACCCATTTCTAAGTACACCCCAAAATTAAATAAAAAAAAAAAAAACCTAAAAGTCCTATTCTACCCCCCCGCTGAGTACACCCCACTCTCCTCCCTCCCCCCTCCTCCTCCTCCCCGCCGCCTCTCCTCCTCCTCCGACCGGTCCCCCTCCTCCTCTCCGCCGCCTCTCCTCCCCCTCCGACCAGTCCCCCTCCTCCTCCCGCCGCCTCTCCTCCCCCTCCGCCGCATCTCCTCCGACCCCCCCGCATCTCCTCCCTCCCCCCCCTCCTCCTCCCCGCCGCCTCCTCCTCCGACTCCCCCCCCCCCCCCCCCGGCTCCTCCTCCTCCGTTCGAATTTTTTTGGGTCGCGGTCGTCGGGGATCGGAGAGGGGGAAGAGGAGGAGGAGGAGGAGGCGGGTCGGGATGAGGGGGGGTCGGAGGAGGAGGAGGAGGAGGCGGCGGGTCGGGATGGGGGGGGGGGGGGGGGGTCGGAGGAGATGCGGCGGAGGGGGGGGGGACTGGTCGGAGGGGAGGAGAGGCGGCGGGGAGGAGGAGGGGGACTGGTCGGAGGAGGAGGAGAGGCGGCGGGGAGGAGGAGGAGGGGGGAGGGAGGAGAGTGGGGTGTACTCAGCGGGGGGTAGAATAGGACTTTTAGGTTTTTTTTTTTTTTTTTTTTTTTTTATTTAATTTTGGGGTGTACTTAGAAATGGGTGGGGTGCCAATAGTCGGACCCTAAATATATAACTTAAAAAAAAGGAAAAACCTTTGTTCCCCCAAGAGTCCAAGACACCCTATAAAACCCCAAAAGACCCATCCCGAAACCCTAATGGACGATCGCCGGCGACCAGCGAAGCGGCGGCGGCGCCGCCCCTCGAAGCCCCATCCCCACCTCCTCTCCTTCTCCTCCTTCTCCCGACACATGGCCCACGTCTCCAATTCCAGGGCTCCCGCACACCTTACCGGAACCCCATCCGGATCCGACATCTCCAAGCCCAAACCCGCAACCAAACGGATCCAAACCCCCTGTTCCTCCTCCACCTCCGAAGAAGAAGGAGAAGAAGACGAGGAGGCTCCTATGGAGATGGTGCAGGCGGACTTCGGGTTCTTCGACCCGAAGCCCGGAGACTTCGGAGGGGTGAAGCTGCTGCTGCAGAACTATCTCGACGACCGGGCCTGGGATCTTAGCGGGTTCGTGGATCTTATACTGGAGCAGACGACCGTCGGGACCGTCGTCAAGTCCGACGGCTACGACGACGACGACGAGGAGGAGGAGAAGGATGAAGATGAGGGCGTTTATGCGGTTGTTTCCGCGCTCAATTTCGGGAGATACGCTGTAAGGATCGAAAAGTCGCCAACTTTTTTTTTAGACGTCAACTCACTAATAATTAATTGTTTTATTGCGTCGCGTTCTGTTGGAAATGACATCAGACAGGACATGAAACACTCAGAAATCATTGCCGTGTCCCCGTGTGTGTGTCGTATTGTGTCATATTCGTGCCCGTGCAACGTACACCAAATGAAAGTCTTTCCCCCGCTTGGATTTTGACTTGGAGTTGGAAATCACTTATCGTTTAGGAAATATGGACGCTTCAAAGTGCTTCACCGTATCCGTGTCGAACACGTTGAAATTTGAAAACTATCCGGACACTCAAAAGCTCTAGTAGGACAAGGCGTAATCAGTTATTTGTCCATTTTGTTGTGTTCGTGTCCATGCAACATAGACGGGCATGCATATTTTGTGGTCCACTGATTCATAAACCTAGTTTGGAGTTTATCAGTTTCTGTGCCAGTTCCGGACCTTTCATATCAGTATCGGACCTATCGGCTGTTTTGATGGTTTGAAGGGGGTCTGGTGGTTTTGTTTCAGCGGCTTTGTTATTGGTTTCAGCTGATACTTAAAACCTTGGTTGTAATGCATGGGCCTTAATTGACATGATTGGTTAATTAGATATGGTTAACCAAGTTTTATTGAACATCTTTGATTTTTTTTCATGAAATTGTGCAATTGATATTTCGTGCATTGATGCAAAAAATGTAAACAATGATTTATAAAGTTAACCAAAGGCTTGAAAAGTAGGATAGAAATTAGGGTATTTCATAGGAAGTTGGAAGTGGGTCAATTGATGTTAAGGTCCGAGAAAACCATCTTTAGGTGGTTTTGACATGTGCAACGAAGACTAATAGGTATACTTGTTACGAGGAGCACGATCAAATATTAGCTAAAGGAGTTGCTAGAACTAGGGGCCGGCCTAAACAAACAAATAGTTTATACATCTAATAGGAATGCGAATTAGCTAGATAGAGATAATACGATTTTAAAAGGTCGTATCTACTACATAAGGCTTGGCTCATTGGAAACTGGAATTTGGCAAGAGATTATAAGTAGACAGAGAGGATACAAAGGAGTAGCTCCAATAGATTTGAAAAATCTAATTTTCTCTATCCTAAGCATAAGTGATAGATTGACACAATGAATTGAGAGACTGAGAAAGGATTTCATAGAGCACAGGAAGAGAGAGAGAGAGAGAGAGAGAGAGAGAGAGGACGTGGTGATATTGTATTAGGCAGGAAAAGGAACGGCTAAATTACTCATAAGTTTCTCCTCATTCCTCAAAGCGGATAAAATTCTTGTTAAACCCGTTTTGTTTAATTATATAGATATCTATTTTGTTATTATCACCTTCCTGAAGTTTCTGTTTTTTGGAGCTTGAGAATTGAATGATTCATTTTAGATCTTTTCCCGTTCTTGTGCTCCACAGCTGTACCTTATAGATTCTACGAGTATTTTTCTGCGCTTATGCTGGTTTGTCTAATATTGCCCAAAATAGAAATGTTATCATGATCTTAGAGACTTTGCTCGATTCTTTTGTCCAGGGCCATGAATGCTTTGGGGAGCTCAAGAAGTTCTTATTGAATCGTGCAGTGATGATAGCACTAAAACAAAACTGAAGTTGTTGTTGCAAGAGCAAGCAATGTGATGTGGTCTCCTTGTATCTCAACGGTTTGTGAATGCCCCAATCAGTTGGTGCCACCTCTGTATGATGCACTTTTTGATG